>CM051025.1:70344068-70944068 GCA_027627225.1 Congeria kusceri
GATATGCAGAAATTGATGCAAATAATTCATAATCTAATTCATGATCTGTTTATTTGAAATGTCCTGAATATCACATTTTCGGAATAATTTCAGAATAATTGCATCAGCCGCTACGGGCATTTTAAAATAATAAAACTATTCTTACTTTTTATACTTCTCACACATGTCTGAAGGCCCATTTAGAGCAGGTGCTATTTGACTTTATTATAAATTTAAATGAGTATATATTACTTATTGTAAATCTATGAAAAAAATGTATCGTAAACAATGAGGAGAAACAAACAAAACGACAAGTTACGTGTGACTCACTCAATGCAAACTGAAATGTTTAACTACCGTATATATAAATAAGCACTGCTGAAGAGTATTCTGGTTTTTATATCGTGAAAAAACGTGATATTGGTACGCCGTGTATGCCTTCCAAGTTGTCGCATACTCTCTAGACATGATAGTTGAATTCATATGAACAACATGAAATGATTACACAGCGTATATGCTATAGACTGCGCTGTACGTTTGTACGGTATGGTAAAGAAAACAATAGTTTCCTTTTGAAAAATTTATTCTATGTTGAATTAAGTTAATACACAAGTAGTACATAATCAAAGCGATCTTTTCAAGTAGTTAATACTATTACATACTGTACTGCTCAAATGCAAACAATGGTTATACGACCACTATATTCACAAATCATGATATATCACATCAAAACTATATATAAAAAAATGCATCAATATTAGAGAAAGGTTCATTTTTACAAATTTATTGACGGTATCACAGTTATTCACACAACACACAATTTAAACGTATATTCGTCCATTGTGAGAGACATATAAGGATATTTTGTTAACAGTTACTATACAATCAAATCAAACGGGTTCTTAATAAGTATAAAAAAACCCATATGTAAACACACAAAACGTCATGACCTTCGTAATATTGACAAAGAAATTTAAGCACAAGCTAACAGCTAATTAGAGACTGGACGGGTAAGATTTGCCGGGTACCCGGGTACATTTACACTACCCGGGTACCTGTGTTTTGCATTGATAAATTGCTAAAATACAATTATACAAGCAAACTATATTCGATTAAACCAATTTCTCGCATCAAACACCACAAACAATGCAATATACTATCCAATAACAAGAAATAACGTCAAATATGTAGTCTTAATAAAGATGGTACTAAGGGTCTTATTTATAATTCTCATCACATTCCTTGTAATGGTCTGTTCTGACACATGCACATATATTAGGATGCATTGTCACTCTGTTTCAAAAAGACCATGATAATGTTGCTATTCAAAAATATACTGACGATAGTGACGTGAGCTGTTTAAAAGTCAATATTTTTCCTTTGGATAAAACTTCTTATTCAAGTTGCGATAAACAATACCCACAATATGCACTTTGAATGTACCAATTCTGTGTCTGCAGACATACTTGCTGGCTATTTGAAGTCTTTTTTTTTCTTCACCAAAGTGCTTTTATTTAATATTTATCTTTTATAAGGCTGCATCATGTAAATATAAACGTCTATTTTATACCTATAGATAATCGGACGCAAATACTGGTATATTTCCGCATAAAGTACAATAGGCCAGATAGAACTCCCGTATTTGACACTGTGAAATAAAAATCCGTATACAACGGCTGGAAAACTGAACTACTACGTTCGTTGAGTATCGTATTTTTCCGTAGCGTTCCGAGTGACATTGGGAAACACCCCGTTTCTATTTATAGAAACGACGAAACCGTAACAACATGTCATTGGTGTACATGACATGTATTCATGCGCGCTCTTAAGCAACACTATTTTTATTATATTTCTTTAGATATAATAATTATTTGTTTCGTAGAAGTGTTTCGTAGAAATAATACATGGAACACTATATGACTGTGGTGTACCGGTGGGTTGTAGCGCTCTCGTTGATTATGTGAAGTTGTATTACAGCGTTACGCCATCAGCTGGAGCTATACAAGCCACCGAAACACCACAGTCATGTAATATTCCCTAAATGTACGCTATACAAAAGTTGGCCATCAAGGGCATAAATGTCACTAAATTTTGCGATAATACGTCCAGTCCCTACAGCTAATGTTACAAAATCTGTGGTGGCAACAATGTTATTTACTGTTTATGTTAATTCATACGTCATATATCTTTGTATAACGACGGTGTTGACTGTATTTACATGTACAAAGCATGTTAGTTATGGCGGCACTGTAACCAAAGCGATCATCATAATCTTTTACTGCCGTCTTAGATAATATTTGAAAAATGCGTTTTTGTTCTTTAGAGGGGACATGACATGGCAAATGTCCAACATCATTGCAAAAATTAAACAAGACCATGATTGTTTCTGGATCAATTTATTTGTTATGTAATGCTTAAGTTGTTTAAGACAATGTAACGGTATCTTGTTTACTTTATTGATAGGTATATGGCTTTACTTCATACATATCTGTACACGAAGTTGTCAAAAAATGTTATCACATAACGCTAAATAAATATTACGCTTATTATCCCTGGGTGATTGTAAACAAGTATATGAAAAGTAAAATTATTAAAATGTATTACTGAGATATATATTTTATGAATTTATTTTGAAGAATCAGTATGTTTTTGCATGGTAATGTTCTTAATGCATCCAGTAATTGACAATATGTCATTTGAAAAGAAAACACTTTAAACAACAGACGGTTACCTAACCTTGTTAAAATTACCGCGTATCATATGGACTATATGTAATGTGCATTCCATAATGAACATGTAAACCCTGAACACGATATCAAATTTTGTAAAAAGGTTGATGGTTGTTTGTATCTTTAAACTACATACAATTTTAATAATCAAAAATACTGCTAGATTATACTACTAACATTGCAAGCAATTTCTGATTATAGGTTATGCGTGATGTAATATTGTCTTACGGCCTAAGATACTGATCAGCCGTGTGCTCATTATTTCCAGACGTTAAACAATTGTCTCTTTTTCCATCCTGTGTTATGAGTCGTGCTCTTTCTAGTTGGTCTTCAATGTATATAATCCATTTTCAACAATCGTCCTGATGAGGACGGATTTTTTCTGCTCTTTTTCCACTGACACAATCTGGTGATGTTTGTCTGACACTTTGGTGTGAGGTTGGGCGAATTCTTGTACCTTCTGCCACACTTTTATTCAAAAGCGGACTGTCCTTGTGGAGATGGAGTGCAGGCCATACCTAATTCGATTTGTTTATATATATTTTGTAATTATATTAAGCAAGTTTTCACTGAAAAGCAGTGAACTTTTGTAGAAGCAATAATTGTGGAGTTTGTGTTGATACATATATGTGTCCACTAAAGATATACGGTGCTAAGATCAGTTGGGAAAAGCCGAAATCGTGTTATTATGTCAGTGACGTACGGCTGCCCTCTACTGGAATGTTTGCAATTTGGTATTGTTATGCATTATTTTATTTAATCACTACTTGGCGTTATCTGATCTTAACATGTCTCGACAATCTTTTATCTTGCCTAATGCATTATTATTGCAAAAACCTCGAGCCACACAACACATTACTCTACTCTTTTCCGTCTTTGACGATGGCTCTTTTGTTTTAAAATGGACGAGTGGCCGATTTTCGTAAATCATTTTAGTGAATCATTTTAAAACTATCGCGCGTAGAAATAAAAGTGGTTAGCTGTGTTCATACGCATGATGGGTGCGCAATAATAAAGAGTCCTCATACTCGTATGCCGGTTATTTTTATTGATCTACTTAAGCTGTTACAAGTGTTGCAGTGGCAAAAAACAGAAGTTGGGAAGCGAATGAATATTATTGTATACTTGGTTTACTAATCTAGTCCTTTTTAATTGTTAAATAAAGCTTATTTTGCGCATTTAATAAAAATTCAACTCATATATTGATGTCCAATGTTTTTAGTATCATGATATTAAACGTATTGGTCAGTTGCATCACCCATCAAGCTTACCAAGAACTCCACATACGGGCCTCAAGCAGTGTAGTCTTTGAACAGAGACGTGTCAAACTTCACTCCCGTGTTGAAGTTCATGAACTAAGGCGGGTCCTTGACCGCTGTCAACCAGCACACCTCCACACACTTGTTATAATAAGCAGTCACTTCCTCGGATTCAAGGTCTTTGGGCACCAGTGTCTAAACATTGTACAAAATTAACACAAATGAGTATATTATACAACCAGACGAAGTAACGCATAACTGGAAGTAAATTTGAGTAGTATTTTTAGAACGTCTTCGATCAGTAATTGTATACGTGTGTACAACGCGTGTATATAAGACAATGATTAACCAAATGTATCAAAATTCATTTTAAATTTTTTTTTCAGTGATATTATACTAACAGCTTTACAAGACAAGAAGATGAAGTTAGAGAAAAACAACACACACGCTTTTAAGGATAACATTATCCCAGAATATATCGATCAATAATACATGCACATACACTTTTAATAATACCTATAACAGTTGGAGCTCTGCGTAATCTAAACTCATAAATCTGTCGTTGCATTTCCTCCGTGAGAACCACTTTACATGCGAACCATTTAGAGGACTTGAAATCCTAGATAAATACAAAACAACATATAAAAAAGTGGACCCCAATATTAAAAAATATACTTGTCATGTAAGCATTACTGTATTATGAATTTGTAAACTACATTGTGTATAATGCAGTTACCATAGTTAATGAAGAATTATAACAGCAATATGTTCTGTCTTTGTATGTGACAAAGTTGTGTGCATTTTTTCTGAAATTATTAAACATGATTAATATTCATTCTCTGACAAAAATCTATACTAGCATACCGTTAAATCTTTATCTTGAAGCTTAATTGCGCTCTGAACGTGTCCAAAAGAATGCTGCCAAGCCATGTTTTGGCATTGCTCATTGATCTTCTAAAACTATCAAACGCATCTGTCCACTCGTTGTCATATAACTCGCTTATCTTCTCCGCAATCTTAGTGGACCTGTTCACGTCACTCAGGTCAGCGATGTTCGGGTTATAACCGCTGATTTTGCTCAATGCAACGCACTTAATCTTGTTACATAAAGCCGTTATATGTTTGGATATGAAAGATATATATTAAGCAGTATTCCTCATGTTTATGAAATGTAAAATAGCCTACAAAATGAAATGTTCCATACATTTTCCGTAGAAAGGTTTGACACATTATATTGTATTTCTGGTAATTCAATGTACGCAATGGTTGAAAAATTACATTTAAATAGTAATATGCAAATATTTCATATCATTGTCCACTTCCAGTTCCAACATTCTCTGTTGCAACCTGTACATAAACATTATGAATTGTGAAGAAATTATAGAAAATACATTCATCAATACATTCTGTACATTATTATTTATGAAGTTATGGAGCGGAAACGAAATAGGAACAAACATACAGACGTTTGGACGGTCGTACAGACCAACAAGTATAATTCCTATTTAGCCCTAACCTTTGGTGGTATAATTGTAATGGACATACTGGTACCTAGTCAATGCGTCATCCTTCTCTGCTTTTTCTTGTTTATACTGGCGATCAACAATTCTGATTTCATTTTCAAGTTGCAATAGTCACTCTTGCAACCTATACAAACACACTCGTAATATTGAAGAACTTAAATAAAATACTTTCTGCAATGAATTGATTTATTCTACACATATTAGTTATAACATATTTATATTAATACTGTGCACTGATGTGTGCAAACAATGCATGAACATGTGCCTTGTGTATAACCAATTAGATAATTTAGCAAAAACAATGTTTTATATATACTTAGCAATGTCGCTCCTTTGTCCCTTTTGTCTTTTTCTAAAATTACAATCTGATCTTGTAAACTGTTTAACCTATAAAAACAATTACAATTTCTAAGAACTAGATACTAATATTTATGATACTATTATAAGTGTTACACTTAAATATCATTCATTTCATATATGTTTGTTATACAATTCTTTATATTGCTAATAACTGTCGGTTGTACTAATTTTACATACGGTTATAATAACTATATCTTTGCAAAAGTATTTTGTCCCTTTGAGTTTTCTGCTTATTATAACAATATGCTTGTACATTATAATAACAAACAAAAAAATCAGTATAAAAGGAATTTTGAAATTGTTCTGAAATGTTTACTAGTCTACTTTAAATTTAGCAATGACATAATGTTTATACTCTAATATGTTTATGAACTTATTGCATTCTGCCGAAATTTACAGAGCTTTTATCTCTTTCTGCCTGCGCAGCTTGTAATTTGTTTCTCAAGATCGTCTCCTCCAACGAACGATCTCTAGTAGTTCTGAAACAAACTAAATAAAGGTAACACTTGTATGTTTCGCAGAAATCACATTTTGTGTAGTTACGGAAAGTTAACAGAAAGTTAATTTGTATAGCAGCCTCAGCTTCTACGGGTTCCTACGGATGAGAACGGTCAACATACGATGAAATACGTTTCTTCTGCGGTTAACAACTAATTAGTGCAATCATTGTGTCTACACCGGTCTGATAGACCTGTGTACTCACGCTCGAAGCATAACAGTATCACCGTGTATATGCGTACAGTAAGCTAAACCGGAAGTTGGTGATCTGTACGCCGATGTTCAGTTAGTTGCAAACAGCAGAAAACGCAGTAAGTGACACAAATTTTGCTAGTATCTTTTACTTTAGAACTGAATGTAACACGATTTAAACTTTCATGTTAATTATTGTCCTATTTGTCACACATATGCTTTGTTATTTGTGTGGAAATTGTGTTTTCGTTGATAAATCGGTAGTTTATATCTGCAAATATGTTGAAACCATCGAAACTTTTTGATTTAATTTCCATGTAATTCTTTGGGTTTCGCGTAAATGTCTAACACCTATTAACACTTATTAAACTATAGACATTGATTCGAAATATATTTGTGATATCAAAAATAGTTACCGTTTTATTCGGTCACTGCTTGTTTATTGACTGTACGCCTAGTAGCGACTGTACGCAATGATTAGTTGCGCGATTGAAATAAAATTATGTACGCTTAGTTGCCATTAGTGATTGACTCAAATTTAAGAAATGTTCCATCTTCCTTGATAATTATTATATAATTGTACGTTAATATTATTAAGTTTACATGTGCATGTATTATTTAATGCGTTATAAATAATAATTTCATTCGACTGTGACAATTCATGGTGACATATCGATATGTATTATACATTTAATTTGCTCTATAAGAATAGCGCGTGTTTGTCAGTACGTCCGAATGTGTGTGCGTCCGTTAGAATGCGCAAACTGCATATTAACAAAACATCAACGTTTTTTAACTTTTCCTTTATAAAATATGTATTAAAAGGTGTTTTTATTCGGTTATATGATGCTGAAATGATATTTTTTGTTTGTTACGATTTTGCTATCACGCGTCGCGATTTTATTTTTGCAATGTATCGAAATGAAACTGTTCAAATCCCTATTAATACTTAAACACTATGCTTAACACATATTTCCAAGCTTGTTTAACATTATCATTATTTGTTATTGTATATTATATATGAAAAGACCGTCACAATATATGTAACTGTACTATTGAGGAAAGGGACCCTACTAGCTTAGCTATCGTTCCAATCCTACAAACTTATGTTGTGCATTTCTCTATGCAATCCTTATTCAAAATAAATATGTTTAGACCAAATGACACTCGTGAACGGACTAATCGCCGCTATGTAGACCATATTTTTCGCACATCATATTTTTCACATCTGTGAAAAATATAATCTAATTCTTCACATGTGTGAAAATTGAGATTTTATTCTTCACACATCACAGTCTTATTCTTCGCATTTTATGTGAAGTTTGTGATCGCGATAGTTTTTGATAAGCAATGAAATCATATTCGTCCGTGATCCTCACGAGTTCACCGTTTTTGGCCAATCACACTATTCTCACTTAAATATGTGACAAATGAGATCCTATTCGTCACTAGTGCGTCAAAAATTTGATTTGTGAAAAATATGAACGAGTGGAAAATATGGATGATAGCTCTGGGTCGTGTGAAATGAAGACAATTGCTAATTTCAGTCTGGCTTAAATTGAACTACTTTTCTCGTTATTTTGAATCATAAAAGAATATGTGAATGAACTCCGGTCTTAAATGAAGTTATAACAACAAACATTTAGTTGTTATAAAAACATACTCGGACAAAAATATTAAAGGAGTTTTTAAGATTAAAACAATATATCTCATTGAAACAATGCATATTTATATTTAGTGACTTATTTCACTTGCAAAGTACAGTCTAACTAGTCTTATGAGACCACCCGTGGTGATTCTTAAAAGTGGTCTCCTAACACAGGTGGTCTCTTAATGCAGTGTGACCTGCAACGGCAGCTGGTGTTTGGTTCTACATGTATGTATGTGATGTACCTTAGTAATCATGCTATAGCATATACTTATATACATTTTGTATGTTCATAAAGAATAAAGGAAGAATAAATGAGTTTCAAAATATTTGTTTTATTAATTTCTTAATTTTATTTTATTTTAAATTACAATCTACATGTTTTATTTTTACACAAGTGCATTAATTAACATAATCGCATGCATCCGTGACGAATTATCTTCATACATGTACATTGTAGATTTGTATACATGTATATATATAACATGTAAACATACATGTATTTACATACATTTATTTTAATATTATATAATATGATATTTACACATATTTACATACACAAGCATACACACACTTATATTCATTCAGAAACAGGGTCTCAATCTTTGTCTGCTTCACTTCCTCTCCATTTATTGCAATATCCCCTAACTCACCACTTGTGTCCGTCAATGATTGTAAAAGCTAATGGTGTCCCATTTTCACCGCCCATTGTTTCAGTTTTCTGTTCATGTCGCAGACCACGCTTATGGTGAGTGATGGTTTTGGTGTCTTCGTTCGGCGTTTCTTCTGTTGGGTTAAATTCACCGTTTGATTCATATCTACTTGCTGCGTCGTCGAAGTACATGTAATACAACAGGAACGATTTGAAATGCATTTCTACAACAGATATAACGTATACACTTTCGTTTTCTTTTTCAGTAAAACAACTACAATTAACTTATCATTTTGGTTTTAAAATTATTTCGTTATAAAATTATCGTCTTGAAAATGCGGACAGAGAAAATTAACATAAATTGACTTTTAACAAATTAAATCAAGTTATAATTAATTTTTTAACATAACCGTTCAGATCGTTTTCATGAGCAACTAATCGTACAGTCTAATTTTGACATTTTGCAACTAATCGTACAGTCGATTCACGTTGGGTGGTTGGACAAAATGTTTGATTTCTCTGCGCAAAACCTATTCTCTTTAATAAAATGAATACTGCTTGACTTGTAAGTGATGTATTTGTCCATTTTTTACACAAAAATACACCAACAACCATCATCACAATGAAATATACGGCTACAAACTTAATATTTTTATTTCAAAAATCGAAACACTAAGTGATCATGTCTGCTAAAACAAGAACTCTTAAAATACAAGGCATAGCCGACATAATCTATTGACGTAATATTATTATATGTGTTATAAATTGTGTCACTTACTGCGTTTTCTGCTGTTTGCAACTAACTGATCATCGGCGTACATATCACCAACTTCCGGTTTAGCTGACTGTACGCTTATACACTGTGAGTATGGGTATGCGCTACTTTTCAGCATAGCTCGCAATGGTCTATGCTATCCAGATAACAAGATTATGCCCAGAGCTCAAGTATTTCACGCTCTGTGTACACGTAAAAAGCGGTATTAATATCTCACCCTCATATGTCTACCACTTTGACATTTTTATTATAGAATAATTGTAAGAGCAATGTGTGCAAAGTCGTGCTTTTATTTATTAGTAATCATTCCAAACAATGGTTTATTGCTTAGAATATAGATAACATTTGTAATAAAATCTGCTTTAATTTCTACATGTAATAAACGAGCATTACTATCATCAGAGAATATAACACAACATGCTGATATATTACTAAATGGGTAGTGAAACTTTCAATTGTATATGTAACTACGAATTTAAAAAAATGATAGTGATTATTAATGTTGACTATTGTTCAGCTTAATTACAACAAGATGGGCATCAATTATTCCTATATAATGATTCCTAAAAAAACTTCATTATGATTTTATATGCGAATTATTAGAAATTAAGATTAAGAAGTGCCTGTTAATGCACCATACACTCAACATTGTCTTGCAAAGTATTGTTTGAAACACCTGTGCACTATAGCCTTGTCATTGTCGAAAAACGTTTTCCCACAACACCTGTAAGGTGCGAATGCTTTGTAACGTTTGACATGGCGGCTGTAGCCACTTCTTAAACCTAAATTCTTGGCCACGTCCTGATCATAGTCTAGTAGCAACAGCGGTTGTTTCCGTATCTGTCTGAAAATGAAAATAGTATAAACAATATTTAATATAACAAACACATATCAAAATGCACTTTTCAATGATTATAATTTGATGACTTCAAAATTAAATGAAATCTTTAAGCACCGAGGAAGATACAATTCCAACTTAGGAAGACATTTGAATGTCGCCAAACCAACTAACGATTTTATTAATGTCAAAACATCCACTGATATAGATATATTTGAGAAGATGGTCTTTCTTATTATTTTATATTTTCCTATTTTAGCTTACTTCTCTTTAATGTATGCAATATAATGCTCATGAAATAAGGTCAAATAAAGAGTGTTTACAGGAAACACATACATGTATAGATCTAATAATAGTTTGAACGTTCAAAGTTTCAAACTTTACCAGATAAGCTTCAATTGAGGTTTTCCGAAATAACGGGACCCCTTTTTCATCAAACCAGATGTGGGACCCATTTAGATCATAAAACTATTTTGGTGCGTGCAACTTAAAAAACAATTTTGAGACGCCTGCCCCATACCAAACCCTTATATAAACACCCAAAGAATACTCATAGCAAATTTTAAATATAATATTTTCTCTCATTTCATCCTGAGAGAGCGATTTCCTAAGTGAAACCCAGTAATGATCACAAATTACTTGGAAAACAGTCCCCGCTTAGATAATGTGCACCAGGTAATGTCGAGATCTAGAGTGAAGACAGACACGAAATGAACGCTAAACACATTCTAACGAATGTGTCTGGAAAGTGGGCGGCATTAAACTTTTTAAGCAAATAATTAAAGGGTATAAAAATGCATAAAATACCTGTTTTTGCAGAGACGTCGCCACTTTGATTCCATTTTGATCATCACGTGATTACCCCCTCTGAGTGTTACAGATGCATTCAACAAACGCACAATAAATTACCCCTGTAAACTTGCAAACGCACATCATGACAAAGACGCAAATTATGACGTAATACACATTCAATAAAAAAATTTATTATTTTGCCCCGTAGATCGTTATGACCATGTCTCCCCTATACACGAAAAAATCGTAATAATGTTGTTTTTTTATATAGGAGTTTATGAGATTAGATTTATGTCAGTGATCTCTAGAAGGAATTTTATATTTTATATACGTTACTATAATTATAATAATGTTTCAATTATATACAACTATCAAACTAATAAATAAGTAATAAAACTAATTTATTCGTATGTACATTTCTAACAATATACTTCGATAAAGTTGTGAGAAAGATATATATACATGTACTAATTCAACCGCACATTAAAGTATACACAACTCATAATGGAGACAAACAATGTGATTAAGAGGTTTTAGAAGGGAGATTATGGAATTTAGATAATCCAGTGCATGATTGTATAATGCCAATAAATGATCGCAAGGTGATAGGTCACACACCACTCTTGTCTTCATTGGGTAGTGGGAATATTTAACTCAGATTAGGTGACCTTATTAGGTTTCAGAATAAAGCCAGTTCACCGTGGAGGTAAGACCATTTTAGGCGACAAAGAAAGTTAATTAAAGATTGATTTTCTGAATCTTCTTTACATGAAAAATATGTTATCAAATTCGTTACTCACATCTCGAAATCAATAGTTTACTGAGATTTAAGAAAAGGGATATAAGTTTATGTTCAAGCAGTAAAATTGATTGGAAATTGTAAGGTGAATTTTATAATAAGGCTAATAAAATTGACGGAGAGCGGATATTTTGGTGATTTTGTCACAGTGTTTTCACTGCGCTTAGGGTATGTGTCCAGTTAAAGCTATAAAGCTTTATTATTATTATTATTATTATTATTATTATTATTATTATTATTATGTTTATTATGTTTATTATTATGTTTATTATTATGTTGATGCTGATTATGTTTATAGTTATGATTTTTATTAGGTTCATTATCATTTTTATTATGTTTATTATTATGTTAATAATTATCATCATAATAATCATCACTAATGTTGTTTAATTAAATTTTAATTATTTCTTGTATTGTTGTACAAATATCAAAATGAATTTGTACTTTTATTTGTATTTGTTTTCATCCGTGTTTTTTCAAAGGCGAGCTTGGAAACATGGCGAACCAGCTCGTGCCCCCACTTCCGGTGTCTCGTATGACCACGACAGTCACGTTCGAGACGCACGGTCGGCATGGCGCCGCGAGTCGGCTGCCCTCTCGACTGTCGCATCTCGACTTGACAGTTCCGGTTCGCCAAACTGGGTCGCGCCTGAGTCAGGTCAAAGGGCGAACGTTTCAACTGGATGACGACCACTTCTTTGACAGCAGTGACGGTAAATGTTTATAGTCGGATTGTTTCTCATGAACTTATTCGTGTTAATTTGATTCTGGTAGATACATGTACCACATTTAGGCCTCGTCCATAAATCCATTTGCCCTTGAAACGGATAACGTACAGTTAGTTTATAATGCACACACGTATGTTATTCGATCGGAAATTAGTTACGTACCATTGCTACCTAACTGCAACGTTAAATTAACTAGATGTAACGAATTCATCGCTAATTCATTACGCCATCTTTTATTTCTACCCAACTTTCAACGTTCCTCACACGTACTAAAGCTTCCTTCATACCGTTTAGACGAAAGCAGTGCGCCCTCTGGGAGACGCGGCGCGGTCGGAGGGGCCAGTCCACGCGAGAACGCGGGCGTGAAGGCATACAAGAGAATCTGCAAGAAATACAGACTGATACCCATACAGAAACTGGCGAGACAGTTCGGGAAGGAGACTATATCAGCCAGCAACTTGAACATGAGTCCGAAAGAGATCAAGGCATTCTTCGTCGCGCTTGTGGTATGCCAATTTCATTTTGTTTTGTTTTTCAACGATATGCTTCGTTGATATATCTATATTGCCCTTTGTTTTATTAGATTAAGTTACTGAACACGAATAAGACAAATTAGACTACATAATTCTTTACGGAGACATTTACTGGAATATACATGTACCGTTATACTTGTTTGTTGTGATATTTGCCGCTGTAAACTTGACAGCACACATGCTATTTAACTTGTATTATAGACGTATCTGACCGTTCTTTTTGAGTGGCAGCCTAAAAATAATTAAGCGATAACCAATATTTTAAACGAATGTCTTGATTTATGTTTGTGTGTGTGGTCCAAGTAAGATTAACTTAACAAAGAATGCACCTTATGAAAGGGTGCAATGAATGCGTTGAGATGTCCCACATGATAAAAATGGGAGCTAAATTAGTACGTCCATTTACCTGATTTAATTAAGATATTTTATATATTTTTCAATGGCAAAGTTCATTTATCAGATATGCTTTTTGGGAAATTATACGAAGGTTAACATAGCTATTATTAAAAATTGGTGATAATTATTGAAATTCGAATTTTTTTCTCTCGTGAAATTTTTTACTTGTTTTTGTCCTCTTTGTGTCATTTTGACAAAGAGTTGAAAAGAAGACACCGTATATATTTGTTGGTTTTGAGCAGTGCTTCGGTATAAACAACCCGATATATACCCGTTTTAAATCAATTAAATTATAATTGAGTGTTCACTTGTCCAAACACACATTTTTGTTGTACAAACGAGGATAAATTCAATTACTTTTAAAGACTTATTACGTGAAACGCGACCCGACCAATACTACTTGTATTCGTCGGTGTTATTTGGTGTTTTGTTAACATTTGTTTGTAGTACATTGTACTCAAAATTTATTATTTCTTCTAATAATAAGGAGCTATTAGTGGTTTCAATTTTCTTCATATTGGACATATTTGATAGTCAATGATTTACGTATACAAGTCTATATTAAACATTTTATTGTCAATGATTATTTAAGTATACATGGCATAACCGAGGACGAACGGATTATGATAGAAAATGAACTCCAGAATATTAGGTCAGGCGCGATACAGGATTTGAAGTAAGAGGTAGGGGGCGGACAATTGAGTACCACCTAACCTATAAATATATATGTCTTTTGCAAAACAATGACATACATTGCGCGATATCATCGTTTAGCTTTTTGCACAGATCCTTGAAGTGTACTTACCTTCTGCGCAACATAACAACATAACACGATAAGAAAGCTGATAAACTTATATTATTATATGATCAAAAAGTATGTCCCAGTTGTTAAAAATTGAAATTTCATAAACTTTTACAAGGGGCGTACGCCGACTCCGCCCCACCCCTGCTAAATCGGCCTATGGGTCTTGTAATCAAAACGCTGATAGAAACATACTTGGTTACCGTCTTTCGTTTTACGGGGTAAAATTATAGCATGTTGAATTTAAAGACAAATTATTCACACGAAATAGTAATAAATATATTATCCAACGTTGAATACATACATTTGTACATATAGGAATATCAGACACTATGATTGAAGTTTTCTGATCCCAGATCAACAGAATTTCGTTTTTTATTGATAGTTTGCATATTATTTTTGTTTGATTCTTAATATTAATGCAATTTAAATGTAGTGTCATTGACGGGGCCTTTCTGCACTGTTCGTTGATAAAAATTCCTTAATCCAAAATACTTATCGGTGTTTATAAAACGATTTTTATTTGAGACATCAGACGCAAGACAAGATTATGAATCCCATTAAAAACCATATCCATTTGTTTAATGTTGTTTACATAATTCCTATACGACCAAAATCACACGTGCAACATATGTGCATTTAACAAATACAAAATCCGTGTCACAATTCACATATAGCATAATCTATCAATATACATGTAATATGTATGTGTTTTTGTTTCGACGAACAGTTTTTATGAATATGCACAAAGCACACATTTTATTGGAAACGACACGTACGCAATATTTCTGAAAAAAAAGTTCTGTAAAAAAAAAAGTAGGCCGCAAAAGTCGAATAAAATAATATTCGCGATGTTTATATCAGTCTATCAAATGGGCTATATAATGCAAAACTACGTGTGATTACGTAGGCGTAAAAAAGTATGTTTGTTTCAGGTAACCCGACCTACCCTAAAAAAATGCCCCGACCCAAGAACATTTTATTGGGTTTGTCAGATTGATTTTTGCTTTATTTACCTTTTTCAATAATTAAATGTGATTTTGGATAAATAAGCGTTTTGTTTTGATAGTATCCACTTATAAACAATGTTTAAGGATAGTACTGTTACGTTTTGGATATTTATTCAGTTTAAGAATATTCAAGTTCACCATTTACCAAATAAAAAAATAAATAAAAAATAAAAAATCCCGACCTACCTACCTAACATTTTTTGTTACGCCTTATCAAACGAAGTGCTAACACATATTTAAAGGGACAGTTTCACAGTTTGGCGTTGGAAAAACATTTCTCTAAAAATGGAACTTGTAAACCTTATTGTGTAGAATCTATCGAAACGTTTTGTCTGTAATATGCTGTTTTTTTTGCAAAACATAATTATTTAGATATTTATTTTGCCGTTTGTGTCAGTTTCAGAATTATTTCTCACAGACAAAAACTGTGAAACTGCGCCTTTCAGTCTTCTTTGATGTCGAAGTAATTGAATCGATAAAATTATAACCAGTCACTTTTGTATGCATACATAGAAATTAATTTTTAAGGAAGGCACCTGTATATGTAACTTGAAGTGGAACATGAAAGGGGACATTAATTTGTCACTAGGCGATTTCTGTATATTGTTTCTTCATTTCTGTTTCGTAAACGTTTTATCACATTCATTTTCAGAAATACTATGTGAACGACAGTAATTGTGAACAGGTAATTATTAATCATTAATCAGTAATATTTTGGCCCATATTCACCAATCCATTCTTACATTTAAGAATAAAGAACAAACTAAACTCAAGAAAAAATCCTTCTCAAATGTGCTGGGTACCGAGTTGTTATTAATAAAATGCAGAATGTTGTAATAAAAGCGGGCGAATGCCAAATACTATTCAAATTAACACCGCTTTCAGAACACAACAGTTTCAAAAATAGTCTATATTATTACGTCTTAAGTCTAAGAAAATGTTGCTGAATACGGGCTCGCGTCTGACGCCTTTTACTCAAAGCAGATTTATGATAATAAATGAAAACAAAAGCACAACTTTAAAAGCTGACTTCTTCAGAATAAACACAAAATATTTTGCTATTCTGAAGTCGAAATTAAAGATCTTGTTTGACAAGTTAGATTTTTTATTCAAACATAGTTGATAAATAGTGGATAACAGAGTCAGTTGCTGGATTTATTGGATTAAAAACATTTTATAAAATATACTGATATCGTAAAAAATAACAACTGTTCAATACAGCAAATGCCGTATTGCTTCTTGTCTTTCTAGCGGAAATCATGCAGTGTAGTTGAAATTTTATTTGATTGATGCAACGGTTTGTTTATTATTCTAACATGATACTTGTAAATTTTTCTATAGACAATGAACAAAATTATCGTTGTTAAACTACCAAATAAACAACGCAAAAAGTATTCCCGATACTGAGAGGAGCATAGTAAAATATAGTTCTCATTACAATTGCAAAAATATTTGTCAAATCACGTGAGAATCGAAAAAAATTCTCAATATCGTTGTTTATCGGCCAATAAACAACTCTTTGTCGTTCTGATCCATGGCTATTAAACCAATCGGGCTTTCGCCCTCGTGGTTTTATTCCTACGCATCAGAACTCCAAATCGTTGTTTATTGGCCGAAAAACAACGATAAATCGAAAATTATTTCATAAATCAACAATGGTGGAAAACGAATATTTCTTATTTTTTCTTTGCAAACAATGCTTTTTTGACTTGGGCGTGTTCGGTCGCCGTGTATATTTAGTATCTGTGTCATACTAATGCTTTGGCCCAGCTTTTTATAAAGCTAAGCTCAGGAAAAGCAGGGCAGACATCTTGACTGCGTTTTGAGACACACATGGGCTTAATAATTCTGAATTTGTATCATACGGGTCCAGTCCAATCTACATTCCAAAAGGTACATGACAAATTGTGTAAAATATTGTTTATCATATAACTACAAGATTATTGAGAGAAAGAGCGATATATCGTCTAAGTTCAACACGTCGATGTGTGCAAATTCTTCTTTATCTAAGCCACTATACTATCAATTAGTTCAACACGTCGATGTGTGCAAATTCTTCTTTATCTAAGCCACTATACTATCAATTAGTTCAACACGTCGATGTGTGCAAATTCTTCATTATCTAAGCCACTATACTATCAATTAGTTCAACACGTCGATGTGTGCCAATTCTTCTTTATCTAAGCCACTATACTATCAATTAGTTCAACACGTCGATGTGTGCCAATTCTTCTTTATCTAAGCCACTATACTATCAATTAGTTCAACACGTCGATGTGTGCCAATTCTTCTTTATCTAAGCCACTATACTATCAATTAAACGCCTACATATTCTTGAATAACTTTCGAACCGTCTCCTGTTACGCTGAGGTGGTTAAAACCTATATATTTACCTCGATTATTGAAACACTTTCGAGTCCGTTTCCTGGATAGAACCAGTACTTTGTGTCTATTGATCATTCGAACGCTCCCGAGCAAGTAATGATTTCACGTCCTCGCGATCTGATGGCGGACACCATATCCATCAGACCACTGCGACTCTTACTCTGTACTCCACAGGTTGGGGAGAGTGACGTCTTGACGACTCTCGTGCTAGATGGTAATATGCTGCCCACCCCACAGATTCTGTACGTGGCTGATTTCGGACAATCTCACAGATTCCTGGCGGACCTGGTGAGATATCAGTATATCGTTAATAAGCCATAGGATTATGACATAACATACACAGTTCATTCAAGACTGTTATAAATATAAGTATGTTAAAAACGATATTTGATAGATTGCTGGAACAAGCGAGATCTTCAATATAATAAAAACCAATATTGATGTAAGAGCATGTTTTACTGCTGATTCCTGAATTATAAATAGCACGGACATAACTGAACGATGAAAAATATTCATAATGAGGATCATAAACAATTAAATTGCTGTTGACAATAATGATAATGAAGAAGAAGAAGAAGACGACGATGATGATGACGATGATGATGATGACGATGATGATGATGACGATGATGATGATGATTATGATGATGATGATGATGATTATGATGATGATGATGATGATGATGATGATGATGATGACGATGATGATGATGACGATGATGGCAACAATGGCAATGATGACAATGATGACAGTGATAACGATAATGACGATAATGACAGCGACGACGGTCGACGACTGCGACGAAGACGATGCTGCTGCTGCTGCTGCTGCGAATGATGATGATGATGATGATTATTATTATTATTATTATTAGTGGTAGTAGTAGTAGTAGTAGTAGTAGTAGAAGTAGTAGTAGTAGTAGTAGTAGTAGTAGTAGTAGTAGTAGTAGTAGTGGTAGTAGTAGTAGTAGCAGTAGTAGTAGTAGTAGTATGATGATGATGACGATGATGACGACGGCGACGATCATGATCATAATTATTGTGAATATAACCGTGTATCACCGTTATTTGTGTTTCAGTCTCTAGGTGGATGCGGACTGTGCTCTCATGCCCTAGCTGAGCTGACGACGTTCGTCACCAAATCTGCAACCATACGTAGACTCGACATTAGCAGTAAGTTCACCACAAATAAGTAGCCATAGAATTACTGTACAGTGTTTGCAGCCATGGAGTTTTGAATGTCAAAACCAAAAGAAAGAGGAATGTAAAGTTTCAGGAACTATAACGGCGTAATGTTAAAAGTGATCATGCCAATAAACTTGTGTCTTTGAAATATGTTTGCGTACTTCTGTGGGAGTAACGAAGTTTAGATATAATTATGAAAGACCTGCCGTCCAATACAGCCCCGACGCTTTGGGGAAGGGTTTCCGATAACATTTTGCTAGTTTCGGGAAACTTTCGAGATCCCTCATCAATAAAATGGGCGGAGCTTGGCCATCGCCACTTGTTCGGCATGTATTCGCGGAGTGGCATACGAAAGCTTACAGTATAAACGCCGAAATTAATCAAACTAGCTGAATTCCCGGCGGAAGGATGCCAAAAGTATCGACATTAGCTTTCGAATGTTTTCCGATCGTTCGAAAAGTTGTCGAATCGTTGCCGATAGAATTCTGAAGTGTTGCTGATTTGACAGGCGGTGTATATAAACGATGCCAACTATTATCTAATTATGAGTTGCTAATGGGACACGATGGATGTTAGAGGCATTCACCTTGCACTTCAGTTTCAAATCCAGGCTGAAATGGATGCTATGCTTACCTTGGGATTGTACTTGAATCAGAGAAGAAGACGTCGTCGATGACGGATCTGCTCCGTGCTCAAAGAAGACAGGAGGCTTCATTATACAATACATCGATGCTTGGATACCAAAATGAAGATGTCTCTTTGATCAAACAGTATTTTATGATCATGCCAACAATGACATTCTCCAGCGTTTGCATTTAATACCTCTGTGTTGGTGTGGAAAGTTTATGCCATTTTGAGTAAGAAGTGTGTACTGCCGAGCTTCAGGGAGATGCAGTTCATGCCATTTCCCTTTACTCCATTAGCCTGGCGTTATGTGGCCGCCCAATCGGAGAGGTTTAACATACCCCATACGTGTACGGCTTGCTTTTGTCAATGGTGTTTCTAATATCTGAAGAAGAGTGGGGCGTGCTTGTTCATCCCTTAGATACATTTTTCTTCTCAGCTTGGGCTTTCAGATAGGGTTTACACCTTCATCCGAACTCGAGTACTCATGGCTGGCTGACTGGTATACCTCACGACCAATCTCTTTTTGTGTAGCTTGTCCTTGCTTCGCACCGTGATAAGTGTTTAATTCACGTGTTGTCATTTTGAAAACTATCGGCAACTGTCAACATTGCTTCTGGTGTCGCTCTTTTATAATTCGGATAAAATGGGTCCTCCTCGGCATCTCTTCTGCTGACAATCGACGGTTCTGCATCTTTCATTACATTGTCGGTATAGCTTTCACGTTGATACGCCTAACAGAAATCTTCCACTTCCGTCGTCTTGAGGAAACTTTCGGCATCGATTCAGCTTCCTTCAGGGTACGCTCGGGATGGCTAAGATTACAAAACCTCGCAGGAGGCTTTACGAAGATGCCGAGTTAAGCCTGCCGTCCACTACAGCCCCGATGCGTTCTGTAAGGGTTGCAGATAAAAATGTGCTAGTTTCGGGAACCATTCGGAATGAAATGGGCGGAGTTTTTGCCACCGTGCTTGTTCGGCATGTATTCGCGGAGCGACATACGACAGGTTGCGGTATAAATCCCGAAACCTATCCGAAGTCACCGAATGCCGACAGTTTCGGAATTAGCTTCCGAATGTTTTCCGATGGTGCGGAAAGGTTGCGGTAACATTGCAGAACATGCTGAATAGTTGCCGATTTGTTGTCGACAGAATGCTGAAATGTTTCCGATTGGAAGTTGGGGTATATGAACGACGCCGAACGACGCCGAACTACAATCGGATTATCAGTTCATAGCCCGAAATTTAGGTGCATTCTCATTGCCCTTGATGTCATGCTTGTCTTGGCAATTCTCCTGACACAGAGAAGAAGACATCGATTGTGGATCAAACAGTATTTGAGGATCACGCCAAACATTTTGGATAACATACCCCACCGTCCAACGCCTCGCATTCAGAAAAAAATAAACAAGGTCCGTAACACCCTACTTGCTGGCCTAAAGCTTGCAAAGACACTGAGTAACATGACATTTGTGGACACGTACGCTTTCTTTGTGTACGACGTCTGTACTTCTGTGGAAAGTGTATGCCACTTTGTCCCAGAAGTATCTACTCCCCAGCTTCAGGAGTATAATGATGAAGTTCTGGTAATTCCAAATACTCCTTAAGGCCTGACGTGAAATGGCCGCCCAATTTTAGAGAAGGTGTAACATGTCCCATACTGTTGGCTTTCACTTGGCATTGCATTCTTTAATAGCAAAAAGAGTGGCATGATTATGGGCATCCCTTAGAGACTTTTTCATATTTTTTCTTCTTCTCAGCTTGGGCTTTCAGATAAAGGTTTAAGCTTCCAAGACAAAGACTTAGGATCATACCTTCTGTAATGTTCAACGGCTGACTGCCTAGTTACCTCACGCCAAACTTCTTCTTGAGTAGTTTGTTCATGACTTGCACCATGATAAGCATTAAATTCACAAGAACAATTCAAACACTATCGGCAAATAAATTGACGGCATCAATTCTGCTGTCGCTCTTTTATAGTTCGGGGAACACGACTAATGCTCGGCGTCCCTTCCGCTGACAATCGGCTTCTTCAGCGACGATTCGGCATCTTTCATTACATGATCGGCATAGCTTCCGCGTGTACACGCGAAAAGAACTCTTCCACTCGTAGTCTTCGGAGAGCGTTCGATATTGATTCAGCTTGGTTCAGGGACCGCTCGGGGTGGCTAAACCGATAACGAAGCCTCACAGAAGGCTTTCCGACGAAGCCGAGTCAATGGCGACTGGATGCCGAAGTTTTTGCAATCCCGAACAGGCCCCGTAGTGCCAAGAAGGTTCCATAATTGTTTAGGAAGGACAGTTCCAGAACATCGCGAATACATGCCGCAACACCCCGATTTTGCCGAATTCGCTTTCGGAAAACCTTCGGGGCCTATTGGATGGCAGGTTTTAATGGCGATGGGTTCCCAAACGTCCCAAATGGTTGCGATGATTTGCCGAAAATTTCGAAGAAGTCCCAAATAAGCAATTTGGCGCCCAAGTGTTAACTCTTAAAATGTGGATGCCGAAGCTTTTTGGCCCGAAGTTCCAAGATGGTTTCCAGAACTGTTAAGGAAGGACACGGAAGTGTTCCAAAAAATCGCAAAGACATGACGAAACATTCCGATTTTGTGGATTCCGCTTTTCGGTGACCCTTTGTGGACCTTGTGGACGGCAGGTTTTTAATTAAGCTTGATAAATATTTTGGAGGCAAACTACCTGTAAGTCAACTGATAATTGTTTTTGCAGATAATAAAATCACCGACGCAGGCTCAGAAGCTATTACAAATCTTATTGAGGTAAGTTAGATAAAATCCTGCTATATACAAATGGCAAATATAATGATGGCATATTTAGCAAATGTAATGTTTGCATATAATAAAAATACATTTCACAATACTTCTTTATGCCAATAGTTGATCACTTGGCCGTAGTTCAACGATGTAAAAGGATTAAAACGTCCGTGTTCGAAATCCCACGTCATTAATCGTCGTCGAATGTCAGGAGACCGGCTTTGGATAATCCCATTGGCATAACTAAACTGAATCAAATTCATATTGCGAAAGTCTTTGGATCTGATTTCCCCTTTTAGTACTCAGACAGTACTATATAATATAATACTATTTATGCATACGTATTTGCGCATTCAACAAAGAAAGTACTTGTCGTGTAGATAGATGCACACTAGCATGGCAAAATAAAAAATAAAAAACATACAAACAATATTAAATATAATGTATGTATCAATAAATCAGCATTATATGTCAATGATGACACAAAAAAAAGAGTTCAAAAGATTTCAAAAGTGCTAAATACTAACCTTTTTCATTTAGCACCATTGGCATATTTTTAAATGCACCTGTTTCACAATAATCGAACTTTTGAAGTAAATTTAAAACTAAATCATGCCGTTATATTGCAGCTGCAAACTGGTTTCTGAAATTTTAAAATAAACTGCTACCTGTATTGTTCTGTTAATATCACATGCTATTATTGCAGAACAGTAACAGTTTAGAAATACTCATTCTTCGCGGTAACAAACTTGGTGAATGTGGTGTACAGATTGGCAAGGCCATAGGTAAGAGCTTTCAACTACTTTGGACAGGGTAGATTAGAATGGTGACCTCCTGGGCCCGCATTCACAAAGCTCCTTAGGGCAAAATTAAGTAAATTCCTTAAATTCGTAACATTCCTTAAGTCTCTTACTGTTTCCTGTATAGGTCTTTTAACATTAAAATGTTGTAAACTTGTAAATATTGCTTATTTTGTTTAGTATTGTAGCCTTCTCTGTACACGAATCATTGGGTTTCACATAGAAAATTTGACCTAAAATTTTCACTAAAGTTAAGATTTCCCTTATGAGATTTATAAGTATCAGCCCAGACGTGTTCAGAATCTGTCCGCACAAACAATAGTCAGCCTATTCCAATATGCATTTACTACAATTATAGTTTTCCTAAGCCTCTTTGTATTGTAGTGGTGTCCTCACTCTTATGACATGTCACATGTCATTTAATGCTTTAAACTAACTTATAATATACAATACACATTTTCATGACTTAACATTCGGTAATAATAGCTGTTGCAACTATATTACAATCTAGCAGGATGACGATTATCTAGCAAAGCTTTGAGTTCATACAATCTCTATTAATAACAATATGGGTTTTTCCGGTTTTTCAATATTGTAAGATATAGATTTTCATTCCGCAGTTCATAAATAAATATTTTATTTAAATTACTTTGCTGTAAATGTGACTAATATGTTTGAAATATAATCAGCAAATGTTGTGAACACAATACATGCATGTAACTGCTGTGGCCTCCTTTAATATGTATAATACAGATGAAAACACCAGCATCAAATACCTGGACCTCAGCTGGAACCATATTAGAGGGAACGGGGCGATCGGCATTGCCAAAGGCTTGGCGGTATAAATTGGGGCGCCGTTTATTTGACTTATTGCATCTACATATTTTTCATGTCATAATGCCTTAATTAAACGACATAAGTGCGCTGTATTGACAAAACAAGTATGTAAAACATGTATAGGCTGACTGTACAGTGTTGATTTATGCATTTGCACATGGTGCAAGTTTCTCGTGTTTTCAATTGATATTTAATTATTTATTATACAATTGATAGTAACATGTAACTGTGTTGTATTGAAATGGAAATACACTGTAACGCTTAAATGAAAGCTAAGCACTTAAGTTGGATATTGGCATTAAATATAGGTTTTGCCTTCTTACAAACCGTAATCAATTAAACGTCAACGTAATGTACTCATGCCTTAAAGCGGCAGCTGTATACCGTAGGCCCTCGACATAAACCGTTCCCGTTAAAACTGTCGCAAAATTGATTTTCTTTTATAGCGAATTTCGGCAATATAATTTTATCATATTGGTTTGCTGTACACGTATACAGAACAACATCGGTTTGGAGACCCTGGTGCTAAGCTGGAACGGGTTTGGGTACGAGGGTTGTGCGGCCATGGGGTACGCCTTGGCCAGTAACACAACCCTGAAGTCACTCGACCTGGCCAACAACCGCATACATCCCCAAGCACTGTTTGAACTGATCAAGGGAATAGACAAGAACAAAACATTAGTGGTACTCAAGGTGCGTGGCACTTAGAACTAGCGTTCGCAGTCTCTCATTGTAGTGGTTTAAAATTATATTTTATCTGAGGACAATGCAAAAACGCAATATCAATTTTGAGTTCGTTTACTAAATTAGCCTACGTCACACATAATTTTACTGCTAAACTTTTATTTGAATGCTTAAATTGCTGCTAAATATGTATGCTTGTCGTCAAAAAAGTAACATCTTTAACGCTTATTTTGTTTTCTTGTTGTGTCGTGAAATCGTGACCTTTCAGGAAAAAAGGAACGCGTTATCCAAGATTACGACTTCATCATACATTACCATGTTAGACATTAGAAATTAACTTTTATATTTACTTCATTTGATAGCTCGGCGACAACCCAATAACCACAGCCATGACCAGCGTCTTTCTCGCCAAGATCCTAAAGGCAAAAGAAAGTAATTTGAAAGAACTTGACCTTCAGGCAAGTTTGACTTTCTGTTTAGTTAGCTCGACAGTCAAATAGACCTTTCTAGGTTTTGCAACGAACAGTTTGAGTCCCCCCCCCCCAGCAATTTTGTTAACACAAACAAATCACAAGCTATACCAAGTGCGTCTTTGTCTAAAATAGGTTAACCGTTAAAAATGTGATATCCAAGGGAAATGATGGGATCATGGGATAAAATCGCAGGTGAATGTGCATTTAATTGACATTTGTTGAAGCATCAGTTGGATGGACGACATAATTATTAAAGTTTGTGAAAATAGATATGTTCTGAACGGAGGTCAACAGCAGGCGTCTGTAACTGTTATGAATGTTTGTTGTTGTTTTTGTAGCCCACAATGAAGAAACTATATACTGGCATTTGTAGGGTGTCGTGGTGGATAAGGAGTTTGAAGGAATCTTGCAGCAGATACAAGACGAGCGTCTGTTCTTCGTAAATTACGAGAGATCCCTACCTCTGCACAACTGTCCCGTACGGGAGATCGACCCTAACAACATTTTCAACGTGGACCCCATACGTATCCTTTATTACATGAAGGAGCACCTTAGAACCATAGACCTCTTCCTTAAGGTGGACAAACATGGAGATAACCGCCTTAGCAGGGAGGAAATGAAATACGCTTTTGAGGTTCGCGCTTGCGTTACTTGATTGTGTATAGTACGGTGGCACAGAGGGACATGCACTACTCTTTTTTTATCTCGTTCCCACGAGATACTTCCTCGAGGAAATGAGTTACTAAGTCGTTCCCGCGAGGTAATATCTCGTTTCCTCGAGTAAGTATAATGTTCCCATGAGTTAGTATCTCGTTCCCTGGATATAGTGCACGTACCTCTGTGCCACCATACTATAAATGTAAGCGTTGTACACAAAATCTCACCCAAATTCAAATGTTAACAGTAGGCATTATATCAGTTGGCATTTTAATTTTGTAAACATATTAATGACAGAAATGCGTGCACGAAATAAAAGTTATTGTTTATCAGATAATAAGGGCTTTTGCATTAAACGCTATTCTATACAAATGTATTTTGTTTTAATTGTTAATTAGCCGTGATTTAAGTTATGCTATCGACATTACACTTTTAAATAACACGGACACATTTGAGCCGGAATTTTTAAGATACTTTCCATGTTTCTTGGTTACTCAACAGGCTGAGAAATGTCGGTGCATATTTTAAGTCATTTGATGTTTGGCTTTATTTGTAGCGCGAAGGTTTTCCTATCAGTGACAGTGCTCTTGATAAGGTTATAAAGTACCTCGATGCTAACAAGGACACGGATGTGAACTTAATGTAAGTATTCATATACCTCTGCATTACAGCAACCTTTGCTCGTAGCTCGTAAGCAGCTAGGGCTTTTTGTTCGATTACTAGTATACGTTCAATAAAGCAGAGCATTATTTTTATGTATAAAATCATGGTTTAAATGTACAATTACAAATAAATGTAAATGGTTTCACTAACGTTGATATACTGACCAAAGATGCGGTAATATATTTGTTCTCATTATTTCTCTTGTTATATTTGAAGTTGGTAAATATGAATGCATGAATTAAAAACGGCATCGTCTAGAAGATATATACATGTACATAACTTTCATCGCTAATCCATTGTGTTGTTAACTGTTACATGTTTTATCTAGGAAAACACATCGACCAGATGATATGACCCTGATGTAAGAAAGATCATTGCGCTTGTACTTTATGCTTTGTTGCTTCAGACATTTAGTGTCGATATATTACTGCCGATTTGTTTCTGCTTAGAAACGCAGTTTACTTAAGTCGTTTTCTGCGTGTTTGTTTATATACCAATATGCTGAAAATAGTTTTGTATATTTCTTCCGTTCCAACGCACGATCTGTTATTCGCCATCCGCTTTCTTGTTCTGTTATTTTAAAGGGACAGTTTCACAGTTTAGGGTTGAAAACATATGTCTCTAAACATGAAAATTTAAAATAGAAATTTGTAGAATCTATCCACAATGTTGGTCTGCTATATGCTGCTTTGGTTGCAAAAAATAATTATTTTGATATCTATTATTTCTTTTGTGTAAAAAATTACAAGGGTCTGTCTACCAGGTAGCACATTTTTCTCGAAAAATAACAGGTATTCGTCAAACGTTTAACTTTGCACATGCAAGGTGCTTTCCAATTGTTGAAATATGAATATTAAATGTATAACAAAAGAGGACAAAGTCAGTTTTTGATAATTATTTCTCACAGACAAAAGCTCTGAAAACTGTCTTCATGCAGTAGAGCGACGTGGAATCTCTCTGTATATGTATCTATATACTCTTGCACTGTATATGTATCTATATACTCTTGCATTGGACTCTCATCAGGACGGAACGATTTTTTTTCATTTCGATAACACAAACCAACGTAATATGCTAATAATTTACACATGCTTGAGTAAATTGCACAAAAAGCGTTTCATTACATGTGCATTTCATGTGTACATTCAAATATGATTCAAAACTTCCTTCTGTTCATAAAAGGCAACATATTTGTTTCTGTAATATTCTAGTATTCTGATATGTGTTAAATATTTAAGAAAAATACGCTTCTTACTCATAAACGTCATTTTTATTTGCAAGGGAATTTATCCAAGGCGAGAGACGGTTAAAACGGCATCTTATTAAAGAACAAGAAGAGGCAGTGCTGAAGGAGAAAAAAAACGACGAGAAATTTTCTAAAATGTTTGCGGACGTGGATAAGACCACGCAAAAAGTCAAAATGCCGCGAAAATTACCGCCGTTGAACGGACCGCGTATGAGCTGAACCAGTTCACATTAAAACGACCATTCTGGAAAAGATTTGATTTGGTAATTTCAGTTCGGTCAGCATCGGCTATGATAGAACTAATTTCGGACTCATCTTCGCTGTTTGCGCCGGTAGTGTTGGATACGTTCCTATAAAAAGCGGTGTACGACATGGCAATGAAAATAGAGATTCTGGCATATATCTTTGACGACAGACTATGCTATTACGTTATGATCAAATGTTATCTGGAAAGAAACTAGTAGTCAAACCTCGTCTAATAGGCCTCGTAATTTGGCACCAAATACAGATTTCTAAAGAATTTGGTATAGTCCGGATGAGATTCAGTTTCAATCCTTGTTTTGTTATTTCGTTTGTTGATATATTAACATTGTGCACGTTTTGTTTTCCAATCAAATTACGATACAAACAATGTTCGACCCGATTTTAGTCTGTCTGTCACAGATGGTAAGTGCATGAATCTTGAAATATTGTTGCGCGCGTCATAAAGTGTGTCGTCAAAAATATTTGTTGCAAAGCAACTCGCTTTCGAATTAATATGAACTTGTGTACTCCTGTTGGCAAAACTGTGCGATTCCTTTTTTGTATACAAACTTTTCTATTGGTTTATTTTTACATAGTTGTTGTATCTGAAAAACACACTTTCGGATGAGAACAAACTGATCACTTTGAATTGTTGTTACCATCATCACCATCAAGAGCACATTCGTACTTCCACATTTTCGTTAAAATAATGTGCATTTATGCATCTTAAATTGCATTGTCCTTTGAATGAACACTTAAGTTAATGTAAAGTCTGCCCGTTTTGTAAGACGATTTGATAGCAACCCAATATTATATATCTAACGCTCCTTTATTATTGAATAAACTATAGTTTCGATATGTCAATATTTGCCTTCAGGTAAAATCTATTGACTATTAAAAGTCAAACAAAAACTTGTTTATGCTTTAATTAATTTTTTGATGTTTTGTGCAATCAATGCATATTATTTTTTTAACATCTTGCGTTTTGTTTTCTGACTGTTCACATTTCGCGTTATTCTAGTCGTTAGCTATTTTTCTATCTTTATAATTATGTATATTGCATTAAGTATTTCATGTTTATTATTCTGTAACTGACGTTATACTTAAGCCCTTCATCTTTACACGACATGGTGTTTTCACGTATTATATTTTCGTTGAGAATAAACAATGTTTTAGTTAAATTTGCTGTCTTGTTCCGTTGTTGAATACCGTAAAACCACACGTTTCCCCTTGTCTTCCCCCACACAACATCAAGATTTCTCAGTTCCGTGGTTTACTTATTCGTTTCCACTGCATTCTATGGCATGCATGCAGTATATAAACACATTAATTATAAATGTCTTGTGCAACAGTAATAATAATCAAAGTTTTCTCCATTATGTCGGTGGCTGTTTTGTCGGCTCCGATATCCCCATTTGTTCTAAAAGAAATTTGGATTGACCTGAAATGAAAACAAACTCTTTTTAGAAATATGAACCAAAGTTTCAAGCTTTCAAGCTTGCTATGTAATTTAACGATGCACTTTTCTTAGTACAAGTTATGGCGTGCGAAGAGGATAAATAGATGTGCTAGTAATTTATAATAATTCTTCGTAAGCTACTCTACTTTTCAAAGGTATGCCTACCGCGTATATATCGGTAAGAAATGCTCTAATCGACGTCTCAAAGCAAGCATGCTTGAAGTCATAATGGTACATGTTTCGTACAATGGTTACTGCAATCGTAGACGGCTTATGGCCCAATCTGAACGTAACACTACTCATTTAAGCGTGTTTCCCGCATTTTTGTTCAAATCCGAGTTTCCTTTTTTTTTGGTGGTATTTACGAATTTATAAGGGACATGTATCTTAAAAGAATAATATTTGAACCGACCATAAATTGACGCATTTTTAAATCAGATATATAACCATTATATATAATAACTTTCTACATACTTTGTCCATAAAATAAATGTTGATTTTTTTTTCACTGTTAATATGGCCATGAAATACACGTGATGTTTTTGCAATTATCATCTCGTTAAAATGTTGTTTTGCAAAATTAAGCTTATGGTAAATGTGTCGACAGGTAAAGACCTATAGTAACATGCATATGAGAAACATCAAACTAACAAACTTAGTAAGATAGTTTATATTAACTATGCACATAATATTAAGTATTACAGCATTAGTCCATGGCGTTATGTAAGTTATACAAAGTATGCATGATAATACATACCTCTTTTAAAAATGATGGTTCATCTACGATATTAAAGCACTCAACTCAGCAAACGTCTAGACGTGTTTGTACATAACAAATGCGTATACATATTCTACAAAAGCATTTATAATGCATTAGTACAAAATAGCACAACAAGCAATTACCAAATCATTTTACTCAAACGCTCAACACATATATACATCCAAAAGCACTAATGTCAACCAGCCTTAGCAACGTACATGCACTATCAGTTCGTGTTAAAGAAATACAGGGCGGAAAATTCAATAAGAGCAGAAATATCCATTTGCAAGGACCACTATGTGCTGTTACGTTCGAATGTTTTAATCATGGAAACCATTTTTTTTTCGGTGGTTAAGGACGATGTCACAATTCGAAAATACGGAACTTGCGACATTACATCAAATTACAATATAAATTATGTATATTCCAAATAAAGAATAAATGACACAAAGACGTCTATCGTATGATTTCGTAACAGAAACCTGAATGTATTTCAGACATTCGTTGTATATTAAAAAATCACAACATCGACACGTTAATCAATACTTTTTGCATTTCACCTTTCTATATATAGTGCATGTATATATCGATGTGGAATTTAGCTTTATAAATAGTTTTATATCGTTGGTTGCCCAACATAAACAAGTTACCATTAACTTCATCGTTTCCTTACGGTTTCAAGTATTCAATGGCTTCCACTGTTTTAATTTGTCCTGAACCTGACCGACAGAATCAGCTGATTTCACTTGTTTGTGATGCTCTAGACTACTAGATAATTTCTGAACTAGTTTCGACTCTCCGCCCTGTTCAATCAACTTTTGCATCATGTCTACACTACGTTTAAAAGCCGGGTTCCCGGACATCTTTTTCGCCATGAGTCTCGAGAGCTTTATGCGAACTCGACCAATCTCGGTGTCCTCAATGTCCACATCGCCCTCTTGCGCGGCGTAGAATTTGCTCATCTTCTTTCTGTGCTCTGTCTGGGCCGCCATTAATTCCCTGTAAATTTGCATATGATGTATGTAACAACGGGTAATAATACTGTGATTAATTGTCTTTTGGCTTAGAAATTATATGCCAGCAGAACTAATTAAGTGTTTCCTTACTGCAAATCCTGCCTGAATGACAAAACAAAAGAAACCACACAGTTTATTTAACATTATTATGTGATCGTAATAAATTTTATGCTACAAATATGTATATATCACTTTGTAATTTTACTGTTCAAATGAGTATGGAAAATTGTTGTTCGTAAATGCAAACATGGACCAGACTACAACGCCTTACCCGAAGTCAATTTCCCCATCGCCGTCCACGTCCAGTTTGTTTATAAGCATCTCAACGCACTTGTCGCTGAGCGGAATGTTAACCAGCTGTAATGACATCCATGTTGTTATTGGTACACACTTCAATTGTTTTGCATGTTGATTCGTTTTTATAGTAAGAATACGGCAGCATATCAAGCAAATTGGTACCTGTATATGTACTTTTATATAGTGACCGTATGCCTACATATTAAACAGCCGATATTTTATTGTCAAAACCATGGTTGTAAACCCAGCACAATTATTCGTATTAAAACCAAAAATTTTTTACTTTTTTCTGCTTTGATTTTGATGTTTAGCATGGTTGTCATCACATACAGACGCCGGCATTTGTCGACAAATGCTTTCAATGGAAAAGGAATACAATGTTGTTGTAATTCATCTTTACTGCCCACACAACGGCCACAAGTTACGCATTATTACCCGTAGCCTATGTCTAGTTCTCATTTACTCCTAACCCTAATCCATGGTTACTTGGAGCCCATTCCTAATTCTCGTTTACTAAAATCATAACAACTATAAGTAAGACTTCGCTTAACGGCATGCTTTCCTATTCCTGTTTTACTCCCGATATAACGACCACAAGTAAGTATTGTTTAACACGGAACGCAATGCTAATTCTGATGTACTCCCTAAACAACAGTCATAAGTAAGGCCTGACTACATAAGTATGTACGCAAAACCCTTTGCCAAATCTCATTACTTCTAAAACAGCAGCTAAAAGTAAATATTGATTACCCGGAGCCCATTCCTGATCTCCTCATGGTCCAGGGACTTGCTGCCGTCCTTGTCGAGGACGGAGAACAGGTCCATGAGGCGGAAGCCCATCAGCTTGCCGAACTCAATGAGCACGATGATGGGGTTCTCGTCCATCAGCTGTTTCTCGTCTTCGTCGTCACCGCGCTTGTCTTGGCCCAGGACCTACAGGGTCATAGGACATGATTCGTCTCTTGCAAGCCAGAAGGTGTCATCTTCGTATGTGCAAAGAGGGCTGATAGCCCATTCTGGCTTTCAAGGGACGATATATACATGTACACTGATGGTGGTTTGTTTAAGAATTGAACCACTAATTGGTCGCAGTGCGTATATAATGGCATTTATCAGCAAATGATGCTAGAGTATATTTTTGATGTATTGGCCAATATGTACACTGCACTAATATATTGAATAACAATGCCTAATTAAAGACTTACTTAAATACTGTACATGTTATGTAATATATTAACAAGCATTAATATGACGAATATAAACAAGGACAGCATCAATGTATATATAAGATAACGCGATGAATATGTGTTGGTTAATCTTATCTTCAATTCCAGCATTATAGTCGACGTATAAAGGAACACATTTAATAGTAGAGAATATTAAAATGAGACTCTATTCCGACATCTATAATGACTTAATTTGCACGATAACTGATAATAGTAAACCACCATTTCTTTTACATTGCTTTCATGGACCAGTTCCACATACCTGCCCATAAGTGACTTTGATTTGCTTCTTCAGCTCCAACTCACCAAGAAGAGCAACAAATGCGGGCTCGACTAGTTGGTCCTGCAGGCATATAGGGTGTAAGGTACAAACGTTTTAAGCTACGGATTTCAATGTCAATGTGCAAAGTCCACATCAAATATTATTCTTCTTCAATGTCGGATATGTTTTATTGAAGTACATTTTACAGTTAAGTTCATTGGTACATCTGTCTGTATTACTTGATCCGATCCGAATATCAGAATTTTATTTGTTGGACTCTGATCCTTATCCAAAGATAACATTTGTGTTATTTGCATCCCTCCAAGATATCCGAAGATAACATTTGTATTCGTTGCATCTACACAAGATATCCGAAGATAACATTTGTATTCGTTGCATCACTACAAGATATCCGAAGATAACATTTGTATTCGTTGCATCTGTACAAGACTTTCGAAGATAAAATTTGTATTCGTTGCATCTCTACAAGAAATACGAAGATAACATTTGTTTTCGTTGCATCTCTACAAGATATCCGAAGATAACATGTGTATTCGTTGCATCCCTACAAGTTATTCGAAGATAACATTTGTATTCGTTGCATCTGTACAAGATATTCGAAGATAACATTTGTATTCGTTGCATCTCTACAAGAAATACGAAGATAACATTTGTTTTAGTTGCATCTCTACAAGATATCCGAAGATAACATTTGTATTCGTTGCATCCCTACAAGATATACCTACTGTGAGATCCAGTTCTTTGATGGCAAGAGTTTTCGTGTCTTTCACGAACTGTAGCAGCATCATGGCACCGGCTGCGGTTATAGGGTTCCACCCTAACTGAGATATTGAAAAATGTGTACTGAACATGTAACGTGCAGATAGTTATATTAATAAACCGCTCATTGTAATTTTACAAAGATGCAATTGTTTGTAGTATTATTACGATATCGAAAACAATTGGCTTGTAATTAACTTACCACGACGAATATATGCATACAGGTCAGGGAAATGAAGTAACTTATGATGGGTCGATAAATATTTGTAAACAACGTTTATAAAACAAATATATTCATTGAAAACTGAAGTTTGCATTGTATGGAAAATACAAATATTAATATATTTCAGTATTTGATATGTACATTTTTATACACATTTATTTACTTTTTCAAAACAACCGCCGGGCCCGTATTCATCAACTCATTATTGGACTGTAGAATAAAGGATATAATAGACTCAAGAAAAAATACTTGTGCGTTCGCAAATATACCATGTACTTGTGTTACTTTTGTCAGTAATCAAACATTATAAATCAAGAATAATTTAAAAGAAATAGTGAATTCCAAGTAAAATTCAAATTAACAGCGTGTTCAAAATAAAACAGTTTTCAGTTTAAGAATTGGTTTGCGAATATGGATTCTTTGAACAAGCAGAAGACACCTACTCTAAGTACTTCCAATGTGGAGTTCTTCCTCAAGCCTCCCAGCAGTTTCTCGAGGCACTCCTTGTTGATCCTGTTGCACGTGAGATCCAGCTCGAGCAGCGTCTTGTTCTCCTCGAGAGCACGTGCCAGCGCGCGGCACCCGTCCAGGTAGAACCCGTTCCAGGCGAGATTCAGCTTCTTGAGGCACGTGTTCTCCTGCAAGAAGCATGTAGTTAACGATAGATCACACGCGTATTGGGCATACATGTATGTCATTGGAACTTTATTTGAAACACGAGTTATCGTCAATTAGGAATGTTTACTCTTAACAGGCATCATGTTTAGCAATGACACGTTGACACGTTGCCAGTCAAATGTGCTCTTCGGAATGTCAGGACTATTTAGAAGTTAACATCGAAAAAAAATCAAAAGGTTTATTTCTTTGATCGAGCACCGAGCAAATATTTTGTTTCGTTCTTAGCATTGGTCTTTAGCAGAAATATCACATAGATGGAAACTAATTATAATCAACATGTACATTTTATCATTCGCTCGGATGTCACTCACCGCCAGGCCGTCGGCAATGAAGACGGCGCCGTCCCGCCGGAGGTGGTTCCAGGAGAGGTCGAGCGTCTCCATGGTGTCGTTCCAGACCAGCGCCTCCCCTATGACCTCACCGCCCGCCTCCCGGAGCTGATTGTGAGCCACGCTGAGATGCTTCAGGTTTAATGTGTCCTGCGCGCAATTAAACATTTGAATTCCAATCGGAAATTGGCAAGTGAACATATGACGAGATTTAATTGACCGATGTCTATTGGATTTATAACCACGCCTACTCAAGTCAATATCTGACAAACACCGTTTACAGTATACGAATGTTTTTACAAGTGATCTCTGTCAAACAATGAACTCCATGCTTTCTGAAGGGCTCAACGCATTGCCAATCAAATATTGTCGATAGGTCAATTGACAATGTGTTAAGCTATTCAGAAAGCTAGGACTTAATAGTTTGGCGTACGTGTCGTGGAAAACATTCGTAAACTGTCAACGGTATGTGTGCAAGAGTTTAAACGAAGAAGGCGTGGTTATAAATCCCATAGTGTATTGTCAGTTGACGTATCAACACATGCCTATCCCATGCAAATCAATCTAGTATTTTATCAAATCACTGTAAACGAATATCCCGTCTTCAACGGTTGACCTATTTTACACACAAGAGCACGTGGTAAAGCTTGTGATGCGTTTGTGTTTATCGTCGAATGGAAATAAAACCTGTGAACACAGTCGGAGAGTAGTTTAAATGTAGTGGCAAAATGAAAGGAAAGGTGTATTGAAATAAAATGCAAATATTTCCACAGCGTTACGACTCCGACATAAGGTATCATCATTATTATTATGACATAAGAAGTCATTTGTTTATGAATTTGGGGAATTAGGGCAGTCCGTGATTTAGACATGCAAACTTATTTTGACGTGATGCAATTTTTAAAGTTAGTGATTTTGACATGAAATTTCTGTAGTTCCAGATTTTGACACGAAAATAGTTGATGAATTTTACCAGAGAGATACGTATAGATCAACAGTGCGCATTGAGACGTGACCAAGTATTAGATTAATGGTATGTCCCCAAAATAGGTAAATCATATAAACGGGAGGTAACTGCAATACCATGATAACTCACTGCACGGGTACCGTGTAGTCTGACGTCAACCAATCCATGGCCGATTACTCATGGACAATACAATTTTATAGCGGACTAACGGTATTTCATACATGAAAACACAGTTTTCTAAATTGTTTGCGTTCGTTTTGCATGTCGAGGTAACCAAACATTATATTTCATTTTAGTATATCGCGATCTTTTAGTGATTAAAATCTCGTGGAATGTATATCTATTAAATATACTGAATAACCTGTCTGAACATCCGCAAATATATTTCGGATATTCGGACGTGTTGTTTATTATTGAATATAATACACCAGAATTTTAGTAATGCTTTTTCATACATCTTTAAATACACTGTTTTATTATTTTAAATAACTAACAACAACAAAAACATTTTAATCTTATGCTATTAAAGACCATCATTCTTATTAAAATAATATGAATTGGTCAAACAAACAAAAAATAAACAAATAAAAAAATGATTAATTTATTGATATTAATAATTTATTTGAATTGTTATATTTTTTCAGCGTGCAGTGTACACTCCAAGGCATCAGTAAAACAGTAAGAAGATAGAAAGAACAAAAAAAACACATGTGTGATACTGATCTCTTCCAACTTCACAAGACAAGACAGTTCATGAACAGAAATTTCGCTGTTCATCTGTGTGATTACTATTGTATCTAGTGGATTTATCATGAGATTATAACATGTCAAATGAAAAAAAACACTTTCTAAAATAAGAATTGTATATGAGTAAGTTTTAAAATGTGAACATTACCATTGTGTATCAAGCAAAGCAATAATGATGACATCTTAAAAAGTTTGCAATATACCCCAAGCATGTGTTGTCCTTTTGAAAGGTGAAAGTAAACTTATTCTATGTTTAAAATGATAATTTAATTACTATTATATGTAGCTTAAGAGAACATTGAGAAATTAAATTTAAATATGTTCAATTATGTAGTACTTAATAATTCTTCTTCAGTACTGTATAATTAAATGTATATATTTTACTTTAGGAATATGCCCATTATTTGTATACAGTTGAAATGGTTGATTTGCAAATATATAAAAATAATGTTTCACATGTATACATTTATTGTGAAAGTAAATATGTTCAGTCATTAAAATATATTGTATGCCGTAAATTGACTATTTAATTCCAATTAAGAACATGTATTGCACTTATGTACATTATCATTGTGTTATTATTAACCAGAAATATATTTGTAAATGTTTTGTTTTAGAAAAGACATAATAATCTATGTGTGAATTAACTGTTATTATTTGTTTGCTTTGAAATTATAAATCAAATAAAGGTTTTCACAGTGTAATTAAAATTTGTTAATTATAATTATGCCCAAATAATATTACTTATAAGCTGGCATATGTCTTATGCATAAAATTATTTAGTCAATATTTCCATTCATATCACTGTAATTCGAGTGACATATACAGTGTTTCAGCTTTAAGTTTCAAGGCATTTTCATTAATTGTATAAATTTATTGCAATTTCCTTTCTCTGTGAGGCGTGCCTACTTTTCCACCTTCTTAATGATAATACCTAAGGTGTATATGATTTGTTAATTAATACTGGTAATAATGAAACATAAATGTATAAAAAAAACACTTGTGCAAAAGAACTTATTTTTTTATTTATTGTTTAAATATATAACAGTCTATTTCAAGATCCTTTGAATTGCCAGTATAGTTGGCCAGCCATGCATACAAAATGAATCCATCAATTTCTAAATGAATCTGCAACCTGAATTAAAGACAAAAAACTAGAATTATACAGTAAGTTCTAGCATCAACTACTACTAACTAGATCTACATTGTCAATGTATTTCCAAATGTAACAAATCTAAAATAGTGATGCAATACACATTTAATTTTGCTGTTATACTTTTTACTTTAACACAAACTTAATAAACAGTAATGTGATTGGTCTTTCGAGCATTATAAGAAATCAAATGAACTACCAATACGCATTACTGCTTACACTTAATTAGTACCTGAACACTTATCCGAATATCCGAAATAGACATCAAGTTAATTCGGTGAGCTTTTTAACGAAACTACAATTTATACTGCAATGGAAAGCGTGCGTATAAACAGACAATACAAAGGTTGAATGAAAGGCGGAACGATATTACAACGACAGGTAAGGAAGTACTTAATTTTCAAGATCGTTGAAAATTGCCTATAGAAAGTAACGTACCTCAGCCATCTTGATTTAACCGGTGTTACCATATGAGATTTGGGTGATGCCAACCCTTTACCACGAAGTAGGTAAAGATCGGGTACCAGAATAGGGTACCGTAAAAATTGTACAAAAATGTTTTCAGACCAGATTCGAACCCGGTTCGCGGTCACCAAAATCTTCCGCGCATACCACTCGGCCATTCTTATTTTGCTTATAGTTGTCTGTTCATCAATATGAATACTATACTTAAAATGAATGACAAATTAAACTTACTATAAAAATAGCAATTACATTGATAAACCTATCAAATGGACTGTGCTGACCTTTGGTGTCTCAGAGGTCGCTGTCGGATTTTTGTTAAATGATTTTGACATTAAAACACATGTGTTTATTATTTTGACAATGATAATAAATTAAATTAGTTTTTCAAGCAAAGCACTTGTTAAGAAAACGCATACTACAATCATAAAAAAGAATAATACATGAGTTAATAGCCTTATATATTTGCTTACCTCAATCAAAGGGCGGATTACTTCAGCATCACATTCTCGCAAGCCATTTCCTGCAAGAGTTGTTTCCCATTACGACTAAACTAGCGATCATTGTCTCAATTTTGTCTCAAAGGCTATGACAATATTTTAAACTGTGCGTTTGCGCTAATGTTTCTGTTATGGTGCAATAACAATGCAAATATTAAAGGATTTCTAACACTTTGTGTTAGGTGTCACCGTATGACTAAATAAACACACAAATGTCATCAAAAGAATATGATTCACATTAATTAATTTTCTTGTTAAGCCTCTTCTTATCTGAAGTTGCGATTACATCGGATTAAAAATATGTACCGTATACCATGCCCTTAGAATTAAGACTGCATTAGTATATAACATGTTTACCGGTATATGCTTGCAGGTTTAAGTGTCTGATAAGTTAATGCATAAAAACTACAGACGTCCAATCTTGCCATGCTTGGTATGTATTGTAGAAGACTAAGAATCCGCTTTGCTTTGAGCATAATATTATAATGTTGTTAAATAAGGGATATTATACAGGCACTGTTACATGTATTTGCCCGAGCTATTTTGTATTGGTATGAGCCGTAGGTATTTTATTAATCAACTGTATTAATATTATTATCATTATTATTATTATTAGTAGTAGTAGTAGTAGTAGTAGTATTTATAACCCCATTTATTACCCCTGAAAATTTTACAAATCCTATTGTTTTGTGTTTTGTTTTATGTATTTCAAGGAAGCGTCATTTTGTTTCTGCAAAAACTTCCATATTTGCAAGTTCATATTTGCACAGTTCAACTCACCAATCAAAAGCGCTAAATCTCATACAAGCATCAACATTTCGTACAGGTACTGGTTTTAGCCAATCACAATGCTTAGATCCCATACAGGAACAGTTGATTGTTTTATTTCCTCGTGCTAACTGATATTTTCACTGATATTGTGCGTAATATTGTAAAGTTGAGTAATAAAAATGCGATACAAAGCAAATAGTTTTCTCGGTGCAAATTAAGCAATGTCACCAAGCAACTTTTCTCGTTTTAAAGCATTTCTGACTTTAATAGATTTGTCAACTTTTCCTGCACCCGACACAGTTATATCAACCATGTTAATTGTTTATCAACAGTGAGTTTTGTCCGAATATATCCGGACATTTTCCGACTAAACCGAGATTCGAACTCCGTATAAACGTCATGCACAATTTCATCAAAATGTAAACTTTCAGAACAAGTAAACCGCGTATAAATTTGTTTAACACATTTTAAACAAATTTTATAATTTTCGAAATACTGGTTATTTTAATGCGGATTCGTTGTCGTTAAACTGCTTCATAGACTGGTTACCTGCAATGTTTAGACTTGTCACCGAGTCCTGTTGTTTGATGAGATCTACTAGATGCTTCACGCCGTGGATTCCTAGACAGTTAAACTCGACGTTCTGTAAGCATCAAAGTTTCAAATTTGGTTTAATACCTGGCGATATACTAAAATCCAGAAATCTTGTATCATGGTTACGGAAGCGTCCTAGTACCACGGTCTATATTATTTTTGTATTCCGTTATCTCATAATTAGGAGATAATAAGTCCTAATTAGCAGTTACGATGTCCAAATTATGTGATAGTAAGGCGTAATTATGAGATAGTAAGTCCTAATTAGGAGATAGTAAGTCCTACTTAGGATATATTAAGTCCTTATTAGTAGATATCAAGTCATAATTAGGAGATACTAAATCATAATTAGGAGATATCATCTCCTAATTAGGAGATAGTAAGTCCTAATTATGACATACAAACTGCTAATTAGGATATATTAAGTCCTAATTAGGAGATACTTAGTCCTAATTACGAGATAATAAGTCCTAAATATAAATTAGTATCTCCTGATCAGAACAGAACAGAACAGAACACGACATTTATTTCACCCAAGTATACAGCATATACAATAAGGGCAATATAACAAAGCAAAATATTTAGTAAATTATTAACTTTCGATAATTAACGTTCGATAAAATATAATAAACGATATACGGGGGGTACTTCCAAGTATAGGATATATACAAGGATAATAATAATAATAATAATAATAATAATAATAATAATAATAATAATAATAATAATAATAATAATAATAGCAGTAGTAATAATAATCGTGATCATCATCGTGATCATAATCATAATCATAATCATAATCATAATCATAATCATAATCATAATCGTAGTCATAATCATAATCATAATCGTCATCGTAATCATAATCATAATCATCATCGTAATCATAATCATCATCGTAATCATAATCATCATCGTAATATCAACGTCATTATCAAAGCTATAAAGAAACAAATAATAATACAATTCGATATGAGCAATTTTTAGCCAGCACTGTAAGAATACTTGAATTAGTATCTCCTAATTAGGACTTACTATCTCCTAATTAGGACTTAGTATGTCCTAATTATGAGATAATGGAATACGAAAATAATATAGACTGTGGCACTAGTACGCTTCCATATGGTTTATTGGTGGCATCATTTGTAAGTAAAAAAACATAAATATTATATTTTGATTATATTATCTACAATGAACCGTTCGGTGCAATTGTCTTCTTTAGCTAGATGTCAAAACACCAATATAGTTGATTACATTTGTAACAAAATATGTACAAATGAAACTTAAACTTACAATGTGTTTGATAAAATTGTTTTCTCGAAGCATGTCTGAAATATATTCAGGACCCTTGGGACCCATGTCGTTATCGCCCAAATCCAGGGTCTCAAGTGTTGAATTGCCCTTAAATGAAGAAGAGGCCATAATTATATTTAAGTGCACTCTTTGTTGACCGCTGCATAAATGTACTATAATGTTCAATACCTATCATAAGGTAGCAACGGCGGAAATTACAGCATGATACTTTTTCAATAGGTCCGAACTAACACGTTGCATTTATAAACAGTGATTACTTTGCGCGGACTACTGCTATTAAAAGAGTTGTTTTGAATCTTGACATACGTGCTATAAAGCCTAACGGTACTCGAAAATGTAGGAATTTTAAACAAATTAAAATTTACTTACAAAAAATACATACACAGTAATAATACGAAAAATGCAGTTCTGTGGGTTGACATAAACATTTCATTTACAAATGGTTAAACGTTAAAAGTTTTCTTTTACAATCCAAAGAATGCATTAAAACAGTTTGATCATTCTTACCACCAATGCAACGGCCAGTGCCTTCACGGAATCGCTGGTCATTTGTCTGTGCCGCAGAACACACTTGTCATTCTTCAGAGCGTTGATAAAGTATGCCACCGGATGTACATTGTACTGGCGACATGCGCGCGCATACATTTCCTGGCAGTGTTCCAGCGGGCCATCATGATGGTTGTCGTCTTCCGCTGACATTGAAGAAATAAATGGGTGTAGAGATAACCAACGAATTTATAGTAAAAGAACTCATGTGCAGATTAATATGAATGAAAACTAGATGTGTATATGCTCTTAAATACAGACTTTCTATATATAAACTTACCAAACATTTAAATATTAATAATTATAAACTATATGCAATAGCCTGTAAATTGCAAAAAAAATCTCATAAACTTCTAAAATCCAGATATTGCTTTTATAAAAGAAGCATCCACCTCTAACAGTTAGCTGATTTACATAGCGATAACTAGTCTACGTCAACCAACTACATGCATACAACATATACATATGTACTAAAAGCGTTTTAAAGAAAAACATAATATACAAATATTTAATAAGATAAAATAATAATACCAAATTCAAAGGAAGTATAATACAGTTATTGCAGAAAACAGAGGATTTCGTTATAAAAAGGATGTCACCAAATATAATGTTCACTTACGTAACGTTGTCTTATCTGCAATTTAAAACTAATCAATGTATTCGTGTTTCCTTAACAATATGTTGTACACATTTTTGTTCTTTGGAATTATTAAAACGAACTACACGCATCACAATTTAAATAAGTGCTGATTTGTTATTTAATTTACACTAACATGAATAGTACACATATATTCTACCAAAATGTATATTATTATTATCAAGATAATTATTTCTGGAAATGCCAGTTACAACAATATTCACAATATTGAGAGACCAGTGATTAACTAAATGTCCTGTTGCAACTGAAATTACTGTAAAATAGTTCACATATACACGAAGCATTTTTAAATGCTTTATGATGGATTTGTTTAAAATCGCTATTGTATCCTGTCGAGGAACATGATTGTCAATGGATAAATTATTATCATAGTGTACACAAAAGAACGCATGGTAATATTTGTAAACTACCACGTGTGATTGCATTATGTATATAAAAATGAAATATGCAATATTTAAGAAATCATTTTCGAGTTATCGTTGTTTATCGGTCAATAAACAACGATTTGGAGTTCTGATGCATAGGAATTAAACCACGAGGGCGTTACCCGAGTTGTTTAATAGCCGATCATCAGAATGGCAGTTGTTTTTGGCAGATTAACAACGTAAATGCGAAAATTATTCCTATTCTAACGTGATTTGACATTTATTTTTGCAATTGTAACTGGAACTTCTTTTTATGCTCCGCTCAGAGTCGGAACTTCTTTTTGCGTTGTTTATTGGGTAGTTTAACAAAGACAATTTTAATATTTGTCTATAAACAAATTAGCAAGCATCATGTTACAAATTCTGAATAATCCTCTACCAATGATATTGGGTTATAGCATAATTTAAAAAAAGGCCTGAACACGAGTGCATCAGTTCATTATTTTAAAATAAGATCACAATCATAGTAGCAATAGTGGTACGGACACCAATAACGCATGTGCATTAACTAAAGGAGCAAACTGGTTTGCTTTGTTTTCTTATTCAATATGCAGTTTTACAGTTTTAGACTGTTAGAAATGTGTTGTTTTTTTTATCTAATTTTTTTCCTGTTCTTTAATACATTAATTGCTCATATTTTAAGCTTTGAAAAGTAATTTGTGTGCAAAGAGAAAAACGTTGTCCCTGATAGACATACCATAGTATTTTTTACGCAAAAAGGCATACTTAATATCAATATAATTATGTTTTTCAACCAAAACAGCTTAACAAACAAAAATTTCGATATATTCTACACATTTCGGTTTTAAAATAACATTTTAAAATAAATGTTTTTCCAAACCCAAACTGTGAAACTGTTTCTTTTTAATAACGTTCAATGCTTATACACAAAGTACCGACCATCGAAGTCAAACTCTTCCTCGTCTTCGTACATCTCCGTGCTCGTGTGGCTCCGGATGGACTCGTTCACCACGCTGTCGGTGTTAGAGTTCCGCCGCTTCCGGCGCCCGATAACGCGCCCCGTCGTCCGCGCGCGCCGCGTGACGCTCTTGTTCATGCGATGCTTGGCCATAAGTATGTACGGGTCCGTGGTGTTGGCGCGTTTTATGAGCTGCCATATGTCGAACTGGAAAGGAACGTTAATGAATATAATTACATGTGGCTTATGATTTCTTCAACTTTTATGCTTGCTCCACGACTTCTCTTAGTCGTAAATGTAATATTATTTTGTCTTATGCTATAGTATTAATATAAGCCAATGGAAATCATATGTAACAAGCTATTTCATAGGTCAATCATTTTTAGTTAAATTATATTTGAGATTGAGAACTTACACTTTCATTTAAGTATTTGACTGTGAGCATCGTTCCGTTGAACTCAGTTCAAATTCGTTATTAATTATTTTGTGGTACAATAACTTTCACTATCAGCAAATAACCACTTATGGCATTTAATCTGGAAACAAAATCTTATCACTTTGCACGTTATGTAGCTCCTGCGAAGCACTTATAAATGTACTCATACATGAAATGACGCGACTGGCAATCAAAGCTTACGTCTAGGGAATTAATTGAAATTTCCAATTGGATGATAATTTTCAATTACTTGAGGTTGAAATCAATACGACTCTCTCTAATGTTTCATTTCGTGTGGATAAAGCAAATGCTACAGCCATACAGTGGGCATGAAACTCTCTGCTGGCACTAAAAGTATAACGTACTTCTAAGCTATGAAGTATCCTGATGTCATTACTATCGACCTTCTATCCGGCACAATTACCAACGATCGATCTAAATGTATTCACATAATGACAATCCGCCAAACTTAAAGACCGGCTTACTTACAGACCGACCCGCCAACCAACTTTCGGTAAGCTAAACAAAACAACGATCTAACCGATTTTGTACGTCAACAGAGAGACATGTACCTTGACGAAATCTAATAACTTACATCAACGTTTCTTAATGGTTTATATATATATAATAAGAACGCTAAAATATCATTAGCCGTAGCTTTCAACCTTTCGGTCTTCTTCAGCGGCATTTATTTCGTGATTTTACAAGTAAATAATTATATACGTGTATTTACACACCTCAGCGTTCATATTTCGCTAATATTTTGCTGAAACCGTTAAGTACTAAGATGTACTTGACTCTACTCCTTGAGTTTCATTCTATGGGTCTTCAATACGCTTATAGTAGTAACACTTAGTTAAAGTGTTTGTATAACATTTACAGTGATTAGTTAACCTTCAATTATTCAAAGATTTTATTAAAACATCAATGTTACTTGAATGACGAATGCTTGAGCCACTGTATACGAAAGATCAATGTTTTGGTTACACGTTTACAAGTTTACACGTTTATTTATCAAAATATCCAGAAGGCCAAAAGCCCAAGTGGACAATGTTTGCATACAGTGTTTACACAGTAAATATTTTATATAAGATATAACGTAATAATAAATTGCATTGCAGAACAGCATAAACATGCTACATTAAATATTGCAAAACGCAATACCGAAGCGAGATACTTAATATACATGCCACAATTACACACCATTTATTACATGAATATTGATGGTTGTTATTTAAATGTATTTGTCAAAAAATGTAGTGGGTACTAAGATATGTTGTCCTAAACATGATACATTTACGAAACGAAAATATTGTGTTTAGTACAAAAACTCAGTCCATTGAATTACACGTGTAAGATTTTAGTATAATACAGTACATTATACAATGCGTAAACACTTAATAATTAGTTCATTATTATTTTAGCTACTTATTTGTATTATAGTAATACAGTAGATACAGTAGATACCCGTACATGAATATATTACAACATAAGCCCTTGCATGCTACCTATACGAAACGAAAATATAGGCAGTCCAAAGGCTCTGTTTAAAGTAACACCAATAAGAAAAATGTTTAAGTACAAGTGGTAATCTAACATGAGGACTGTAATATTATAAATGCATTGAAAAGGCATTGGCGACAATAAACATAAGCCCTATACAAACTACCTAAGGTAAAAGATAGGCAATCCAAAGGTTTTGTTTAAGGTAACAAATTATAAAGTAAAAGGGGAAAATATCTGATATGATAACTGTAATTAAATATACATTAAAAAGACGTTGGAGACATAAAAACAAATCATAGGCCATATACAAAAATACCTATGAGAAGCGAAAATGTAGGCAGTCCAAAGGCTTGTTAAAGTAATAAATAAAAGGTATGCTTAGAAAGTTATGGGCAGTGCATTTGATAATGTAATATTTATACACATACAGTAGATCAGCACGGTACATATGTATTACTGGATAAAACTGAAAAAGATTTATATATGTAACAACTTAATCTGTGTAACAAATGCTTATCTTCGGTCGTTAGAAGTTCTATCAATTTGTGCATGTTAGGTCTGTGTCTATAATAAAATGGTATATACTGAGCTCTTAAATCTGAATACATCCTACATTCTAAAACAAAACGCAATTCGTCTTCAAGAGTATTACAAAGATTACACCTTCTTTCGTTAAGGAGTAGGTTTGGCCCATCTTCCACGTTCTATATGTAATCTATGTGACGATAATCTTAATTTATAAAAACTAATTCGAAATTTCTTAACAGTACACAAATCTAAATAAGGCTGAAATTTGGTTACAGTAGTATTATTCTTTATTGTTTCCAAACCGTGACCGCTCAGGTAGATTTTAATATCAAGTATACTTATGTTTTAGGATTACACAATAGGGCCAGATTGGCTGACTGATACTTCCCACAACACAATACAAAATGTGTTAAATGAACCAGTGCTATTGAACGCTTAAAGATATTTGAACCTTAATAACCGAACTGTCGAATACAATAAGTAATACACTACCTGAGATACTAATTAATTATGGATCAACATAAATAAAAGAAAACATATTTGTTCATGGATTAGATAAACTGTTCTTAATGTTCTGGTTGCAAGCAAAATTTATAATGCGTTCTTTATTTACTAGTTATGTAATTGATAAAACGAGATTTTTATCATGATCACTAACAACAATAAACAATTAACAACAATAAAACTTCAGCAGCAGTATCTCGACTTGCAGTACCATGATCCTCATTATACAATCATCATAATTATATAATCACGTAACCGTTGCTTCAAACAGATTTACAATAGATATTTCAATAACAATGAGTGACATACTAAAACAGTCGTAACAACGGTAGATCGACAATAACATTTGCAAAAACAAAGTTCATTTATGAAGAACTCAAACAAAGTTCATTTATGAAGAACTCATATTGAAGCATTGTTAAATACGATGGTCATTTTCCTGTTAAGCACCGGTCACACTTTCGCGACTTTGGCTACGATAGCCCACGATTGGTTTTGAACGTGTTAATCGTGATGAGTCAGGATGCACAGTGTCCGATTGTGTCTTGCTACGTATATCTACGGTTGTTGTAGGACGGGACTATGACTATCAACGACACTTGTAGGTTTCCGCAGCCGATAAACCACGGTTTTACCAAGATATGATACGATCTGTTACGATTGAAATACGCTAGCGTCAGGTATACGCTACGGTAACAGACGATCACTAACGTTTCTCCTAAGAATGTAGTAAGATTAAAGAAGATTCATCACGACAAACCTACGAGTAGCCAATAATTCACACGCTTTACTACGCTTCAAGACGATTTGGACGTGACGATTCCTCGTGAATATTCGGGACACCAACGTAGACAAACGTAGGGAGTGCGTAGTAACATCGCGATAAACCGTACAGGCAACGCGAGATTCGTGAGTAGTCATGATAGTTGTCGCTGAAGATCCTACTGGAATCGTAACTGAACCATACGGCAAGCGTAAAAATCCGTACCATATACGTAGCAAAACCTACCATAGCGTACTACAGTCTTGTAATATATAAGTCATAAATCAGTCAAGATTTATAACGATTAAACACGAAAGGCCACGAATGCTTCTACGATGGCTGTTAGAATAAGCATGATTGAGATACGATGGCACTAGGATTGTCCTACGTTTTGGAAAAAACGTGGCGACGCTACGATGAGCCACGAATGTTTTGAACATGTTTAAAACTGTCGTAGCGCTTCGCGATCGATAAGGATCCCCCAAAATTATTCAAGATTCACAGAGATGCCAGTACGACTGTGTTCACGTTTTACCACGCTTCATCGGGATTGTGTAAATCGTGGGCAATCGTAGCCAAAATCGTCAAAGTGTGACCGGGGCTTTAACAGTTGACAAACTTATTTTATTACATAAACAGTGGTCATCGATGATATTTTCGTGGAGCGCTGGAAAATTAGTAGTGTAGTAAAATCGATCTGAATGAAATGTACAGGATGTACCATTACGAACTTGCGCGCCATCGGTTAAACTGTGCATTGCGCATGGAAGTATTCATTGAACTGAGATATTAAATAGGCCGAACTTCGACTGCAACTGGTACCGTGTATGTCCCAAAATGCATTTCGTCTATGTATATATCGATTCTATTTCTTTCAACTGTTACATCTATATATTGTTGCTACACTAAAATATATTCAAGAAAAATGGAAAATGGATGTGTTTTAATATGTGTCTATGATTTATGTGATATACCGTCGATATGTCACTTAAAGCGACATAAACTGTTGTTTTTTTTGCGTACATGCAGGCCAATTCTTAAAAAAAAAAAAACATGTAATTCTCGATGAGTAAACGTCATTGCTTATCGACGCAGTTGTCCGCATTTGAACACCTGGCGCGATGCAGTGGAAAACGGGCACGTTGTTTTCTAGTATTATTGGTCATTGGAATATAAAATATATTAGTTTCCAATTCCATTAAAATGTCATTGACTTTTAAAAAACAATTTAATAACGGGTTAATGATCCACGAAGGATTAATGACACGTGCAGATCTGATCAATGTCACACACGCACTTTACTTTTATTCAATGCATTATTATACACTATGAATTCATTATCGAAGCTATGTTGAAAATGTTTAAAATATTTATCACGAACTATTAACAATTAATTTCATTAAAACTTATTAAAAATATTGAAATTTGTTTTATTTATTTATTCATTATTATTATTATTATTATTATTATTATTATTATTTTACATTATTATAAGCCATCCATTGCAATATTATAATTATTCGTTTATTAGTATTTGTTGTTTTTTTCACGTTCTAGGTAGCACAATGTGTCGCACGACATGCAAATGGATTTTTAAAGGGGCACTGACATTTACTGTATGTAAATGGATTTTTAAAGGGACACTGTCCTTCAAAACCACAATGCAATTAGAAAGTATAAGTGTAATAATAAGAAAGTAGAGTTCAAATTATTATTTATATTTTATGCTCATCAATTTTTAATTGTATCACACATATTATATAAACACTGTATAACATGTAAATACTATGTGTAATATGTCAGTCAAAGTTCCTTATTTACAACAATATTAAGATGACATATAGGTCCATTGGGCCGGGTGTAACTTGGCCAGTATTGAATACAGCTTGTATAGTCTGTATGTATACACATGTCACGTTAATAAAAACTTACTTACTTTGAGTTAAACGTATAATGAAGAAATAATACATAAACATCATTATGGTATAGTGAAAAACATCTCGCAATTATTGTATACAAATTATCGTCAAACGTTAAAAATGCAGCTCAATAGATTTTAACGTATGTTGACACTTATCATATAATTATAATGTATTGTATAGTATATATATATATATATGTGTGGTTTGTTTAACTTTAAATACTTAATCATAATAGTTTAATGATATTTGACTATAAGTATACAATCTTTCAAAATTTATTCTGAATTAGAAGGATAATGAATCTTTATATATTTAATTTCAAACAGTTTCCTCACGAATAAGATCTTAATTTTTGTTGAAATGTCTTTATACATGACCATAATCTGTTACAAAGGTTATTGTATAACATTATAGCGTTCCTTTTCTGTGTGTTCTTCCTTTTCCTGTTCAACGTTTACAACTGTTTTCTTTCTTTTTGATGATCCATTCTTTACGTTTTGAAATATCATCATAATCATCATCATAATCATCATCATTAATAGTAGTAGTAGTAGTAGAAGTAGTAGTAGTAGTAGTAGTAGTAGTAGTAGTAGTAGTAGTAGTAGTAGTAGTAGTAGTAGTTGTTGTTGTTGTTGTTGTTGTTGTTGTTGGTTGTTGTTGTTGTATAACACAATACAGATTGAATCAAAAGAAATTCCTCACTGTAGCTATTGATACCAAATGCGATGTTATTTTAGTAACTGGTTAGATCCTAGTTACACAATTATTTAATTGTTAACATATTTTAAGCAAACCTATTAACAAAAAACGTTTGAACTTGGGCTAGTGAGTGTATTCCTGGACATTAAGATTTCGAGCCTACTGAAGTAATATTGTATAGAATGATACTCCTGCTATGCTTCACTAGGCGCAATGAAAATACGACGTCTTATAACTTATCGTGCGTGAAATATACATTTAATTCACAAATGGGATTATTTCGTTTGATGACAGATCATTTACCTACTTAAAAGAGAGATATTAGGTTGAGTTTTTATCCGGTATAGATTTGCTATTTAGTGATTGTCGGTATGTCAACAGGTGACAGAATGTTTGTACACCGAATACACACTCGTACGAGATGATTTTGTTTATTTCAAGTCACGAACAATAGTTTTTATAGCAAAAATAACGCCCATGACAACTTTATTTTACGTGTATTCCAAATAACGCGGACTTTCACTCTGTCCGAAATGTTCGTGAATGACAGCATGTGTGTCAAAATTGGAAATGATTATTATAACCATAACCTTCGAGATGTTAAAAATAATATAAACAATGTATACTATTTAAGTGACTCGCAGTGAGGTAATGGATACGGTGTCTGCCTTGCGAGCTCGATCCTTACTTGGTGAGCGTTCGGAGGGTCTTTCTCAAGAGAGACCAAGTACTGGTTCTACCCAGGAATCTGACTCCAGAGTGTCTCAATAAGCATCAGGCTTTAGGCATAATCTAGCTAAAAAGAAATAGGTTTAAACTAAACACAACCAAATTATATACATGTAAAGGCTGTTCTCATTTGTAACTTTCATTCATACCCGTAATCGCGGCACTTGCTAACAGCGTTTGTGGGTACAAACAAATCTTCATCTTTATAGATATACGATCTTAAAGATGACCCCGGCTACTTTTACCTTAATGATGCCTAAGACATCGGCACGTAGCAACAAGTAAGGAACGCGTGTTCAAAATAGTAAAACAAAATTGAGGAGTGTCGTGGGAAAACCGGGCTGAATGCATGTGCTTAAAGTGTCGTCCCGGATCAGCCTGTGCAGTCCGCACAGGCTAATCCAGGACGACACTTTCCGCTTTTATGGTATTATCTGTTTCAAGGAAGTCTCTTCTAAACATAAATCCACTGTAGGCGGAAAGTGTCGTCCCGGATTAGCCTGTGCACAGGCTAGTCCGGGACGACACTTTTTGCACATCAATTGAGTCCGATTTTTCCACCAAACGTCTCAAATGTAATACACCAGAAAGAATCCTTCTCGTGGAAAATAAAAATTATACATTAGTGAGGGGGTTTAAGAAGTTGTAACAATAAATACTTTTTAGGAGTGGCAATAACTCGTTTTTAAGCTACGAAAATAATAAGTAACAACCAAAGTTGCGGTGTGTTGCTGTTTATGCCGTAGACAACATTACAAATCTCCACGTACCTCTTTCGAATCTAGCTCGTTCATTATCTCCGAAAGTCTTCTCTCGTCATTAGTAGCCATGTTTATTTACTTCTACTTAATAACGAATTAATCTATCCAGCGAAAAAATATGTCATATGATTAAATCGTTTTGTGTAAAATTCAAAACACTGTCCATCACCTTTTGGATCTCAGACATGCACTCCGTAACTGAATGTTTTCGTAGTCCATGACGCAAATTTATTGTCTTCGTCAGTAACCGATCTGTTTGTGTGAATAAATGGCGAATATTTTGACATTCTTCCCACGATGGCCAGTCTGATATGAGTGCCTGCATTTGTTTGCCATTATTCATAATGTTTCCTAACCTCTTGTGATTCTCAAATCTTCCCCATCACGTGTGCGAATACGCCCAACACCGTTATTGATATATCTTTCATTTAATTAAGTTTAATTACCGGTGAACCGTGTTTAATGCGCGATGAAGAATGACTTCTGTATGTTTCTAAATTGTCAACAAAACATGGGTATTTAATTGAATTTATTGAACCGATTTTAATTAGGCTCCTATGTTCGGTTTAAACAAATTGATAAGCAATAAACATTGACTATGGTATGGATCAATCAAAACAACGAGAAAGTACTATTTGGATACTATATTGAAAGTATTTCCATTGATATTCATGCATGTAGTTTCGTGGTATTGAGCGAAATGTGGTCAACATTTTTTAAATTCACATTATCTTATAAAATAATTAACTAAGAAAACTGAATACAAACTAACCTTAGTTTTGCCGGTGATAGCCTCCAAGTCTGCCGCTACTGACGACATTCTCCTTTTTTTTATAATTCCCCAATCCTAGTATACACAACCTTTAGTAAAAATATTCCAAAATCACTTGTCGAACATCTTCAGTAATCATAAGCACCTTGGTACTATTTCATTATTAGGACAAAAACAACGATATAAATGTATACAGAATATGGATATTTAATACAATGCCAAATTCAGTCGATACTGGATTAACAAACTATTGTTATTGTATATCTCATTCTATATTCATCAGTTTTGTTCACTAGATGAATTGTCGCCTTTCTTCGTATAGAGCAAATTCATGAACAATGCAAATTAGGTCTATGGATGCAAATAATTGTTAAATCGAGGTATTGAAGAATCAGTATGATACTGTATTCAATACAGAGACCATTGTCTAAATCTGTTAACGCACGAGCTCATTTTGATCACGCTGAATATTAATTCAGTTATAAACTCTTCCAGATTATTTAAAATAGATTAAATTGTTAAACACTAATCCAGGGATCATGAGAATAGCCCACGTGTTTCCCTCTACAACGAAGAAGTTAAGACAATGATACTTGATCGTGATATATCGATCTTTATAATCCGCCGGTCGATCGACAATGTAAAGCGCTTTTGGACTGACAGAGGGTTGATCGTGCGTACTGATGATGCTCAGCTATGCATGATCGTACTCCATCATACGATCCGATAGCATACGTATGTTCACAGTATACACATTATATCTTGTCGAAGTTATTATTGCGAACTTGCGAGTGAAATCTTAATTACCTTAGTGTCGTTGGCAATAATAAACAATACTGTGATTGACTTCTGACTAAGATATCTAACTAAATTGCAAACTTATAAGATGCTCAAAATTATTAAATTATTTATCTCACTTTTGTTAGCAATGTTCAAAATAGTTTTGGGTTTAATTTTCTCTTTAGTTAACATAATGATACATTAAGAAATAATTTTCGATTTTGAGTCGCTTATCTGTAAATAAACAACGATTTTGAGTTCTGGAATTAAACCCCGAGGGCGTTATTTTATTCATAGTAAACAACGATAAAGCGAACATTATTTCGATTCTAACATGACCTGACAACATATTCTGCAATTACTTCATTTGACAACCTACTTTTTTTAGTTGTTTACTGGCAATTTAACAAAGGAAATTTCTTTTCTTTGTCTACAGAAAACTCTGCGCTTGTCATGTTAAATGAAGAATATTTGTCAACTGTCGTGCCCACACAAATACGGCCTGCATGCACTGGTGCATGTTAACACATATAAATGGAACTTATTAAAATGCATATGCTGCATGGTTTCAACAAGATGAGGCGTGATACAGCCCCAAGTATGGAATCTGGATCGATAAGGATCTTAATGTCGCTTAGAATCTGGATCGATAAGGATCTTAATGTCGCTTAGAATCTGGATCGATAAGGATCTTAATGTCGCTTACATTCTAGACAGAGGTTGTAACACGAGAGTACCTCTGGAAGGTTTCCCACCCTTTCTTCTGGGTAATTGTCGTTACAATATTCACTGAACAATTTTATAACGCACCAAGTGGAAATAAATAGAAATTGTTGTCACTTCTTTATTTATTTTCGGCTTGAAATGTCAGCCATGATTATTTGATTATTTGTCATGATGCATTAATGGTTTCTTACCAAAATATTGGAACAAATACGAAATAATTTCGAGTTTACCATGGCGCAACTGAAATTCTTGTAAATTAAGAAAAATTATATACAACAATTTCCATTTGGTGAGTTAAAACTTGTGTTGCGTGTGCGTTTAAACTTGTGTTGCGTGTGCGTTAAAACTTGTGTTGCGTGTAGTAGCTAATCAAGCCTAGTGTCTGATGCTGTGGCATCCAATAGACCAACTGCAAAATGAATGCAAATACACATACCGCTGGAGGCAAGTCTCGGAGTGAGGCTGGGGCATTTCAGATGTCAACATCCAGCTCAAAATGTATGTATACAGTAATTTAAACGTTTAAATCAATCTTACATAAAAAGAGTATGTTTTTTTCTCTATATTTAAGACAACGCAAAGGTCATATTCAATTTACCGTCATGTAATTCAGAACAACGTCTTTACATAAGAATGAAGATTAAAATATTTTACAATAAATAAGCCAATATAATGTATTACACAACTTAAAAAAGCTGCGATGTACATATAGTACCGAAAATGGCATTGAACTGGGCGTTTAACAGGTGCAACACGTTTCTGTTTTAACACCATGCTAATGATGATGTATCTAATGGTTTTTAACGCTAAGATAGAAATCATTACTTGCAGCAAATGTTTTGTCCATTAAATTAGAAAGCAGTGCAGTGGCAAGATAATTCGTTTGATAATGCTCTATTAACTTCAGAAAAAAGAAACCACAACGTCAACAGCATTATTTTAATCCACGATTAAACATCGCATGTCTTGCTTGTCAGATAGCTAGCTAGCCATTGTTTACGCCCTCGTGTCCAATCCGATATCATATATAGACGTCCTATTGCTGGAAGAATAACATGTTAAATATCTCTGGCAATGTTCTCCACCAAGTAATATTTCAATTTTAGATAATGATCTTGGTGGAAAGCTTCCCAGCGAGTATTTAAGAGAACCCAACCCATTTAAATTTGAATAAAACCCACATTTTTATCAATCTGATCTATCTCGATAAAGAACATGAAGTCCTGTAACACTGCTTTAAAGATTTATTGGGAAAAAATATAATTGAAAATGTCACAGATAATGGTGTTTTGAGGCAAGAATTTAGACGGACAATGTACTTGGGTACATCTGGAAAACATGATTTTAACTCAGAATTAAGCATAAGTTTGAGTTTTAATAGGCATAGCAGATGCAATATATAAAATCAGAAGTGAAAACAATTTTCATTGGCATTCTTGATGTTATAGAATAGGTTTTTAATCCGTTTAGAACAAATATTTTTTATAAGTTTCTGCATTTTGAGGGGCAAAATCCATATAAATGTAGAATTTCAGATGCCATTTGACCCCACAAAAGGGTTAAAGGGTTTATTTACATTACAATCCACAGACCCCAAACTGTCATTTCCAGATATTAATTAACAGTCTTCTGTCACACCTGAACCTGTTGGTGAGGTCAGCCGCCTGCAATCTTCAATCTGTTTCAGGTACATTTTGCTGTGTAATCTGTAAAAATAAAAAGGTTTTCTGTGCATGTTTACTCAAAATTGTAACTACTAGTGTAAGTTAGATACAATAAGTGTACATAGACAATAGTTTACGCAGCTTTTTTATTGCGATAATGCTAGTCGCTATGCCGGCTTCACTTTGTCGAGCTCACGTGCGAACAGTTCAGTTCAAAACGGGTTTGAGAATCCCAACAAGGGTTAAACTCTTGCCTTCCTACTGGTGTTGAAGAGAAGTATGCCAGGCTAGAAAAGAAGACATTAGAGAGTAGAATACATGACAATAATCATTTACAAACCCACAAAGATACCGATGGTACGGACACGACTGTGACAGCTTTACGGCCCCGCCCTAACGCTCCAATGCAGTTGACAAGCACAGTAGTTTTGATGACTAAGACTTGTTTACCAGACTTGTATACCAATTAGTTGATGGTTCCGGCTGAGGTCCTGGTTCTTCTCGCTCAAATTAAACCAAATTGTAGTAGTGATTTAAATTTTGATGCCGCTAACTCCATTAGGTGGGGTCTAGGTTGGCGTTAGCGGCTAAAGTGTTTTATGCATGCATTTCATGTATGTTCAGCTGAAAAGCCTGATTTAAGTACAATTACAAAATAAAATATAAACTAAATAGGATCTGTTAACTTTGCAAATTATGAAAATTGGTATTGATCGAAGTAGGCAATTCGGACGGTCATCATGGCCAATGCATCGGCCACTGCATTATTAACAGTTATAGGTTCTAAAACTAATTAATCAGGATAACAACACAATATATTATCACATAAATGAAAGAATTGTGGAAACTATTGCAAATTAATGTCAAAATGAAACTGAAAAACAATATGATTAACACAATGGGTCTTGGATTGCCACTCTGGTGGACGTTTTGCTTTAATTTTCCCATATTTACCACCCTCGTGCCACCTAGAGCAACCCTCCCATAAAATACAGCCCTAAATGGGGTCAAGGTGGCATCTGGCAGTTATTCTTTCAGGTACAGTGTGTTTGTTAGAGTCCATTTTCAAAATCATTGCAGACGACTAATCTTACGGGAAGTTCTTAAAGGTTACGAATGCGCAAATAAATTCCTTCTTTGTTACATATAAAATAATTTAAGTTTGATCTCAATTTCCACCATGACAAAGCTACTTTCCAATATATCACCATGAATTGGTGGAAAGAAAAGTCCATAACCTTTTGAAAAAAACAGCATGTCAAAAAATTATATGCGTTGTAACTCAAACTATTTACATTCGAAAAAACACACCGGTTTTGACGGGCATGCCATGAATACATGGGCCAAAAGTTATAAAGTTGGGAACCACTAGACAAAGAAGTGCACAAAAACATGCTTTTTATCTTATTGCTTACATATATAACTTTAAAATGGTACCAAAACATGCATTTTACAAATTATATGCATCCTGCACTCATCTATATGTGTTTATTATCTAACTGACAGCGTGTAACCCTATGGATGTGACTTCCGTTTTGGGGTAATTAGACCTTTACTGTAAAAGAGAATTAGTAGCAGCAACTGAAGCATCAGCAGCAGTAGCAGTAGTAGTAGTAGTAGTAGTAGTAGTAGTAGTAGTAGTAGTAGTAGTAGTAGTAGTAGTAGTAGTAGTAGTAGTAGTAGTAGTAGTAGTAGTAGTAGCAGTAGTAGAAGTATTAGTAGTAGTAGTAGTAGTAGTAGTAGTAGTAGTAGTAGTAGTAGTAGTAGTAGTAGTAGTAGTAGTAGTAGAAGTAGTAGTAGTAGTAGGAAAAGTAGTAGTAGTAGTAGTAGTAGTAGTAGTAGTAGTAGTAGTAATAGTAGTAGTAGTAGTAGTAGTAGTAGTAGTAGTAGTAGTAGTAGTAGTAGTAGTAGTAGTAATAGTAGTAGTAGTAGTAGTAGTAGTAGTAGTAGTAGTAGTAGTAGTAGTAGTAGTAGTAGTAGTAGTAGTAGTAGTAGCAGTAGTAGTAGTAGCAGTAGTAGTAGTAGTAGTAGTAGTAGTAGTAGTAGTAGTAGTAGCAGTAGTAGTAGCAGTAGTAGTAGTAGAAGTAGTTGTAGTAGAAGTAATCGAAGTAGTCGTAGTGATAGAATTAAAAATTGTTCAACTATAAGTAGGAGCAGTAGTAGTATTAGTAGTTGTTGTTGATGATGATGATGATGATTATGATGATGATGATGATGATAATGATGATGATGGTGCTGTTGTTACAGTAGCAATAACAAAAGTAACATCATATGTATTTTCTTATTCATCTCTCATCACATACAGATGATTTAAATTACCTGTCAATTTCTTTCCCATAATATGTATGATGTATGTAATTCAGCGGGCAGCGGCAATAATGTTATCGCGCGTCTTCCTGAGACATTAATTAATGTCATTGAGTCAAAACAAAAGACAAAGCAGGAACAGGTAAAACGTGTCAGTGATAACCCTTAAAACAACGACGGTCCGTACAGGATTTTATCCAAACACGGCGCGGAGGCGTCGTTGGTTTTGTTTCCACGGTAAAACATTTACCTTATGCATTAAAACTCTCTCCGTTTGGACCATATTCCATTCTCCTTGTTGTATCCGGAAGTATCAATCAGTTAGATACACATCACTATCTGTTGGCAACGCCCCTTTAATCTGCATGCAAGATTTGTCAATTCCCTCGCGTTCTTGAGTGTCCAAGGAAATTTGATAAAGCCCACTGTAAACATGAAAACGATGAGATTGAAGCTGCGACTGTGGAAACTGAGTCGCCTGATAACGTTAGGTCAGGATGAGGAAAAGTTGGTCAGAGAATAATGATAAAGTTTGCCTACAATTAGCGGTTTATAGTCGGCTGAAGGACTTACAATAACCTTGATCTGGTGTTTGGTGTTTGACAGTGGATGTTTTCATATATTGTGCAATGGACGCATCCTCGGAGGTTATGGGAAGTTGGGTTGATGTTTGAGTGCGCATCGCCGTGTTGCATGTTTTAGAACCGATTTCGAAAACGAATAGTAAAATAACGATTATTTCTTGTGGAAATAAAGCGCGTGTGTTCAATAAGAACAAATAAATGAACGCTTAATTTAAGAAAAAATATTTGTTTTACAGTTTCCTACACGGAATTCTTTCCAGAAGGTATTTTTGTTGATTCTTTTGATATTAACATGTCTTAGCATTTAAACAATAAAACATTAGACTACATATTTATATATCGTAGCATTTAACCAATATAACAATAGATATTTGGTAAACACCTGAATATTAAGGTTGTCTTAAAAAAAGAATCATTTAGTAAAATATGTTGTCGATCTAATCCCAGTTGCCTAAAACGTTAACGGCCAATTAAGCTAACGACCGGTTAACATTAAATGTAAATAAAATTTATATTACAAGCAAGTTGCTTATCAAGCATTTCAAAATTATTTTAACATGTTGACAATATTTTTATAATAAACTTGCAAGTTAAAAATATAACGGTTAATTTACATAAATAACTTTATCCAAAAGCTAACGGCTGTTAGCTTAACTGGCCGTTAAAGTTTTGAGCAACTGGGCCCTGTTGATAGATACTTTAACATTTAAATGAATGATTTTGGACATGCGACGTTAATAAGTTTAAAACTAAAATCATGTCCTTTGCATTAACTATTCTTCAGCTATGGACTTTTAAACATTTTAATGCATGTACCCAATAATATATCCCCACGAAATATTCTTGTTTAAAACAACCAAAAGCAATCTTAAGGTAATAAGGAAAATACCGATTCGTAATTCTTTATGTAACTCGCTGAATATGCAACATGCATGTCACTTAGAAAACACGGTGGATGGTGTTATTTTGTGTTAAATGCGCCTTTGCATTAAACCATTAATACACATTACAACGATTTGATTTGCGGTATATACTTTTACGATAGTAAAAACAGAATATTCAGCTCATAAAATAACTTTGTTCGATGATATTTTCAGTTGTATGACGACATGAGGTCAGCTGCTAAAACTGTAGTGGCTGCACTGATACTAGGTAAGGACAGATTGTCTGATCCATTTCAGGTAAGGACAGATTGTCTGATCCATTTCAGGTAAGGACAGATTGTCTGATCCATTTCAGGTAAGGACAGATTGTCTGATCCATCTGATACTAGGTAAGGACAGATTGTCTGATCCATCTGATACTAGGTAAGGACAGATTGTCTGATCCATTTGATACTAGGTAAGGACAGATTGTCTGATCCATTTCATATGCACTGATACTAGGTAAGGACAGATTGTCTGATCCTTTTCATATGCACTGATACTAGGTAAGGACAGATTGTCTGATCCATTTCATATGCGTTTCTTATACTGACGGGGGCTGCACTGATAATAGGTAAGAACATATTGTCTGATCCATTTCATATGCGTTTCTTATACTGACGGGAGCTGCACTGATACTAGGTAAGGACAGATTGTGTGATCCATTTCATATGCGTTTCTTGTACTGACGGGGGCTGCACTGCTACTAGGTAAGAACAGATTGTCTGATCCATTTCATATGCGTTTCTTATACTGACGGGGGCTGCACTGATACTAGGTAAGAACAGATTGTCTGATCCATTTCATATGCGTTTCTTATACTGACGGGAGCTGCATTGATACTAGGTAAGGACAGATTGTCTGATCCATTTCATATGCGTTTCTTATACTGACGGGGGCTGCACTGATACTAGGTAAGAACATATTGTCTGATCCATTTCATATGCGTTTCTTATACTGACGGGGGCTGCACTGATACTAGGTAAGAACAGATTGTCTGATTCATTTCATATGCGTTTCTTATACTGACGGGGGCTGCACTGATACTAGGTAAGAACAGATTGTCTGATCCATTTCATATGCGTTTCTTATACTGACGGGAGCTGCATTGATACTAGGTAAGGACAGATTGTCTGATCCATTTCATATGCGTTTCTTATACTGACATGGGCTGCACTGATACTAGGTAAGAACAGATTGTCTGATCCATTTCATATGCGTTTTTTATACTGACGGGAGCACCGTAAAACCACTAACATGAAAAAAAAACTGCATAATCAAAATATATGAAAGTCCCTTAATGTATAAGCGTGTTAAGCAAACGAATATTGAGGCAAACAGAATCCTCTTGTATTTTCTGATTAGAACAAAAACAACGTGATGAATGCTTACATTTATATGTTTTAGTGAATGTAACCAGTGCAGTGAAAATCCATGAGGAGTGTAAAGAAAAAAAATGCCCCGAGGGATCCACTTGTACGTGGATTGGCTGCAAAGGTCAACGGTGCTTATGCGACAAAGACAAGCTACCCAACGCTAACAATACGGCGTGCATGGATGGTATGTTGAACTTACGTGATGTCACAAACAACCTTATATATAGGTATTCCATTCGTTTTTTCATCCTGTTGAAATGATATAAGTACGACAACAAGTTTTCCCTTGCAAACAGGCTTTGCAAGAATGGTAAACAGATGTCTCATTGTTTTATATCCATTAATAACCACACGTTTTCCCCATTAACAGTTGTTCCCTTTGGAAGCACGTGTAACATTTCAACAGCCTGTGGAGGAGGACTATCTAGCCACTGTGATCTCACGGCCACTGATCCCACGTGCGTTTGTCAGTTTGGGTACAAATCATCCTTTAACTTGACCATGTGTATACCGGAATACAAAGGCAACGTTACTGCCGTGGAGTATGGTGAAATGTGCGCTGATGATCCTCGTTTAAAATGCATTTATGATTTACAATGCAATAAGACATGTCAGTGTAAAGAAGGAAACCGCTTGGCAAATGTAACGGAACGTCGAGCTTACCCATATAACACAGACTTGTGCATTCCATCAACATTTGAACTCGGTATGGCTGTTTATTAATAATCTGATTTAAACAATTTTAACAACGTAGCTACTTGTACATGAGGTAATGTGTGTCATGTTAGTTAAAATGTGTTCCCATTGATGAATTTCGTTTGTAATGGGATTTTAACAAATATATTGTATTTTAGGCAAACCTATAAACGTGTCTGGTGCAGAGTGTGCAAAGGTTCCCACCCAGACGGACTATGAGATTACGATGTCTTCCAGTCCTACCAGCACGCAACAACGACATGCAACAACGACCACAGAAACTACATCAAAGACCACAAAAGCACCTACAAATACATCAACTACTACATCAACGACAACAACAGCACCTGCAACTACATCAACTACTACATCAACGACCACAACAGCACCTACAAATACATCAACTACTACATCAACGACCACAGAAGCACCTACAACTACATCAACTACTACATCAACGACCACAAAAGCACCTACAACTACATCAACTACTACATCAACGACCACAAAAGCACCTACAACTACATCAACTACTACATCAACGACCACAAAAGCACCTACAACTACAACAACTACTACATCAACGACCACAGAAGCACCTACAACTACATCAACTACTACATCAACGATCACAACAGCTCCTACAACTACATCAACTACTACATCAACGACCACAACAGCACCTACAACTACATCAACTATTACATCAACGACCACAACAGCACCTACAACTACATCAACTACTACATCAACGACCACAACAGCATCTACAACTACATCAACTACTACATCAGCGACCACAAAAGCACCTACAACTACATCAACTACTACATCAACGACCACAAAAGCACCTACAACTACATCAACTACTACATCAACGACCACAAAAGCACCTACAACTACATCAACTACTACATCAACGACCACAACAGCACCTACTAATACATCAACTACTACATCAACGACCACAACAGCACCTACAACTACATCAACTACTACATCAACGACCACAACAGCACCTATAAATACATCAACTACTACATCAACGACTACAGAAGCACCTACAACTACAACTACGCAAAAAGGTACATCAACCACCGTATTACCACGAAAATAATTTCGTCAACTTCTTAAATTTACATTTATGAAAACACAAAATAATGATTTTACTTGTATTACACTTATGACGAAGAATAAGGCTTAAACATTGAAAAAAAACAATCACGATATACGTTACGTTATTATAAATAACAAATATAAAACATCTTGTGGTTGCCCAACTGTACATGTATTTATTAATTATTGGACCCAATATATAAAGATGGTTATTGTAATGGTTATTTTAAAAATCCCTAAAATACATTATTGACAATTGTTTCGACAGCTAGATCAATATTAAAACCAGTTCCTATCCAACGCTGCTACACTATCCGCTGAAGACCTTTAAAGGCGGTCGTTAGGATTCGATTTTAATGAGACTGACAGGTAGATATGAGACGTGTCATGGGAAATCCAGGCTTAATGCATGTTCGTAAAGTGTTTGCTCAGGCTGACCCGGGGCGACACTTTCTGCTTTTATGGGATTGTCTGTTTCGCTGTAGTTTCTTCTAAACATCAATCTGCTGTAGGCGGAACGTGTCGTCTGTACAGGCTAATCCGGGACGACACTACGCACAAGCATTATGCCCGATTTTCCCACGACACCCCTTATTTATACTTATGCTAATGTCATGGCTTTTTATTTCAGCCATCTTCAACGAATTATGCGACAGCCCCGCATGCGCAGATAATTTTGAGTGTGCAAATGACATTTGCGGAGAAAAACGGTGTCGTTGCAAACTTGGTTATGCTGTAAGCCCGGACAAAAGAACGTGCTGGAAATGTAAGTTTTGAACATATAAGTGTCCAAACTTACAGACTACCTACATTAACACAGTAATATTTGCATCGGCATAAAATGTTTGAGCAGGAACTATCCACTTGGAATATTTGCTTCACATGAGATAGGCAATGTCTGCTATTTTTTGGCGCAGCTGTCTAAGATCACTTTTGACCTAGATTTCCTGCGATAATTATGCAGCGGGAAAATTGAATGCCAATATAATTGGGCACATTTTCTAATTTTAGGGAATATAAACTTCAAACAATGGTTTAACGTATACCAATAACTGTTGCATACTTTTGGGGATTAAACATTTACACAATTGTTTGCATAAGCGGTTAAAATGAAGTTATACAAATACCCTCAACATATACTATAGAACTGAGGTTAATTGTGAACGTATTTTCTCATTGTATGCCATAAACAGAATGCTATATTCGTTTACGTAACGAAATAACTTATTTGTTTAGCCTAAGCAGTACGCTCTATAAACAGCAATTGTGCAATGTTCCCATTCATAAATCTCACTCACAGAGTTGCCGTTCCATGAAGCCCATTGATTCTAGCGAGTTCATCGCATTCCAGAAACAGAAGTGTCATTCTAAAAATAGCGCGCGTAGCTAGCAAACCGTTGTATAGCTGTGTTAATACTCGTACATGCATCAATAATAGCGTTAAGAGAATCATAAACCTAAAAAATTCTATAAATGGGGAATTTATATTATAAACCTACTGTTAATTTGAATTAACGTTGTGGTTACGATTTATTAACGATTATTTATAATTGCATCTTTCTATCAACTTCTCCAGTAGATGTTATTTAATCTGTAAAAAGATGCTACATTTTCTATAGATAAGTTGTTATGAAAGAAGATTCGGAATACGTCGAATTGTTATTCGAGTAGCATGAATACACAATTTGCAATACTAATTAAACACAGGAACCCTTGATATATCATATTTCTACTGATATAATTTAAAAATCGTCATAGTCTAATGAATGTTTATGTTTGTGTTACCAAAAATAAAGTCTTAACATTTCAAAAATCGCTGAATGTTCCCTGACTTTTGCTTTTTATTGAGATACACAGTATAAATGCTTATTTGACTTCAGATCGTTATTATATTAGATAACTAACATGAATGGAATATTACCGGTTCTATAAATATCTATTTAGACTCGTCTGGTGCATAATAATTTTAATTCATTCCCGAAATTATTTTCTTACATTTTTAATTTGTTAAATTGGCTTGACAACTTCAGATAACATTTATGTTAACCTAAATTATTTTGGTTATTCATATATCACTGGTGGAAACAGAGTTGTATTATTGGTTTATTCACTGCATAGATATTAATTATAATTTTATTGAAGTTTTAAATTTATAAATTTATCTCAAATTAACTTTTGGGTCCTAGAAGTTTTCTTACAGTGTCCGACTAATCTGGGGTTCAATAAGTCTCCTAAAATTGGTGGGGACCAGAAAATCTGGGGTAGGAGAAGCCACGTAACCGAACATCTTTGCCGTCTGTTTAGGGAATTTTTAAATGACATCTCAATATTAATTTCAACGCCGATTGTCTTTTTTAAAGACATTTCTAGCTTATTTTCGACAGGCTTTTAGAGACTTTTCAGCAATGTATTGTTAATGTATGTCAGTTTATCAACTAGTTTATAAATACTGATATCATATTTTTCAGTCAGTTTTCAAATGACCATTCCATCATCCCGTAAACTAGACTTATAACAGTTGTCTCCCTTAAGAAAGTTACCGGATGTTAATATAAAAAAAGCCTGTAGATGTATCAACTGTTATAAACAATATTAAAATGAAAATAAAACGTCGGTGCAAGAAAGTAAGTAAACCAATAATATATTGTTAATAATAATCCTCAGTAATATAATTATATTTCTAGTGTCCGCGCTTGGTGAGATATGTTCCGTCGGCCGGATATGTCAGGGAGCCAACACGCGATGCGCGGAGAGCGGCGTCTGCGACTGCGAAGATGGATTCGAACGCAGCGATAACGGAAGATTTTGTCGTCTGCAGTCCAAATTCGGAATCGACTTCCCGCTACTTGCAGAGAAATGCAACGGCGGCTTTTTCAAAGACTGCTACATGTACTTTGAACAGACGTGCATTCGGGGCATGTGCACGTGCAGTAGCGGTCTAAGGGCTGCTAGTTATGGAGATATATACGCGTCGTTTCCGGATGAAACCCAGTGCGTTGATGCGTCCCGCAATGATAGTAAGTTTTGGTTACGTAGAACTTGGTACACATTTTATTATGAATCCACTGCATTAGACACATCATGTGTATATGAACTCCACTGTATTAGACACATCACGTGTATGCACCGTATTAGACACAGCATGTGTATATGAACTCCACTGTATTAGACACATCATGTGTATGCACCGTATTAGACACCATGTGTATAAGAACCCACTGTATTAGACACATCATGTGTCTATGCATGAGAAGCGTATTAACAGATTGGCAACTTGGCAACTTGACCATGATTTATTTATTTTTTGGTCACATAATCCAGGAAAAAATTACACGTATGCATAGAGAAGCGAAATGACACTCTTTTGTCACACAAATATATTAGAAATGATGTTTCGTTTATGGATAAACACCCATTGGCATGAATTAAAATATAACGCGTATATTTCGTGTGTATACAATTTACACATTAATGCCTGAAAGTACGGCTAGTCGAGTGGTCACCGAATATATAAAAAGTGTGTTCGTTTCTTTTCTTTTTTTTATTCAATCAAAGGTCAGCGTGAACCCCTGTCATGTCTAAATGGAACAGGCAGACGACCTCCTATAGACACACAGAAGGCGTACGAACGAGCGAAAGAAAGTAAGTGGAACCACGTCATGTTGTGTGGAAGCGGAACCACGTCATGTTGTGTGGAAGCGGAACCACGTCATGTTGTGTGGAAGCGGAACCACGTCATGTTGTGTGGAAGCGGAACCACGTCATGTTGTGTGGGGATGTCTTATCATACTCCTTGGATTATTCGCTCTTCCTCAATATACAGAAAATAATATTTCAGCATTGACAATGATAACGGTTTGTGATGTCGTCAATACTAAGTACACGTAAGCGATAAAAAATAGATGTTTAAATAAAGACAAATTTACTCATTTACATGTTCAGGTACAACTACGAATGGCCAGTACCAATATGTTTGTCTACTACGCATTAATTGTCCAAAATGTTTCCAGAGATAAAGAGGATACAGGATATCATCATCGGTAGCTGCGTGGGTAGCGTGGCGCTGCTAGGAATCATCATCGGTGTCGTAGCGCTGATACGCTGGAAAAGGTAGGTCCAGGCGCCTTTATAGAATTGTCGATGTAAATATTCTTATCTCTGATCATAGAGGTTCCGTTTGCGTTTAACCATTGGAGATCCACACTCTATGAATGTTTAAGTAATTATTCCCATACATTCACTAATTTATGCAGGCGGTATATATAGCTATGCCTTGTAGCATGTACTGGTTTACGTGGTGTACACAGATGCGCATCACACACATTATGTCTCTCTTGTCACATGTGTACACCATTGCAGCGTATGCAGTTGAACCATACACACTTTCACACTGTGCACTCTCTTCACACTATCTAGCTTGTGCAGCAAACACTTGTGATACTGAAATTGAAGATGCACACGCGCGCAAATTACAAATAGTGCCTGCGTGTACATGTATACATGCCTTCTCATGTGCGTCATGTCCTTGCAATTTACAAAGAGGGGCCTTACACACAGCGGAGGCGTTCTTATTGTACTCGTATCTGTGTACACCATGCCCTTGCAATGCACACAGACGCTCATTACGCACAGTGCAGGCGGTATATATCAAAATGCATTTGCACCATGCCATTGCAATGTACACAGACACCCATTACACACATTTCAGGCAGTAAAGATCTATGCCGTGTGCCATATCCTTGCAAAGTACACAAACGCACATTTCAGACGTTATGCAAGTACATGTATATCTGTGCCTTATACCATGCCCTTGCAGTATACAGAGACGCACATTACACACATTTCAGACGCGGTTTATTTATGTATGCCTTGCCCTTGCAATGTACACAGATGCCAATTATAAATGTATATATATGAATACCATGTCCGCAAAGTACACAGACCCCATTATAAACGTATAAATATGAATACCATGTCCGCAAAGTGCACAGACCCCATTATAAATGTATAAATATGAATACCATGCCCGCAAAGTACACAGACCCCATTATTAATGTATATTTATGAATACCAAATCCTTGCAAAAAACCCAGACGTCCATTATGCATGTATATCTATGAATACCATGTCCTTGCCAAATACACAATTGCCCATTATAAATGTATATCTCTGAATACAATGTCCTTGCAAAGTACGCAGATGCCCATTATACATGTATATCTATGAATACCATGTCCTTGCAAAGTACACAGATGCCCATTATAAATGTATATCTATGAATACCATGTCCTGAAAAAGTACGCAGATGCCCATTATAAATGTATATATATATATGAATACCATGTCCTTGCAAAGTACGCAGATGCCCATTATAGATGTTTATCTATGAATACCATGTCCTGGCAATGTACACAGACGCCCAGTATAAATGTATATACGTGAATACCATGTCCTTGCAAAGTACGCAGACCCCATTATAAAAGTAAATATATGAATACCATGTCCTGGCAATGTACACAGATGCCCATTATAAATATATATCTATGAATACCATGTCCTTGCAAAGTACACAGACGCCCATTATAAATGTATATCTATGAATACCATGTCCTTGCAAAGTACACAGATGCCCATTATAAATGTATATCTATGAATACCATGTCCTTGCAATGTACAAAGATGCCCATTATAAATGTATATCTATGAATACCATGTCCTATAAACGTACACAGATGACCATTATAACTGTATATATATGAATACCATGTCCTTGCAATGTACACAGATGCCCATTATAAATGTATATCTATGAATACCATGTCCTTGCAAAGTACACAGACCCCCATTATAAATGTATGTCTATGAATACCATGTCATTGCAAAGTACACAGATGTCCATTTATAATGTTTATCTGTGAATATCATGTCCTTGCAAAATACCTAGATCCCAGTATAAATGTATATATATGAATACCATGTCCATGCAAAGTACACAGACGCCCATTACACACAATGCAGACGTTATGTGTTTCAGGAGGGGTCGGAGGGAGAACTTCGGGGACACTTCATCGACGGCTTCAACTGAAGGACAAGCATCCAGGTAGAGCTATATGGCATGAACACAGTTTAGATACATTACTCTTCAAAGTTATAAGAAAATAAGAGAAATACATGTATACTTATATATTTGATGGAAACGAATATTTAAATAATGGAAATTATTCAAATAGTATTCAGTTATCATGCTGACATGATCTTAAATTTTATTTTAATAAGCATATTAAATACAGTATTTTCAATGTTATCCCCAAATATACAGTTTTCTTGACGCCTTAGCTTCTCTAGGTCAGGTGTCAAAATCGACCTTTTGTTATGTAGAAGACAATTTGTTGCTTTTATGGAAAAGTGTTTAGTTAACGAATAACATGATCAATGTTGACGTTTTTCATTTGTTTAATTCTTGCTTTTCTTCTTGACATTCTTGCGCGTCTTCCTTCTCGTCATCATGCCCTTCTCTTTGACATTCTTGCTCTTCTTTCTTCCCTTCATCATGCTCTTCTTGTTGACATTCTTGCTTTTCTTCCCTCTCTTCATTATGCTCTTCTTCTTGACACTCTCGCTCTTCTTCCTTCTCTTCATTATGCTCTTTTTCTTGACGTTCTTGCTCTTCTTCACTCTCTTCATCATGCTCTTTTTCTTGACATTCTTGCTTTTCTTCACTCTCTTCATCATGCTCTTCTTCTTGAGTTCTAGCTCTTCTTCACTTTCTTCGTCATGCTCTTCTTCTTGACATTCTTGCTCTTCTCTCTCTCCATTATGCTCTTCTTCTTGACATTCTTGTTATCATTCCTTCTCTTCATTAGGCTCTTCTTCTTGACGTTCTTGCTCTTCTTCACTCTCTTCATGATGCTCTTCTTCTTGACATTCTTGATTTCTTTCAAACTCTTCATCATGCTCTTCTTCTTGACAGTATTGCTCTTCTTCCCTCTCATTATCATGCTTTTCTTCTTGAAATTCTTGCTCATCTTCCTTCTCTGCATCAAGCCTTTCATTTTGACATTCTTCCTCTTCTTCCCTCTCTTCAACGTGCTCTTCTTCTTGACATTCTTGCTCTTCTTCCCTCTCTTCCAAATGTTCCTTTACTTCCATTTCTTCCTTCACTTCCAAATGTTCCTATTCTTGACATTCTTTCACTTCTTCCTTCTCTTTCAAATGTTCCTGTTCTTTACGTTCTTGATATTCCCTCTTCACTTCCAACTGACGTTTTACATGACAAGCGTTTTGCTAAATTCTGCATTTCATGCCATTTTTGTATTTAACCTGGTCTATAATGTATTGTGACATTCGTATAACAATGTGAACGTAACAATCTAATAATACATTTTCGTAAGAAGACGGGAGATTTAAGTAAAACTGCTCTATTTTCAGATATTCCTTCAAAATCCCTAGACCATTTGCTCATTCCATTGGTGCAAAGGAATATGATTCCACTCATATATCATACCCAAATCCCATTTTCGCGCATGATCATTCTGAGGTCGACGTCGCCAGTTTGCCACAACCTGACGTTGACGTCATCAATCAACAACGCAACGTCGACGTCTATAGTGAACTACAAAACGTTGCTGACGTCACCAGTGAAACACAACGCGACGTTGACGGCGTATTCACGCTAGGAAGCAACGCTGGCGACTCAGCGGTGTATGCCACAGTTATAAAACGCGAAACCTGATGTATACCAAAGACATCTCACATAAAAATATAATTTTTTGAATAATTAGTTTTATATTATAAAATATATATATATATATATTATATAAACGTTTCTACTTTTTATAACATAAACTTACCTCTTTATCATTACACGTTTTACCTTAAGTGTGAGTTGCTTAATGTTTTTTCCCCAGTAAATATATTAGACTTGTCGTGGGAAAACCGGGCTTAATGCATGTGCGTAAAGTGTCGTCCCATATCAGCCTGTGCAGTCCGCATAGGCTAATCCTTGACGGCACTTTTCGCATACAGTGGCTTTATGTTTAGAAGAGACTTCTTTGAAACAGAAAATACCATAAAAGCGGAAAGTGCCGTCCTGGATTAGCCTGTGCGGGACGACGCTTTACGCACATGTATTGGGCCCGGTATTCCCACGACACGCCTCATACATATTTGTCATCTCTGTTTGATACCCGTTATAATGTATGGGGCCGATACTTCTCGCAAACGGCAATGATAAGTTCGATTAAAGATTCAGATTTAAATATCAATAGTAAATTGTTAACTTCAAACATAACTCATTCTGATAAGCATGCTGTTGCTTTTTGCAATTTAGGCAGTGCATATAGAAGTAGCCTTGTAGTAAACATTACTTTTTTTCACGACGTCAACGTCAAAACGGTAAAAGAATTCGACAGCAAACTCGAATGTGTCCATTTTCGAATGTTCTAACTACTCCCATTTCATCATGTATTACATTGCACCATGTTGTGTTGTTATAACTGTTGTGTATTTTATAAGTGTCATGCCAATATACCGCTCGTTCTATATAATTTATATATTCAGAATTTGCATGTATATACATATATACATTATGTTATGCATTTATAATGCTTTGTATGTATAATAACTAATAAAATGCTTATTCTTCAACCAGCTGATTTGTTATTAAAATAATTTTTAATTTCTTCGTGACTAAACCAATAGTAGACTTCAGACGTTAGTTTGTTATATAAATGAAGTTATTCTCGTTTTGGTAAATACGGTTTTTGTTCGTATTGCATATGTTATTTAGCAGAGAGAATACGGTAATCATTTTGCGCGAAAAATGCACGGGTTTCTCGTTTATGCATTTATATGCGTTGTAGAGGTATTGATTCGTCATTCGAGGTGTGTATTTGACGGGGTAAAGATATGGAGAAGGAGAAAGAAAGGTGACAATGGGTAATTATATACTATGTAGGAATCCACCCACAACAAGTGTAATAAAGCACACGCTGTGCTCGTTTTAAAGCAGCAGTCCAGAAATATGTTAATAAAGATAAAACTTTACAGAAATAGATTCTCATGGACATCTTACCGCGATCAAAATAAAAAAACGCATTGAAATCAGTGCAATAATAACGTTATGGTAACCTTTAATCGTATGTTTTCAGTATGCGATAACTGGTGATTCCTCTAATCTGCATGTACATTGTTGTGCATTCTTTTTGTACCGAGCGTTTTCGAACTTAGACTGTAATAAATGCCTTTCGTAAATAAGAAACAGTTTTCAGTCAAATAAACACCATTAACACCAAGAATCATTGCCGGATTACGATGTATCAAGTTAGATTCCATGGACAGCGGCTTTAACGGAAAGATCCCCCACCCCACCCCCGTGTTATTGTAAACTACTGGCATTGGACGTGTTTGATTTGATAATTATTTATACATATCATTTTTAATTAAAAATTATAACAAGATGACGAAAAATACATTTATGATTCTTTTACAGTTAAAATGATATTGTAGTGATTTGTATTATAGCAAAGCATGTAATGCCTATGCATTAAACTTAGCTTATGCTCACTATTTTCATATTATAATAAAGTATGCATTAACTTTTCATACATTGCGCTATGTATTCAGCAAAATGTTATGGTACAAAGTAAGAATTTATACGTTATTATTTTAAGAATTACACACATGTAAGTGATTCCAAAGACCAGTGTTGTAAAATGATAAGGATATTAAATATATTTAATTGTCGATATGAACGTAACTTCAACACCTTGTTGTAGAGGTTTACTACTATAGGGTAATATAACACCTAAACACAGCGTATGTTCGCACAAGGAACGGAGTAGCAATGCCGCTTATACTGTGCACGTACGTGATTTGATATTTTCAACATTGTATTGTCGAAATGACCTTATGATAGAATATAACGCCACCTAAGGATTACAAAGACCTATCTAACATGTGAAACTGAAGCAGATAGGCCCTTGTAATACTAAGGTGGCGATAATATATCTAGAGTTGTGTTCGTAACAGTTAACGGAAGATTCAAGACTACCGATTTACTGAAGATTCAAGACTATCGATTTACTAAAGATTCAAGACTACCGATTTACTGAAGATTCAAGACTACCGATTTACCGATTTACTGAAGATTCAAGACTACCGATTTACTGAAGATTCAAGAAAACCGATTCCTGCATGTATCAAGGCACTAAGACGTAATACACATGTTTCAGAAAATTAATGTGAAATGGGTTTAATGTAATACCTACCCATGCCAAAACGCAAAAATATACAAGTATATCTATCTGCAATAATTATACATGTATTCACTATTTCAGTGTACATTCAAATAAGTAATGACATTGAATCACCTTTATATCTCCTACATGTACATGTTAACAGAGAAATTAGTAGTATATAATACTATTTGTTCGTTATGTATTCTACTTGTGTTAATATCAGAATGATAAAGAATGGGAATAATAAAGAATCAGAATGATAAAGAAACTAATAAAGTACATTTTTAGTATTAAACGTGTGTCATAAAATATGTAGTTCTTCCATTACTGTTAGATGTTTCGTTTTAATAAACACGTTAATACTATAATTGACAGACATATATAGTAGTAAATAAATTTTACAGTTTGAAAATAAATCATTCTTAAATATTGTACAATTTGTTTATGTTCAAACTCGGGCTGTAGCTTTCCTTGTTCGCTTCAAAGAATGCTCCTGTAGCTCACACAACCAGGAAGTGTATTAAAGATTAGCCTGTGTAAAACACTACTTTCGATTTGAAAACAAAACTAAAGGTATAGTAAGTAGTAGTTATAAGGTTATATTTTTATATACTGATTAAAACTGTTTATTGGTAAGTACAGATTAACTTATTGTTTTTATTTCTACATTTAAGCTTTATTTCTGAAACCGGTTTAAACAATTATAAATTCCGTGTACATGTCGCATTTATGAAAGAAATGCTATATAATATATCGACAAATATAAAATTTATTCCACCAGTCCACGAGAAGTACAATCTGATAGTATAATCGAATTAAATGTAGTTTCACTTAATAAAACGTACTTGAAAAAAAGGCTTATGTGCAGTTGCCAATTTGTTTCAGTTCACAGCGAAAACAGACAGAAATATGGTAAGTCCCGAAAAAGTACTATACTTCTTGTTTATATACACTACGGTTAATATGTCGCCACCTTTAGTATTCTTAACATTATTACTATCAATTTAAACCTTAAATGGCTTACATATCAATCTAACACTAGAGCACATATGAACGAAACGCATTTGTTTAATTTAGTCTCGTGTAGTCATGCCAATTATTAAATTCAAACCAAGTTCAATTACCTTATCGTGAACTATGCATTGTGAGACACTTTTACCATGTACATGACGTGTTTTTTTCGTTTCATGGTATTCAATAATATACTGTCACGAGCCGAGCGGTAGCTGAGCTTTTTGCTCATTTTTACTTTGGCCGTTAACTGTTCCCTTTTTCTCTATAGAATCTAATGTATTTCTCATGCATGAAATTGAAATAAAATGGACTCTGATAAACAGTGAACTAATAATAAAGTATTATGCCTAAGTTCTTTGAAGACTAACCGGAAAATATAAACTCAAGATTTATAACATTTCTATCATTTATTTGTCCATAATAAATAATGGTCAACACATTTCTATATAAATTCTAATAAGTCAACAAATGCAACAATTCCTCATGAAATTCACAAATAATACAGTTTCAAGGATGATATTAGTATTTGCACAACTCTCCAAAAAATATCTTTTATAATTTTAATATGAGCTATTATATATCTTAGTTTATATGTTAAGTCTTATTTTTACTGATAAATAATGTTATTTATGAATTCAGAATAATAAAATAGAGTAGGTCTCACACAAGTAGCGCTCACATAACGCACAGAAGCGCACAATAAAATTTGAGCGTTCTTAACACTGTAAATGTCACTCGTCTTTAAACAGAGATTTTGTCATAAACATGAATTAAACAATAATCAAATTTATAGCAGTTTAGTAAATTACACAACTATAAAGATGACTGTTACCTTTAAATCAAATATTAATGAAGGAATATGTAGTAATAAGCGATTATTTCAAATAACTATACAGTAAAAATCTTGTAGTGATAGTAAACTACCCACAATGCACTTGTATATGGTAAAAAGTTCAACTTCCTGTTTATCCAAGATGGCGGACATTTAAAGGTTACGCATGCGCAAATAAATTCCTTCTTTGTTTACATATAAAATATTCAAAATTTGATCTCTCTTTTCACCATGACCAAGCTACTTTCCAATATATCGCCATACATTATTGGAAAGATGAGGACATAACCTTTTGAAAAAACAGCATGTCAAAAAATTCTATGTGTTGTAACTCAATATATTTACCTTAGAAAAAACACACCGGTTTTGACGGGCATGGAGGCTGCCATTTTGCGCATGAATACATGGGCCAAAAGTTATCAAGCTGCGAACCACTAGACCAAAAATAGTGCACAAAACTTATTCTTATTTCTTATTGCTTACATATATACCTTTAAAAAGATACCAAAACATATTATTTAAACTGTATTTTACAAATTATATGCATCCTGCACTCAACCACATGTGCTTATTATCTAACTGACAGCGTGTAACCCTGAGGATGTGACTTCCGTTTTGGGGTAATTAGACCTTTAAACAGACGTTTTTTTACCATTTAAAACTATTCAAGGATTTAACAATTAATTAAAAAGTGACAAAGGAAACTATTTGTTGTAATCCTATCTGCATACAATATAGCATCTAACTAATCCATTGAATAACAGTTACATTCACATTAAATAATGAAAATTCTAACAAATGAAATGAACAGTGTACACATGTTTACATGTACAAACTGGGGCATGACAATATGGTATGATGTCACAGTCGTTAAACCAGTAATATAAATTCAATACATGTATACCCCTTATAGCTGTGTGTGCATTTATAGACGTTACATTACAGGTTTTAAAATATAGATCCGCTTTGTACTTAGCCTACCAATTAATCATGTTACAAAGGATTAAGACAATCATGTTTTCTCTTTTCTAATACTTCTCTAGAGCGGCGCAGTAGTAGTTGCGGCGATAGATTTCGGCACCACGTACTCTGGATGGGCCTTTTCGTTCAAACACGAGTTCGAATCCGACCCGTTAAAGATCTCTGCCAAGCAATGGATCGGGGGCAGTCTGCTTTCTTCAAAAGGTTAGACGTGACAAGAGTTACTCAGTAGAAAACCGTATATCCCAGCTCAAGGTTACAGTTGTAAACTCAACCTAATCGTTAACGTGTGTTCTCTGTTATAACATTTAAACTATTTGGTGTACACTATCCCGATAGTATGTGAGCCATAGAGGCATTTTATATAACATATGTATTTGTCTACGTTCGAACATATTTCACAATGTTGGAGATACTATCAACGAACTGTGTAGTCTAAAATCATGTTTATGTTTTACTATGCAATTTTGTAAAAGAAAACAGTACAAAAACGTCTATTAAGGAAAGATCCAGTGTGAAAGAGCAAGGCGATGCACATTGCTTCTTTCTGCCAACCCCTCCCCTTCTCAACCAAGTATTTTTCAATATTTTTGTATTTTAATATTTTAATGGTACCAAATATTCAGCGAGAAATGAAGAAATCACGTTTAAAACACTTGATTAAATACTTGGATTAACCCTGGATTAACTAAATTATAAATTAGAAAATGTCAAGTGACTGGTCTGGTTCACCCACTACTCCTTTTGAGGAGCATCCTGTCCATTTTCTGACCCTAGATCTTTCCCAAGTCTATACCCTATGTACCATGACCTCTCGTTTGCCTACTTCCGGTCAGGGCCGACGTGCGTGCTCATCCGGCCGGACGGAATTACGCTGGAGGCGTTCGGGTACGACGCGGAGTCAAAGTACGCCGACCTGGCGGAGAGTCAGGCCCACAAGAGCTGGTATTACTTCAAACGCTTCAAGATGGAACTCTACAGCAAAGGCGGCGTAAGTACTCTTGTGTAAAGGAAAAACGCCTTAGACATGTTTTAACGGATCTGGCGCCCAACCTTTTTACAATTCGATTTTAATATCGACAACCCGAAATGGCATCGCTGAATGTGATATCTAATCATTGAGAAATGAAATAATACCATATCAGACTGAGAGATTTATTCATTATGCTGCCATCGATGTTAACTTACTTTTCATTTGCCCTGATTTATTGTTGTTTGTTTCCAGAAAAGGTGTTCAAATTCTTTTAAGATAGGAATTGTTCTATTTTCCCCAAAAACATTTTTTTGGCGGAAAAATAATCCGTTAAACCATTAATTAAAAATAAACGGCCTTGCCTATAAGGACAAGACATGGTATTAAGAACAGCCTGTGACAAATGATGTCAGGCCTGAACCAGCGTTCATAAAACTCCTAAGTAAATGCTTATTGTTTTGAATTATCAAATAAAAGGGACGTTATTAATACAGGACATGGTCACGGATGATTTAACATTAATAATTGCCGGGAAAAAAATATATGAGGCTTGTTAGCACAGGCTGATCCGGGACGGCACTTTCCGCTTTTATGGTATTTTCTGTTTCAACACAGTCTCTTCTAAAATTAAATCCACTGTATGCGGAAAGTGTCGTCCCGTATTAACCTGTGCGGACTGCACAGGCTGATCCAGGACGACACTGTCCGGGACGACACTGTACGCAAATGCATTAAGCCAGGTTTTCCCTCAACATGCCTGATAGGTTGTTGAAAAATAGAATATTGTTTATGCTTTTCACGTCCGTGTATAGTCTTGGCAAACCACCAACGTGGGGCAAAAACAATATTTGAAATTAGAAAATAGTAGTGTGTCATTTTTGTAATAAGAAATTCAGGACCTTGAAAAAAAGACTGACCGAAAATTTCACCTTTACCTTATTGCTGTCGTTCATACTGAAATCATTCATATAGCGAATATGCAGCCAGCCTCCAATTCCCAGCTTGGTATTGGGTATTCAAAAGATACCTAATATCGAGCCAGAGCTGAATACCCAGCTGGCTAGTGGGTATTCATGGAATACATGATAGCGAATACCCAATACCCAATACCCAATACCTAGCCAACCTCACGGACCTTTCTTTTTCTCGGATGTTTAAAGAGTGCTTACACTGATGCATCCTAGTGATCATGGCCACTATTACATGTGTAAACTGCTTGAATTATTTGCAGGGTGTAAAACGAGACGTAACAATCAAAGACGCTACTGAGAAGCAACTTCCGGCAATAACCGTATTCAGTCTGGCAATTAAATTTCTAGTGAGTTTTCATTTAAAATAAACGCATTATGATTCAAGCATTATTCAGGCACTTCGATCTAATGGTAATGGTGGCGGTAACAATAAGCACAATGTATACCATAATTTAAACATATTTAGTACAATATGGTGCACACTGTCTAAACAAAATGTCAAAATATCAGACAGCCATGCGTTATAAGTTATCTGATTTTCATAAATGATTTCCGATATGTTTAACTTAAAACACTTTTTGAACAATAAATTTAATGTCTGTTTTTTGTCATCAAATTATGTGGTTTAAGTCAAACGATAAGAAAGAAAGTGTTGTCAGTATTGTTTTACCTCAAAACAAAGAAAAGTGTGTACAATTGTATTGCATAGCGTACCATATCATGCCAAAGCATATCATTACGTTACATTACCTGTAGGCTTTTATAGCAAATGCAAAGTATGTATCTTTCATTATAGAAAGATGACGTGATGAACATGTCACGTCAGCGTCTAAAGGACGGCGGGGTCAATAACGAGGACGTGCACTGGGTGCTCACCGTGCCGGCGATCTGGGACGATGCCGCCAAGCAGTTCATGAGGGAGGCCGCAGAGAAGGTATCGCGTAGTGGTCAGTCTATTGAAGCAAAATCCTCGCAGCGGTTACTTCCCCTGTCGGTTAACAGTAACCACTGCCGTCACAAGTAAAGTCCTTCCTGATCTGAAACTTACGTACTTTTACTCTTTTAGTGCAATTTTCCACAGAATTGGACTTTTTATACATAGTTTGCAGTCAATAATGAAAAAGTGAAATAAAATAACTAATTTTAACCATAAATAATAACCGGAAGATTTTAATTGATCATCATCACGTGGTTCGTTATGACGGCAGGGATTTGATTAGAGCTATGCTCGGAACCAGTCAAATATCTGCTCGGAGGATGCTCTTAGAGCTGACAATATGGATTACTAGGTCCCGATTTAGAAAGATGATTAGGTGATATTCTTAACTTAAGTTGAGAATTGGTCAAACTAAATATATGTTTGAAATACTATTCTTTGGAACATGAGCTTGGCCAATACTTAATAATATTTTTTATATTGATGTACTAGGAATTATATTGAAACGCCTGAATTAAATTCTTCAAACATGCATTTCTTGATGAGAAAAACCAGTAAATATATAATCTAATTTGATTGCTTCTAAAGGTGACAAAAATGATATTTTATTGATTTTAACGATATATATACATGCATTGCGCCAGTAAGCGCTATTAAGCGAACCTGTTATCATTAATATATAGCGACAATAAATATTTCCATTTAATAAATAGTTAAGTTACGTATATCCCAGAGATAACGTTTCGTAAATACCTTTATCACTTAAAGAGGGACTGTTCGACTTTGTGCAAACATTATAATGTGATCCCATCCATTGATTCTAATGATTTCAGTTTATTTTGAAGTAATATTATAATAAATGTTGAGAATAACTAACGTTCAAAAGTGCGTATTTACAAAGAAATTTAAAACTAAAATAATATCAGCGAACTATTATAAATACATGTACATACAGCGTCAAGGTAGTCAGATAACAGCCAACTTCACAGGCCTGTTCTAGGTTACTTTCTTATTCATAACCGAATGTAGCCGTTACTGTAGGCTAAACGGCTCTGTATCGGCAGAAAATATATATTTGTATTTTTCGATAAAATAAATAGTTTTTGTCGATGATAACGTTTTTCTATTTTCTATAAAACGGAGTTTTGTTAGTGGGTAACGAAAGAGACCTTAAATAAATCTATACAACTCGTACAGCCTCTCTTTAAAACATATAGAATACTAGGTTAGTGTTGAAAACAGATAAGTTTATTTAGCGAGGCTTAGGTTTAGGTTTTCGTGCCGAACAAATAAACTTATCTGTATTAAACACGTACCTGGTATTCTATTAATCCCATCATTTACTGTCTTAATTTTAAAAATAAACGAAAGAAAATCACACGAAAAAACATCAAATGACATCACGAAAATAAACAAAATGACATCATTATAATGCGCGTGTTTGCTGTATTCAAGAAGGTGAAATACAGTGTATCCCACAGGGTGTTATTTCAAATGTTTTATTTTTCAAAAAAACTTTAAGGTACTTCATTTCTTTTTATTATGCAGGCAGGAATTGCAGGAAGCCAACTAAGTATTGCCCTCGAACCGGAAGCGGCTTCTCTGTACTGTCGCCATCTGCCGGTGGAAAGAAAAACTGGGGATAACTCTGTATCGCTGGCTTCCTTTAAGGCGGGCAAAAAGTACTTGGTCCTCGACTGTGGGGGTGAGTATACATTAATTGTGATTTTAAACTAAATTATGTAACTAGATGGGTACATCGTTTATATATCTTTATGATAGGCAGTTCTATCCATAAATGGTCGGCCGTACATATAGTACATAATGGGTTTATAACCCGCATATTATATATTTAAAAATCACGGGCACCTGCGTGTAGCCAGCCAAACATACCTGCCTCAACCGCGATACCTGTGTAAAATGACACAAAAGTACATGTACACAATTCAATGCGCATGCGTCTGTTGCAGGCGGCACTGTTGACGTGACGGTGCACGAAGTGACCTCTAGCGGTGACCTCAAAGAGCTTCACAAAGCCAGTGGTGGTGGGTGGGGTGGCACGAATGTGGACGACGAGTACTTCAAGTTTCTACAGAAACTTATCGGTAAAACCATATTCATGTTTATCGTTGTCAATTCAACCTTCATTTCAGTGTTGCAAGACGAATTGGAGTTGCTTCCCTTTGATCATAAAAAGTAAATGTAATATCGTTGTACGTTATGATGCATTAATACGAAAGCCTATTAGTGTCACACGAGCATTATATATATATATTTATTTATTTATTTATTTATTTATATGTCAATGCGTATTACTAATAGGCTCTCGTACATTAATGATAAGACCCGTATCGTGTGTGTTAATATCAAATTCCATTAATCGTAGTAATATAAAGAATTTGGTTACATGTGTGACCATCTTCCTTTTTTATCCAAATCTCATAATCGCTTCCATTTAAAAACAAAATTGCGATACCAAAATAAGTATAAAGACTGTTTATATTTTAGTGATTATAAAGTGATAATTAAACGCAACCGTCTTCAAACAAAACCATCTGAACATGACCATTTGGTTTTTAATTTATATAATAATGTCAAACGTGTGGTGCGTTCCTTAGGAGCGCCAGTGATGCGCAAGTTCATTGACAAACACATGGAAGACTACATCGACATGTTCCGCGACTTCGAGATCAAGAAGCGGGACATCGCCCCCTCCAAGCAAGACGTGATCACAGTGCGCATGCCCGCCGCGCTGCTCGATCAGTATCAGGAGGAGACGGACGAACCGCTGAAAGACGCGTTACCGTCAACGACGTATGCTGGGCAGATCACTATGACCGGTACTGCTGTTCATTTATAATGCGGCATATAGCGTTAATGTACACAAAATATTGCACTTAATCTGATTTGAGTTGAAAGGCTTTTTAAAATAATAATAACGTCTATAATTGAAGTTGTGGGATTGATAATCTACTAGTACGTGTTACATTTAATGTAGTAAATACTGTGCAAATTACCGGTTTTGTGTAGCATGGCTATTCTGATTTAATAAAATTGAGAATAACATTTATATTTTTAATAAATCTGCCTTGAAATTAGCCAGAAAGGACGTTAAATGATTAATTTTAAAATGCCATCACAGTGCGTGATTTCCAACTAAAATAACGTGTAAAATAAAATAAACAAATTATACACAACATTGGAATATGTAACAACATGATGTACATGTATATTGTTCATGATAATTAACATACGTATGCTTATTGTTCAAGGTGACAAACTACGCGTGAATGTCTCGATATTCAAGCAGTTCTTCAAGGACTCGGTCGAGCACATTGTCGAGCACATCGGGAATCTCATGCGAAGACCGGAGGTTCAGGGCTGCGCCGCCATCGTCATGGTCGGCGGCTTCTCCGAGTCTCCGATGTTGCAGGAGGAAGTTCGCAGGAAATTCCCTAGCGTCCAAGTCATTGTTCCCATGGACGCGGGCCTAGCCGTCCTTAAAGGGGCAGTCATATTCGGCCACCGTCCAAACATAATTACACAGAGAGTCAGCAAGTATACTTACGGCGTTTCGTGCTCTCAGTCATACTCGCCTGATCGGCATCCGGCCAGCAGAAAATATACAGATAAATACGGCAAAGATCATGTTGACAATATATTTAGCACACATGTGAAAGCAGGTCAGCCATTGGGCAATAACGAGATTCAGTCAACAGAAAAATACAGAGTCCATCACGCAGACCAGGACGGTATGTCGATCCAATTTTACTACACCCCTAATGCAGATCCTAAATATGTAGACGAGGAGGGATGTAAGTTGCTGGGGCAGATGCAGGTGGATGTTCCGGGACACGGAGACCACCGGAGCGCCGAGGTGAGCCTGCGGTTTGGCAGGACCGAGATAGAGGCCAGCGTGAAGATTGAACACACCGGCAACGTATCCAAGGCTAAGCTGAATTTCCTTGGTTAAACTTTGCTGTAAACTTCAATGTTTCTATTGAACCAGCAGTCAAATAAACCTTTATTTAACATTTGCTACACATGACAATGTTTGAATGGAATTCAGGTTCAATTTCGACTAGTATAATTTACATTTAAACAGACAAAAACCAACAAATGCATAATGGATAATATATTTACATGTAGGGACTATGTCTATTAAAAGGGCCACAATGGTTTGACTTCATTGAAAAAAATCGGTTATTTATAGATATTAATATGGACGTATATAGTAAAGGTACAAATGATGTACATATAATGCGTTTACGTATTTCAAGAAAAATCATTACATAATTAATGTCGTGATTGTTTGGCCTTTTTCTTGTCTACATATTGTCGTCAAAATTTATTAAGTATCTTTTATAAGCATAGTATATTTATACACATTTATGCTATGCTTTCCTGTAATTTATGGTTTAATATCAGTGAAATAAAAGTGGTCTATAGAATATCGACTTACCAAAAGCGTTAAAAATGTTTTCTTTTCTTTACATTTTAAAGTATAGAATGTAAACAACAACGTTCAATAAATGCCAAACTAGTTACAATAAAAACAAATTGTGAACCTTCGAAGTATCACTAATTTTAATAATAATGGCACAAATGCATCGAAACAGTTTTACTTATGAAATTTATTTTACTTCAACACTGTGAAGGAGTCGCTCTTAAGTTGACAATTTTGCAGACTGATTTTGACCAAAGAATCTACCCTTTATATACTAAGAGCTCTCAGAGTATATACCCAGAGTAAGGTCGAACGACCAAAAACATGGTCGAACGAAAGCTCACGACAAGAAATAGTGTTCGGGTCGACCCAAACCTTTGTCGAACGAACGCGTACAACAACAGATATTGGTCGGTAGACCATTAATTAAGTACGATTATTCTACAGTTCCTAGGCAACACAGGAAGCAGTATGGCGGACAATTAAATTTGCAATTTTAATAACTAAATGTTTAAAGATAAAAATGAGCCATTTAAGGTGACCTGTGACTAAAATGCAACGGAAAAACATGGATTATAATGCTAAGAACCTTTTCTGTCACGTAAGTACAGAAAAAACAATGTATTACGACTATTAACAATATATTAAAGTGCGGAAATGAGTGGTGACTCGTGTCATTACAAAACTGCTTCTAAAAAGGAACAGTAAACAAATTAGCAAGTTCGCATGAATTATCATATGGATTAAGCCCGACAACAACAGGAGCCTGGGGATATGGAAATTCGCAACGGATATCGATGAAATTAAATTCTGTTATAAAATTAAACAAGGACTATAAAATGTCTAGTTGCAAGTTGTATCAATAGCGCAAATGCATGTAGACAAGGTTAGTTTTTAAGTAAGATCACTACCCCTGGTACCGGATTGTATCATATTATATACTGCGGAGAAACAATGTAAACTATAAATTATAATTGTTGTGAGTCATTCTAAAATGTTTTAGTTATGTTATTATTGCATGCGCAACTGTAGCATAAGACCATTTATTTTTTATAAATTGCTTAACAGATCAATAATTTTACAAATCCAGAAAAATCCATTTCCATAATTATCAAAAGCATGAAGCAGCACACATGAAGCTGAATTGTGTGCTGAATATATATGTACTCGTTATCAGTGAGATGCAAAGTAAAACAAGTGAAAGTAGTGCAAAACATACTGACCTTTTATAAATTATACAATTGAAACTGACATCAATGATAATCTTTCTTCGGATGCGCTTTTATTAATTTGCTTCTAGAAACGTTTTTTTTTTTCCATTTTACGCTTCTTGTATTGTAAGATGTGATTTTTATGCCCCTACCATCAATGAAGGGAGGCATATAGAATTAGCTCTGTCCGTGGGTACGCACATGAATGTATGTACGTATTTATGTACGTACGTATGTTTAGATTCTTGTTCGGACAATAACTTTGTAAAGTATTGAAGGATTTTCATATCTTGGACAAAAATTATAAGCTTTATGAGACATTTCGACGCTCACGAGAACCAGGTCCTTAGGTTCAATGTCAAGGGCACACATAAAGGTCAGAAGTCAAATATAAGAATTAAATCCATGGACGCTGTCCGGAACATAACGGTGTCCATCATTAAAGGTTTTCCAAATTACTTTGCAGAAGTTGTAAGAATTATGCGACGGTGTATCGCGCGCAAGAACAGCTTTGAAGCTTAAAAGTCAATGGCACTATTCAAGGTCAAAGGTCAAATAATTTTACAGAGCATAGGTTGGCAGAAATTATCACCATCACGAGATGGTGTGTCACATGCCATAACATGCTATGTGAAGCTTGTGAACAACTTCCCTTTATTGATGTTGTCCTGCGCCTAGCTCAAAAATTATAAAAGGCATGTTTCATTATAAACAAAGTTATTTATGATAGCAAACGTAAGAGAAGCTTACAAAAACTATAACTCATAATTGCCGAAAAGTTTTAATTATTGTAATGATTTTTTTGTCAGGACTCTTGATTTAAAACTAATAATTGGATAATTTTGATACCTCAACTTATTTAGCAGAAGGAAAAAAACATTAGCAGAAAGTACATTGTGCATCGTCCTTTTGCAAAATAATGTGTATGCGTAAACCCTGCCGTCCACTATGTTCCCGAAGGGTTCCTGAATGCGAATTTGGCTAAATCGGGACGTTTCGGCATGATTTTGCGGTCATTTGGACCACTTCCGTGTCCTTTCTTATCCATTCTAGATCCTTCTTGGCATGTTGGTGAAAATCGGGATCGAAAAAAACTTCGGCATCCAAATTTATAAAGTTTTAAAATTTGGATGCCGAATGTATTATTCCGGACAGCTTTGGGATCTTCGATAAACCATCGGCAACCAGTCGGAATGTTCGGGAACCCATCGTTTTTTACTCAGCACCTTTGAAATTCCTTTTGCAAAGCTGTGTAATCCTTATACAAACCCGAGCGGTCCCTGAATGAAGCTGAATCGATGCCGAAAGCCCCCCGAAGACGGCTAGTGAAAGAGTTCTGTTTCGCGTATACACGCGGAAGATATGCCGATCGTGTAATGACAGATGCCGTATCGTAGCTGAAGACGCCGATGTCAGAAGAAGGGACGCCGAGCAGTAGCCGTATTTTATATTACATAAAAAAAAGCGACAGCAGAAGCGGTGCCGCCAGTTTGCCGATAAGTTTTGAAGTAATAAAATCGACATTGGTGGTTTGAATTGAACAATTATCATGATGCAAGTCAAAGGGAAGCTACCCAAGAAGAGATTGGGCGTGAAATATACCAGTCAGTCAGCCCCCTGAACACTCAAGTTCGAATGAAAGTGAAAACTCCTTTCAGGCTGGTAAGAAAAAAACTATGAAAAAGTCTATAAGGGATGCCCCAGCACACTTTTATTCGGCTATTATAGTCTGCAGCACAGACAAGAGAATGCCAACAGTACGGGGCATGTTCCACCTCAAATTGGGCGGCCACTTCACGTCAAGTCTCTGGTGGAATGGAAATAGCTAGAACTTCATCCTTTTACTACTGAAGCTTGGCGGTAGACACTTCTGTGACATAATGGCACAGACTTTCCGCAGGAACACAGATGTCGAACACCAAGGAGCCGTACGTGTCCACATATGCCATGTACCTCATCATCATAGCAAGCTTTAATGGACTTAAGGAACCTGGTGTTTTTTTCTGAATGCCAGGCATTGGACGCTGGTGTGTCATCCAACTTTGTTGGCGTGATCCTCAAATACTTCTTGACCTACTATCGATGAAGTCCTCTTTTTGTATCAAGTACAATGCCAAGGCAAGCATGGCGTCAATTTCAGCTTGGGTTTAAAATTAACTGCAAGGTGAATGCAAGGTGAATAACATCCATGGTGTCCCACTAGAAACTGATACCAAATTGTAGTTCGGCATCAATTATATACCCAGACTCTCAAATCGGCAACATTTCAGCATTCTATCGACAGCAAATCGGCAACTCCTCAACATGTTCAGCAATATTACCGCAACCTTCCCGCATGATCGGAAAACATTCAGGAGCAAATTCCGGAACTGTCGGCATTCTTCCGCGTCGCATTCGGCTACTGCGGATAGCTTTCGGAGTTTATATCGCAACCTGTCGTAAGACACTCTGCGAAAACATGCAGAATAAGCACCATGGTCAAGCTCCGTCTGTTTTATCCCGAAAGGTTCCCGAAACTAGCAAATGTTTGTCAGCAACCCTTACGCAAAGCATCGGGTTTGTTGTGGACGGCAAGCTTAAAGACAAAGCGGTGCCTTGTAGAAAAGGCTGCATAGGTAGGTGCATCCGTGACTATGGACACATTTCTAGTTTTATCCCACCACTTATTCAAATCTTTTGCCAGCAAAATCTGTTAAACAATTAAATAAAACATAAATGACATAACAAAGTCCCCTTTCAGAGAAACAGAATGTGGAAGTCGATATATCTGAACAAGATATTCTCTATTATAAAAAAAATATGTTAGTTTACCTTAGATAAATGTTCAACGTAGATTAAAACGATTTTTAACGCAGATAATTTAAATAAACACATGCTATTCATGACGAATGTTAGCCCTTTTCAGAATTAAACATGCCAAAATTTGTTTAACCAATTTACAGGAAAGGTAGGTTGCCCGATGACGCCTTGTTTGATAGGGATATCAGTATACCCGGCAGCAGTTTAAACATCCATTGTGTAACACTCATAACAAGGTTATCTATGTTTGGTATTACTAATCACAGGTGAGTAGCTTTTAAGACTGTAAACATTCAAAGTTTACATAAAAACTAGGCACTGGTACTTGTTTTTACCTTGTAGGGAGTGATTTATTGACTACTTTTGTTCATTGGAACCAATTTGTCAACTGTAACTGCCAAGCCCGCTGACAGTCTGCGAACATGACAAACCATCGTTATCGACAGTGTTTTATCCACCGTTATCAATAAGAAATAAATCATGACAAACCATCGTTATTGGCAGTGTCCTATCCACTGTTATCATTAAGAAATATATATATATAAAGAATGTTGATTGTAGTCGTATATATAGGGACAGCTTGTGTCATTTGCCCCAAAGGACTCAGATCTACAACCGCCAAAGGTATGTTGTGTCGTTTGTTGTTGCTTTTTATAAATAACTTTTACACTGTAAGACGTATATTATTAATTAATATGTGTGTGTTTAAGCTATAAATTACCGAATGTAATAAGTAACAAACATACGCAAGGTTCATTAGGGTTGTGATGAATTAAAGTAGAATTAGATTTAAACATACGCTTTTCTTTACCAAACATTTGACAACAACAAAGACGTTTATGGTAAACTATTAGGCTAGACGTATCAGTATATATCAATGACACGCAGTATATTATTTAATACGTATCATTTTCCGGATTACCCGCTCTTTATATAAACCAGTGCGTTCTGGAAAAAACATCCTTTTATCTTCTTGTTAATACTTGACAATGCATGATGTTAATGGCAAACAACGTTAGAAACTAAGCAGTTTAATTAAAATAAGGAAGGTTATTATCAATACAGCAGCGCGTGTTATAGCATATGAATATTTATTACTTACATTATTATATACAATTCTAAAGGAGAAAACCTGTTGGTGTTATTCGTGGGATTGTCATATCCTAGTAGTCAATCATCGAGGTGTTTTAATCATTGAAAAATATTTCTACCTTTTTAAGGGTAGATATTGTTCTTAGATAGATTTGTCCACTGGTTTGGCAATAAAATGTCTGTGTCCATTGCAGATGAAGCTATACGTTTTGGGTTTTGTTCTTCTGGCACTGAGTTTGCAATGTAAGTAATGATTTAGTTTATGTTTAAGCTCAGTCATATCATCATAAAATCATAATCATGTAAAATCATAATACATTTGCGAAAATTATGTGTCAAGTATGATCAAAACTATTAAGTATTTAACGTCAAAATTGTAACAGTTATAGCTTACATAGATATAAATAAATATAAATAAATAAATTTGATATACTTATATGCATATTCAAAATGTAAACATCCTTAAATGTAAGTTGTTTTCACAACACCAAAGTTCTATTTATGTCATGTTTTACTTTTGTATACTACTTTAAATTATATTTCTTAGTTTTCATTTATTAGGCGTCAAATTGTTACAAATGGAAAACTCGTCTCTTTGCTTTCAAGGGACCAAAACTGACACTGCCTCTTCACCTGCTCCTGGAACAGGAACAGGGACCGGTGGCGCAAATAATGGCGGAAGCGGGGGCGGAAGCGGGAGCGGGGCCGGAAGCGGGGCCGGAAGCGGGGGCGGAAATGGTGGTATGTAACCGTCCTTACTTTTAAGCTGATTTCGGCTTAATGTTCCTCATTTGCTTATATTTCTGACAAGAAACAGTAGACATTTAATATTTTTTGTTTTATAAATCATGTTGATGGGTAAGTAAAAGGTGAGTTTTAACACTGGTATATACCTTAGATTTTGCACTCTATATCAGCTTGGAAATTTTTATATGATATTATGTAATGACGTTGATTTGTCTAATAAAAACTCCGTCGGAGGCCAGTTTTAGATTGCTGGAATAGGTTGTCGGCTTGTAACCTGGCATGAATTGACATCCTTATGGCATTCTGAATCTTATAATATGTTTAGAATTGGAAACACTACGGCAGTTTCCAAATGAAACTCAATATATTCTTTAATACCAGAATGCAACAAATCCTTCATATTTTCTATTTAAACACTTACAGGATTTTTTTTATTTCATTATTTTTATACGTGTTTATTAATATGTGTGCATTCAATATCGACTGTATTATTATAATAATCTTCTAATCTAGAGTGGTGTTTTATGCATACACTCGCTTAAGACAAAACTATACAATTACGATTAATATATTGTCTACTAGTATTTTTTTATTTGTAGGAAACTCGGTTTCTGCGTCGACAGTGCCTTACGTTGCATGTTTCCTAGCATCCATGTTAACTACGATGAAAATATACATGTAGATGCAGTGGCTCTTCACTGACATAATTTGTGTGTATAGTTATGATATAGTATAGACTATTACATTATCAAGACATTATCAAGTCATAATAAGCATATCTGCTGAAAATTGTTGAAGGCTGAAACCGGATATCTGGTGATGATGCCGGAACACTAGAGTGCATATTATGTGTTTTCTGGGAGGTACAGTAGTCATTAAATCATTGTTTTTATAGTTTCATGTTTGTATGCAAACCGCTTTTTGAAAAGAAAATATAATCACATGTATGGTTGTCTCTTTTTATCAGAAACCTCATATTAATAATGTGGGCATTTGACGTTTTTCGGGCCAATAGGCGTTTCCTCAAATGTCAGTCATATGTCAGTTTAACTACTGTTTTATACAAACATATTTCTCTAATATCACGTGTTCAACTGTTAACCAGGTGTACACAAAAAGATTGTGAAGTGTTTGTGATCGATGATGAAATTGACAATAGGTGGGCGGAGTCAATTGAGGCTCCCCGCGAGAATAATATTTTATCTTTCAATATAGCAAATGATCGAAAACAGAGAATTTAACTTTGAACTATACATTAACATCATGAATTAGTTGTACAAACAACGAGGAAAAAGTGATTTAAAGCCCTTTATGTGAACCTTGTACAAAATGTAACAAATATAAACAAAGTGACACTCCAGCTGCATAAGCAGGCAAGAACTCCTACTGAAACAAATTATTGTTTGTCTTATTAAAACAAACACATGTTCAAGGCAATATTTGTACTTCAACTCCACTGAACAGTTGTCTTGAAATTACGCGGATTACAATGGAATAAATATTTACTTTGTGCTCTAGTGTTCATCTTTCTATGAGTATCTGGCCTGGGCATTTTCTTTTTTCTAGGCATATCATATATTTACAGGGTTTTTTCTCACTTGCACATACATTCAAACAGTCTCTGTAGTGACAAATGTTCATATAATGTATAAGGTTCCTACTATCGTTCGATCCGTTACGAACGCCACGATTGGCCACTCGTAGCTTATCGTGGTATTTCTCTGCGATTTCAGGCTTGCAAACGATGTGATGCGAGTCCATACGTTTTGATACGATGCTTTGCGCTCTGTTGCGATCTGGACACGACTTTTCAATTAAAGGTGTCACGAACTGTCACGGTCTGATCTCCAGTTTAGATACGATTATATACGTTCCAATGGGATTGTTTAGATCTTGTCCACGATAGGGTCTCGATCTGACACGATCATCACGATCGGGTTCCCCGAATTACGACGTTCTAGTACGCACAGATAAGTTCCGATACGCTTATCACGAATCAATGCGCTCCGTTACGATAGGATACGATTGTGTTCGCAATGTCATTCACGATCATGATCGATGGAGATCACGATTAGAGGTACGACTTGACCGAATTATATAAATACAGCCCGACTGACTATTGACTTCATTGTTTATTGAGATCGCAACATATCTTAACGAAGCGTAGTGTTTATTTATTGTCTACAATCGATCCCGATCACCACGATTTGGATGCACGATTATATACGATTTGTCGCGGTTTGTTGAAGTCCAAAAAGATCTAATACGATGATCCCGATGGACAATTGATCGCAGTTTATCGTGTGAATTTTTGAACCGTTCAAGATTTTTCTACGATTAACACGATTGCCACGACTGACCTAAAGATCTCATTAGATCTGATAGGATCACCACAATTATTCCACGATTAAAACCACGATTTCAATCGTGACGCTAATCGTGATAGTGGGAACTAAGCATAAAGACCATTTGAGGCGTGTCGTAGGAAAACTGGGCTTAATGCATGAGCGTAAAGTGTCGTCCCGGATTAACCTTTGTATTCCACACAGGCTAATCCGGGACGACCCTTTCCGCTTACAGTGGATTCATGTTTAGAAGAGACATCATGGAAACAGAAAATACCATAAAAATGGAAGAAAGATAGAAAGAAAGAAAGAAAGAAAGAAAGAACAGACAGAAAGACAGACAGACAGACAGAAAGACAGACAGACAGACAGACAGACAGACAGACAGACAGACAGATACATAGATTTATAGATAGATTCAGGTTAAAACACACGAGTTTACAACACATGACAGATTCAGGTATAGAAACAATGGTATAACTAACGAGTGATTCTTTAAACTATCAAAAGCAATAGCACTTGAAGTTACTCAACTACAGTTGAATATGGCCGACAGTTTGAATATGGACAACAGTTTAAGCCACGACACGCCTCATTTTGAATCTTCACATGTGGCCCAAAGTCAAACGAGGTAAGTGTCTAGAGTGAGTAAGACTCTAATTGTGTCGCGGGTATGTACTTGATCCATATGTTAAAGGTCAAGGCCACAATTAGCGGTCAAAGTGGCATCGGGGAGCATTCATCGGTTCTACAGACATTCTTGTTTTCGTCATTTCTTGAGTATAAGTCCTTAAAAATGATGCGTTTGCTAGTTATTATGATAGCAACGCGTCACATGCTTACGGCTGAAAAAATATTATGCATCGTATAAAATATATTAGCTGAAAGGTATAATTGATTGAGTAAAATATTGTTTTGTATTTGATTTTACTTTTGTATTACACGATTACGTTTTCTTGTACTATAAACATGTAATAGTATTTGTGTGGGTCAACAAAGGAATATGTTTACGGATAGTGTAAATAAGTCCAAATATCCAACACAATCACAATGTTGTTAATGCTAAGAGATCGCATTTTATTTTATCATGGTCCGCCTAGAGATTAGTTACTCAAAGAACGGAACAGCTATTGAATTGCTTGTTGATTATAGATTTGTTAGCTACTGGAGAACATAAGATTGCTTTCACGTCAAACTGTTAAATAAACTGTTTAAATAAAGTACATATGTATATCAAACCGCCTTTGATTAACAACGATTTGTTACTCCTGCAAGTCAATGTCTTTCTTAAATGGACCAGGACATAAATGTTTGTATCAAAAGTTCAATCGTTAAATTAAACGCTATCTACTGTTGTGACGGGCATATCGAACCACCCATAAAATGCACGAATATATAAAGTTATCGATTACCATTTCGAATCTTCAGATGTGTACAGAAGTCATAGAAGGTATGTGCCTAGATTAAGTATTTTAATTGATTTTATATAAGTTATTTATTAGTTATAAATTTAATTAAATTGAAATTGCATAGTCACATAATGTATAGTTCAGAATCGTTTTATACAGTGTATACAATAATATACAAATATTACTATCAAGGGTCTATGTGCAAACGTATGCAAACAGATAAAATAATAATATTTTGTAGTGCTTAGTTTTTTTTAATTCAATTAAGACCAAGAGGACTAGATCGTAAGGCCCTATAGAGGACTAGATTGTAAGGCCCTATAGAGGACTAGATTGTAAGGCCCTATAGAGGACTAGATTGTAAGGCCCTATAGAGGACTAGATTGTAAGGCCCTATAGAGGACTAGATTGTAAGGCCCTATAGAGGACTAGATTGTAAGGCCCTATAGAGGACTAGATTGTAAGGCCCTATAGAGGACTAGGTTGTAAGGCCCTATACAGTTCATAAACTACGTGCGCAATAACACAACAATGGTAATGTTTGAATTGAGAAAATACGTAATGCAGGACTTAATTTTATATGTCGAAGAAGCAAACGCATGATACAATGACTACTTGTTTTCGCTTTTTATTCACTTTCCGCTTCCTTTGTGCTATCAATAAAGTAAAGTAACAGAGATGTTGAGTTAGGATGGACGGAAACAGATGAGCAATTCACTGCATATTACATAACTTCGTATTGCACAACTATGTCTCGTCTCGGTTTGTCTCGTCTCGTCTTGTCCATTCCATCCAATTTTTATGTGTTTTCTACGCTGTACATTCGACGTTCAATCATTGATGAATACTTTTATCCAAAAGGTTGTTTGACAATAAATGGTTATCAAATACATGATGTTGTTGTTTTCTTCTTTTGATAAGAAACATGTTCGGACTGCCAGTATCTGATGTCATTCACACCAACTGAGGCTCGTGGGAGTAACATTGTATGTGTCAATCAATAACAACAAATTAATTAATATTTATTTATAAACGAAAATATGGGTACACTGTGTGGAAATAGAAAACAAACAAAATCACTTTATCAACCCGTTTATAAAGTGACTAGGAGACAACTTTAGAACCAAACGTTATACAAGACAAAGAACGAACTTTGTAGTATATTTTTACAGTACGAATTAATTGTTAACAGTAACATAAACAGTAATTGAAATCACTTATAAGCGAAGTTTGTATGTAACAACACAAACACATTTGCACAACAATATACGTGTACATGTGTGTATGTGTATAAACACCAATCATGAAAATGGTTCCTTCTGATAACAAGGATTGTCATGGAATTATATTTTTTGCTGTAGTGTTTATATTCTAGGCGTATCTGTCCTTGACATTTTCCTTTACCAGGCATACTTGTATCAGACACTGACAGTGTTTTATATGTGTACCCAGGCGAGATAAGACATGAAAGTATATTCAAACAGCCTCTGTAGTGACGAAATTTAAGGAAATGTATGTCCAACTGAACAATTTGTCTCTTCGCACATTCTTTCTGCTGTTACAGAATGTACTAGATATTGCAATGTTGACTTCTTCAGACTCAAACATTATATTGGATCGTGTTATTTGCCTGCTGATCGAAAAACAAAACACACCTTTTTCTTTCAATTGCTGAAAAAAGTGAGAATTCTAAAGTTGACATTTTCTCTAAAGCCTAACATCAGTCATGGAAAAAAACAGCAATATCAAGTAAACAATATGTCCAAAAGCAAAGATTATCTTATGCATAATACCGTTCAACAAAACCAGGTATCCTCTCTGGAATATCATTTTTAGCCGAGTACACAAGTCTGGTCTGTTTTTAGAATATATATGTATGCAATGTGTTCTGTACATTTGTACTGGTCTCGTGGTTTTATTGTTGGTATTGAATTATATAAACTAAACTAATTAAAGCAGTCTTATTTTCATTTGTAACAAAATGAGATGTGTGCATAAGTAATAATAAGTGTCATATTGAAATACTAGTAAGATATCAAAGATCATCACGGATACACCTACGCATTTAGTCATTGTCATTTAGCTCAAAAGTCTGGACCAGTTACTGGAAACATTATACACCCGTAGTTGCATCTAATGTGTTTGGTAATTGTGTAACAAATTCTTAAAATTCTTAAAATTCTTAAAGAAGTATCATGTAACTGAAAATCTACGCATGACTTATAGTGGTTGCCATAACTGTTCCTGTACAATTTTAAAGGAATATTAAAGGAATATTAAAGGAATATTAAAGGAATATTAAAGGAATTTTAAAGGAATATCGTTGGCATACCAAGTACTAACAAATCTGAAATGATATTGTAAGTCTGAACATAGATGCATGGTATGGCCTATATTAAGAGTGTATTACAACACTGACGACGCATACAAATGATACCATGTTTTGACATAATACTAGTAGACTCTATATCCAAGGGATATCATGCGATTGCATATTACCATTAATTTAAGCAATTTTACCGTATCAAAGTTATCTTCTTGTATGTTAAATCGTGTACTTTTTCGACGTAGCTGCCCAACCCAACTTTTGACCTTTCTCAATATCCAACAAGAAGAAAAACATTGATGCAAAGCATCATATGGCGCCGATGAAGGTTTAAAATAGATAAATCAGCATCAAAATTACTATGCGCACATCATATATGCACAAAAACACCCTACGCATGTTAGCGGCTACGCAGAGCTCTATGTCAGCGTCCGCTACTGTGCTATTTTATAATGATTCACTACCTATTTATGTAAAACTAGACACAGCAGCAAATACCGATTTTGAATCAGCGAACAGTCAATTTTGCGGTGAGTAGCCATCAATTTCATCGTGTGTCGTTTTAAAACGTACTGCAAGCGTTGGCAAAAATGTCAATTTAACTTTTTCTTCGAGAAAAGTGTCTAAGCAATACTCAATTTTACTCAGGTACTTCATGCAAGCGTTTGTCAGAATAAAATTATAATAAAACATGCCTTCCATATGCTTCCGGGAAGACTCATCACATATAGACGCCGCGCATGGGGCGCCAATCAAATGTAGCGAAATTTCCACCAGTGGTCCCGAATGAATACATTTTAATATTGCATCGGCCTGTTTGAAAATATTCGCACTAAACTGTTCGAAAAATAAGGAATGCAACGTGTCATTTTGCAACGATGTAAATCAATTCAACTTTCGAGTGTCCTTTCTATATTCGTACACTTTAAATAGCCCATGAACGCTAATATGGCATATTGACCTGATAATTGTGGATGAATTTATCCCGGACTTTAAAGTCAGTGTCAGGTTATGCTGTCTGTCTGAGCTATAACCTATATATCGTCCCCTGAAAGCCAGAAGGGCCTATCAGCCTTCTTTGCACATATGCTGATGACAACTTTTGACTTTCAATGGGCGATAAATGCAATAGACAGGACAAGAAACTCGACAAACTTCTCGTTATTGGCAGATTCTTTACAATACAGCTGTCTAAGATCACTTTTGACCTAGATTTCTTGCGATAATTATGCAGCGGGAAAATTTAATGCCAATCGTATTTGGCAAATTTTCTATTTTCAGGGAATGCAAACTTACAACAATGGTTTTACGTTTACCAACATCTGTTGCATACTTTTGGGGATTAAAATGTACATGATTGTTTACATAAGCGGTTAAAATAAAGTTATAATCATTTCTTCTACATTCGCTCTAGAACTGAACAACATTATGAACATATTTTCTCATTGTATGTCAAGAACAGAATATTATATTCGTTCTCAGAATTAATCAACTGTTTTGTTTAGTCTAGCGGCACGCTCTATAAATAACAACTGATTCTAGCGAGTTCAACACACGATCATTCTAAAATTAGCGCTCGTTTAGCTGCCGGTGTATAGCTGTTATAATATACATGCATCAATTAGCGTCCAGAGAATCATAAGAGCGAAATATTTCAATAAATGGGGAATTTATGTTTATAAACTTACTGTGCATGTTAATTTGAAATTGAACGGCGGTTGCGTTCTATTAATAATTAAATAGAATTGCACATTTCTATCAAATTATCCAGTAGATGTTAATCAACCTATAAAAAGATAGCTTTCAATAAATAAAATGTGGTGAAATAAGTAACGGAATACGTCGAAATGTTATTCGTGTTACTTTTACTTCATTTTCGTAGCATTAATACATTATTTGCAATACCAAATTATACACAGAAACCCTTCATATATCATATTCCTGCCGAATACAATTTTAAATCGCCATAGTCTAATGAAATATTATGTTTTTGTCAAAAATGGAAGTCATCATTATTTCAAATGCGCTGAATGTTCTTTGAAGATTGCTTTTCATTAGGATTAACAGTATAGATGATTAACTGACTTCGAAATGTGTATGTATTATGCATAGATAACTTCCAAGATGAAGATAGGGTATATTACTTAAGAATAACTATACGTGTCTGATACAGAATAATGTTCATTCATTCCCACAATTATTTTCGTACATTGTTAATTAAATTTTGCTGACAAATTTATATAATAATGATATAAACGTAAATTATTTATGTTATTCATGTATCACTGGTGAAAACATGGGGCGGTATGATCGGTTTATTCACGGTGCAAATATTAATAATTATTGAATTAATCAGACATTAAATTTGGAATATGAAAGTTTTTCTTATGATGCTCAAACAATCTGGGGTCCGAGAAGTCGCCTTGTCTAGGAGGGGACCGAAAAATCTGGGGTCCGAGAAGCCACGTAGCCGATCATCTTGGGCCTCTTGTATTATGTTTAGGGTAAAATGATATCTCATTGTTAATGTCAACGCCGATTGTCTTTTTTAAAGGACATTTCTTTTTTGTCTTACTCTCTTTCTTTAAAATAATATTCGTTCAATCCTTAAGAAACTTAAGAGCAGACATATTTATTTTTTATGTTACAAAAAACAACAACAACAAACTAACGGAAAAATATATAACAATATGTTAGGTGGAGTACAGTATGATGTGAGCATTGTGTGCCGTTTTAATCTAGTCAGTCATGTGATGGAAAAGTGAATTATAAGTGAAAAACAAACATACTACCAAGTTACACATTTGTCAATTTTAAATTTATTGATGTAGCAAGTTCAATCTACATTCCTTATTTTCACAATTACCATAGACGCCGAATATGGTTTTACATATATTTCTTGTTTGTTATCAATTAAATATGCATATGAATAATGGAAATAACGACAAGTCAAAGTTATCCTAACAACCACACAATTTAAGTTACTTTTGAAGCGGATTTATTTTATTTCATAGATAAATGCCCAGTGTTTAATTAATCAACTGAGGGGGGCACATTGAAGTGTTTTTTTTTTCTTTGTTTTTATGCAACCGAGAAACAAACCATTGATTTTACATCAAACAGTGAAAATAAAGTACAGTTGAAAATCCAACCTATTTACATTAACAATGATTTGCTATTCGTGCATGTCAACGTCTTGGGTTAAAAGACGCACAACATAAAAAGCATTATCAAACGTGCAATCGTTAAATCAAACGCTATCAATTATTGTGACGGGCGTATCGAACCGAAAATGAACTGCGCGAAAATATCAAGCTAAAGACCATTTTGATTCTTGACATGTGCCCCCAAGTCAGACAAGATAAGTGTCTAGAGTTAGCATTTACATTTATAGCGTGTGTTTTTTTTAATTTAGTGTTAAATCAAAATGAATGTACCTAGTCGGAACATAACATAAAACGATTATAAAAGCCAGTCAAAACTTTAAAACTTTCGAAATACTTTAAAACTTGAACAACGCTAACTATGTAGCATTTTAATTTTGATTTTAAAACAAGAATTTAGTTTCGTGGTTTTGCAATAGACAGTTGATAGTGGGGAAAAAAAAGTCAAATTAGTGTTTTGATTGGCTGGTTCCTGACGTGGCTGTATAACTTTGATTGCAACTGAAAAATAAATACACAAAAACATTGGGCAAATAATTAGCTTTGAACAAGGAAACAATTGGGAATGCGTCGAACCTCGTATTGAACTACAAGGAAACAATTTGGAATGCGTCGAACCTCGTATTGCGCTACAAGGAAACAATTGGGAATGCGTCGAACCTCGTATTGAACTACAAGGAAACAATTTGGAATGCGTCGAACCCCTTATTGAACTACAAGGAAACAATTTGGAATGCGTCGAACCCCTTATTGAACTACAAGGAAACAATTAGGAATGCGTCGATCCTCGTATTGAACTACAAGGAAACAATTAGGAATGCGTCGAACCTCGTATTGAACTACAAGGAAACAATTGGGAATGCGTCGAACCTCGTATTGAACTACAAGGAAACAATTAGGAATGCGTCGAACCTCGTAGTGAACTACAAGGAAACAATTAGGAATGCGTCGAACCCCTTATTGAACTACAAGGAAACAATTGGGAATGCGTCGAACCTCGTAGTGAACTACAAGTTTCGGGATTTTCTTCCAATGGACGAGGAAAACATTTATAGGAACATTGCAACTTTAATCACTTTCCACATTTCCAGCTTGCTGTACAAGTCGACGCGTTCAAAAAGGATATCATTTCATCTTATATCTTATTCGCTAAAAGTGTTGTCATTTGTGTTGGTTAACAATAGATTAAACAATATTACTGACTTTCAACAGTGAAATTCGAAATAGCACAACGGATATCCGAGAATGGAACAGATTAATTTTTGCACTTAATAATGATGGCAAACATAATAACAAATACTACCAGCGCGATCTATTTCATTAAATATAACTATTTGAAATGAACATTAACTTCATACAGGAATACAAAAGCCATGTTCATGTTTTATTCGGGGGATTCTGAATCCTAGTAAAATCAACCAGTAAGGCTCTAAAGCCATTTCACAATAAAGCCATTTCATAATAAAGTTTTTGTTCTCGTTTTTTTTCCAGGGTTGATATTTTAATGACAGGATTTTCAGATAATATCGTCTTTCCAATAAAGTCAAACATTTGTGTCCTTTTCAGATGAAGATACATGTTTTATTTGCTGTTCTTCTGATACTTAGTATGCTGTGTAAGTATTTATTAATTTTATGTTTTAGCCCAATCGAATTACTCTTAAAAGCCTAGTTTAATCCTTCTTTATTTGTGTTATATCTTTATTTGACCCCCTTACCCCTGTGTATTGGCACCCTGCTGTGGTCACAGTGTGGACACAATGAGGCGACCCTTATCAGCTGAGATCAATACACTGCCGCAGAGGAAACAGTGCACTTATTAGCCATTGCTCAGTCAGCTGAGAGAAGAGAGTGCAGATAATGATACGATATTTTATGGTGGACCAAAACATAGAGTGGAATACCCCACGGAGACGCCAGTCATTTCTTAAACTAGACATTTAAAGATATAGTTTAATCCTTCTATATTTGACCCCCTCCCCAACTCTGGGATATTGTACCTCTGTGAATTGCCACTCTGCTGTGGTCACAGTGTATACACAGCGTGGCAACCCTTATCAGCTGATATCAATACACTGCTACAGAGGAAACTGTACGCTTAGCAATTGCTCCGTCCGCTGAGAGACAAGATTGCTGATAATGATACAGAGATTCTATAGTGACCAATACACAGAGTGGAAAACCCACGGAGACGCCAGACCTTTCATAAACTAGGCCTTTAATTACTTTATTTATTTGTTCAAACTTACCTTTGCTATAGTTTATTTAGTTTACTTAATACGAGTATCGACATGCATAATTCTTCCACTTTTATTCAACCCACATACATTTATCTGTAATACTGAAATAGTATTGGTACTCCTGTTATTTTGGGGAATTTGAATGCAAACAAATGGTGTACGTGTATGTTTGCATTCAAGGGATCAAAACTGACTCTGCAACTCCGCCTCCCGGATCCGGAAGCGGTGGAGGAGCAGGAAACAGTGGCGGAAATAGCGGCGGAAATGGTGGCGGAAGTGGTGGCGGAAATGGCGGTATGCATGTGAACGTCTGTAACTCTAACACTTTGTTTCGATTATGCGCACCGCAAAGTTTCCAAAATAAATTTTAATGTTTTTGTGAATAAAACGGTACAGGTATTAAGAAGGATTAAGCTAAACGTTAACACGGTGGCTTTATTTGTATTAACTTCAAATTGATAGCATTATAATATTCAATCATCATTGTGATTTTAATGTCGACGTACGATGTGTAACAATGACAACAGTCTGCAACTTCCTTATCTTACATAAAACCAGTCGCAATTCAGTGTTATATTGTAGTAATAAGACACCCGTTTGAAACTATACTTGAGTGCACCTTATAAAACGTGAAGTAGCACGGACGGACACATCATACAGTTTCCTCATGACGTCCAGGATATGCTCTGATACCAGAATATTGCGAATCTTTATTGTATAGACCAGTTCAGATTAACAAACGTTACACTTACGGGATATTTGTATTGTATGGTAATAGTCATGTATATCCACTATCCCAATTATAATGGAGTTTTAATCTGGAGTGAGGCTTAATGCATACACAAGCTGAAAATAATTGCGTTTAACACTGTATACTATATACATGTTGTTTTTTTTTTTTCAATTGTAGGAAACTCGGTTTCTGCGTCGACAATGCCTTACATTGCATGTTTCCTAACAGCCATGTTAACTACGAGGAAAATATGCATGTAGATGCAGTGGCTCTTCACAACGATGAAATATTCGATGCTTTAAACATTATATATGTTTGTGTGTAGTTATGGTCTAGTTATATTCAGTATATTCCATATAGTAGTACGCAAATCTGCTGAAAATTGTTGAAGGCTGAAACCGGATATCCGGTGATGATGCAGAAAGTATGCAGGTACTTTTCATGCGCTTTCTGAGCGATGCATTTATCGTTGGATTATTGATTTATAGTTTGGTGTTGGTCTGCAAACCGCTGTTTGTAAATATACTATTATCAAATGAATGGTTTTCTTTTTTCACTTTTAATGAGCTTTTAATGAGACATATGTAACTTACCGATTTGTTTACTCGGTGTATGACTGAAGTGTTTTATGGGACCATATCAGTGAAAGACGACATTTTAGAATCCTGGGACCATATCCACAAAGCTCCTAAGAGAAAAGTTAAGTAAATTTCTGAACATCAGAAAATTCCTTAAGTCTGTGGATGGCTCATTAATCTTTTTTTTTCGGCGTAGCTGTCTAAGATCACTTTTGACCTAGATTTCTTGCGATAATTATGCAGCGGGAAAATTGAATGCCAATAGACATGGGCAAATTTTCTAATTTTAGTAAATGCAAACTTACCGCAGTGGTTTTATGTATACCAATAACTGTTGCATACTTTTGAGGATTAAAATTTACATAATTGTTTACATAAGCGGTTAAAATTAAGTTATTAATATATCTTCGACATACACTCTAGAACTGATCATAATTATGAACAATTTTACTCATTGTATGTCATGATCATATTGTTATATTCATTCACATTATGAAATAACTATTTTGTTTAGCCTAAATAATCGGCGCGCTCTATAAATAGCAATTACAATGCTACCGTTGTATCCACACCGGTCTGACTGACCTGTGTTCTCACGCTCTAAGCATTATGGGTATGTGCTACTTTCCAACATAGCTCGCAATGGTTGATTTAACATCGCATTAAGGTCAAATACCAGTAAATCAGTTTGTTTCCCTCCGTGGTACATTCGAAATATTGCCTATTACTAGAGTTCCATTTCAGACTGTTGGCGGGAGCCAACGGTCTTTTGAGAGGGTAATTTCTAATACAGGCATCGCGGAAAACTACATCTTTTCTTTGCACACTTTTAGTCAGTAAATCGAAAACAAATAGGGTCCTTCTTCAAAACAGCAAAATTTCACAACCGTTTTCTTACATTTTAATTATTTAAGATAATGTATGTAATATGTATTATAATGAGTATATCGTGTGATTTATTACAATTACAGTTTGTATAAAGGCCAATTTATTAACAAGAAATGTCTTTAAAAAAGACAATCGGCGTAGAAATTAATATTGAGATGTCATTTGTTTGCCCTAAATATAATACAAGAGGACCAAGCTGTGACTTCGTTCCCTACTAAGGAGACTTCTCGGACCCCAAAATTGTTCGGTCCCTACTAAGGAGACTTCTCGGATACTAGATTTTTTGGACAATGTAAGAAAACGTATCGTCCCCCAAAATTAATTTGAGATAAACTCAATAATTATTAATATCTGTACCGTGAATAAACCGATCATATACCGCCCCATGTTTTCACCAGTGATACATTAATAAGCTAAATACTAGTAATTTACGTAAACATGATTGAACTTATCGGCTGAAACCACCCACGACGGCCTTGTAATTATGTTCATTTCTAGAGTGTATGTCCAAGATATGTTTATAACTTTAATTTAACCTCTTATGTAAACAACTGCGTAAATTTTTATTCCCCAAAAGTATGCTACAGTTATTGGTATACGTTAAACCATTGAAGTTTGATTCCCTAAAATTAGAAAATTTGCCCAATTCTATTGGCATTCAATTTTCCCACTGCATAATTATCGCCAGAAATTTAGGTCAAAAGTGATCTTAGACAGCTACGCCGAAAAAAACTTTAAACTAATGACACCCCAACTTTTGCTATTTACTTGTATGTAACCGATTTATTTACCGGAGTGTCAGTTCTATATACAGAGGATGACGTCACACGCCAAATTGTAAGACCGGTGTAGACACAACGCCGGAGTGTCCTGGAATAAGGCCACCAAATTAATGTGCTACATCGGTTATTTGTTGACTCGTTGCGAAAGTGTTTTTTCTTGTTTCCAATTTTCATTCTGAATATTTTGACAACAAATTACTGCAGGTTTAAAATTAAACTGTACTTTGGACAACCGAGAGCTTGCATCGTATGATTCTATTTTGACTCAGTAGGCTACGAACGAAGGTCTATCAATTAAACATGTTCATTTATCGATCTTTAGCTAAGAGGCACTAACAATCGGTGCGCCTAACAACTACTCTTCATTGGTAATTCTGGACCTTCAGATGGACTTGTTAACTGACATATATATAATTCAGTTTGTATTGACAATTAGCTCGAACAAAATATGTTTTCGTTACTTACAAATTAGTTTTCATTATGATGTTGTATACTATTGAATAAGAAGCCAAATCATAAAGTTTAAAGGTTTGAAATTGAACTTCATTCAAACAATTGTTTCCTTTCAGCAAAAAAAAGCAATCATAATTCACATGCGTCGCAAACAGTCTTTCTACGCTGTCAACGTTTTGATTTCTTCTGGTATTTAGCAAGTTCAAACTGCATTTTGCATTATTTCTAATATCCTATGTGTGTTTGCAACATTTGTGTGCATTTCTTTGGAGGCTAACTTTAAAGATTAGCGTTTGTGGTGTGTTTACTGTAGCATGGGGCTTTTGTCGAAATCTGACTGCCGAAACCCCTTGTTCTACCTGTGTCTGCATTCAGGTGAGGTGCATTTTCTTAGAAGTAAAATGCCATATCTTTTTATTGCAATTTTTGGAAGAGGAAAGATTCTTCTTTAAACTGATACCAAGCTTGAACAATCTGAAATATGGAAGATCGCCATTTATAATGGGACCATATGGGAATTTGATTTACTGGTATCTAACCTTGAATTTCACCCACAACGAGAGTAAAAATAGCTTTTTATAATAAACACGCTATACAGCGTTAAACACTAACTACTGGTGTCTTATTTAATAGAAATATATTATATTATTAGTATTAACTTAATCAAGTTAATATTAGACCGATTAATGGTATCAATAAAGTCATTTCTTGAAACAATTTTCATACGCGGGATTATTTCATGCGTAAGCACATTTCGCCTCTCCTGGCGAAATAATGCGGTCAAGTACAGAGGTTCGACGAGTGACGTCATCCTCTGTGTATAGAATGCAATGCTTCAATTCACGGGGGTTACAGTCTGTAACAACGTACAACAGTGTTAAGGTTTCTTGTGACACAATATAAAGTGGTAAATTTCTGGTATTTATTTTATAAATAAGCAAAAAAATATTATCAAATTTGATGGAGCTTATATTCCTATTATTGTATCATTGTGTAAAAATAGTATTTTACGTTGTAACCTACTTGGGTCCCGTGAATTAATTCAAGCGGGTACAACACACTCCAGCAGGAGGATGAATCATTCTAAAAATAGCGCGCGGTAAAGCTGTGTTTATACACACGCATCAATTAGCGTCCGGAGAATCCTATACCTGAGCATTTGAATAAATGGGGAATTTATAGTTATAAACTTTCTTTGCATGTTAATTTATATTTAAATTGTGGTTGCGTTTTATTAAGAATTATTTATAATTGCACCTTTCTATCAACTTCTCCAGTAGATGTTATTCAATCTATATAAATGTTATATCTTTCTGTTAAATAAAATATGGCGTGTAAAATGTGCAATACTCGTGACACATATAGTATATTATTTAACATTATCATGTACACTTGTCTGATATATATAATAATTTTCATTCATTCCCGTTATTATTTTCTGACAATTTGTTAAATTTGCCTGAAAAATTCATATATCAATTATGTTTATAAAAATTACTAGTATTAAGGTTATTCATGTATCACTGGTGAAAACATGGGGTGGTATATGATCGGTTCATTAACGGTACAGATATTAATAGTGATTGAGTAAATTTATATTAAAGACGTTCGCAACAATTTCCTTCATTTTTTTTCCAACGACAGATTTTCTTAAAACTTGCCACAAACATGCATCAATGTATCCTAAAACTAAAACAGTCTTAAAAAATAGGGGTCACTGGCCTTTTTCCGGAAATATTGAATTTTGAATACGGTACGGTACCTGTAGAAGCCTTTTTTTCGGTTTGTGTTACCTAGAATGTTGAGTTATATAAAGCGTTTATATTCAAACAAAGATTGAGATTTTTAAATGCATCTTTTTTTTAAATGTTTCGTTTGGTAATATACAAGTGCAGTTTAATGATAAAACGCGCTTTATCTACAGTTATCATTTACCAAATAACTTTTAATGGACGCTTAACGAGGTGAATTTTGCATTAAATTTGCCTGCGGAAACATCAATAATATTCCAAACGACAGATTTTGTTAAAAGATCCCACATACATGCGTCATTGTATACTGAAACTAAAATAGTCTTAAAAATAGGGGTCACCGGCCTTGTTCCGGAAATATTGGGTTTTTAATACGGTATCTGTCGAAGCCCCTTTTTCAGTTTGGATTTTTATCAATGTTTTAAGTATATAGGATAGTTATTTTCAAACAATGTCATGGTTCTTTCAACTGATATGTTTGTACATGCTTTGTTTGGCAATATACATGTGTATTTTGATAATAAAAACGTATTACCTACATTTACTGCTTAAATAATGAATTTTAGTTAACATTTAAGTGTGTAAAATGGGAACTATTAATGCTTTCTGAAACTTCATTTTTATCAAATGCATATTTTGTTCCAAAAGACAGATTTTCTAAAAATTTCGCACAGACATGCACCAATGTATATTAACACCAAAACATTAATAAAAAGAATGCTCACCGAACTTGTTTGGGGAATATTGGATTTCATATAAGGTACCTGTGTAGCCTTTTTCCTGTTTCGTTTTAACATACATAAACAACGTAACAATAGAATGAAGATATTTAATGGATCATTTCTGAACTAAATTTGTTTGTTTGGAAATACATTGCATAGTGTGTTTTTGATTATTATATATGCATTATGAACTTTTACTATTAAAAATATTTATTTTCAATGGACATTAGAGATGAAATTAGTATATTGCAACCTATATACAATCATTAAAGATGAAATTAGTATAATGTAACCTGTATACAATAAAGAAAAAATGAAGCAAAAGGAGAAATTAACCCAATTATTTTCTTTTTGTTGCGAACGTCTTTAATTTAATTGTGGGGCAGATACGTTTTCTTATGGTGTCCGAAAAATGTAGTATCCGAGAAGTCTCCTTAGTAGGGACCGAAAAATCTGGGGTCCGAGAAGTCACGTAACCGATCATCTTGGTCCTCTTGTATTATATTTAAGGCAAAAATGACATCTCAATATTAATTTCAACGCCAATTGTCTTTTTAAAAGACATTTCTTGTCAAAAAATGGTTTTAATCTGATAAAGAATCAGCAGATGCTTGTTATTTTACCACATTTCTAATAAAACTTTCAGTTTTTTGCATAGAAAATTGTATTTGGATTTTTCGCTTAAATATGACTTAACCTAAGATTTTCCTTAGATGCTTTGTGGATATGGCCCCGGTGCCCCTTACCACATACTATTAGGACTGCAAGCGTTTGATGTCCTTCACAAAAGTCACTTTCGCGTCTGACTTATTTCTCAATTGACAGTGTATCTGTCTTTATGAGCAAATGCTTAAAATTCCTTCTAGGGGGACATGATTTAAATAACGTGTTGACTTTAATGTAAGGCCGTATTTTATATCAATGGCGGTATTTTCTTAAGCTTTAAGGAAAACAGGCCTCCTTATAAAAACGAGTATTCCGTGTTGACAAATTTAACAAAAAATTGTATATGACGTTTAGAAACGTTGTTGAATGTTTTGTTTGTTTATTTGGATTTTCCGCCGTTTTTAACAGTATTTCAGTCATATCACGGCGGTCAATTAACCTACTCACACTTTTCCTGGGCAAGCTTAGCCCATCTAAGCGGTTTACCAGTACTAAGTGCACATATTTATGCCAGCAACTGACAACTTCCCTACTTGAATCAGAGGTAGGGGGAGAATGGCCGTAGAAATAATTTCATGACCAATCCCCACACAAGTTATGTGGCCGGGCTGGGATTCGAACTCACGATCCCCGGATTGTCAGTCCAGCGCTCTACCAACTGAGCTAGCCGGGCAATTAACAGTCTTGTTTAGACACACACACGACCGAAGACAAAGAAGGGGAACTTTATAATACATATTTACAATATGCATTTATTGTACAAACAAGTACGCAGTAACTGAAAGCACTGTACGGGAACCGTAAACACGACGTAACAACCAACAATTAATGTAGGGAAAGATCTAGGATAAAATAAAACGTACTTGGTGTTGTAAAAATATAACAGGATAGAAAGCCATACCAGTTCTTTTAAATATTCTAATAATTTGCAAAATACTGGGGGTTTCAGAAATTGAGAGTCTAATGTTTCTTATCAATGATTTGAAACATTGTGTATTAATAAGTCAATGAATGTTTCCCAAGCCATATTGAATTTCAAAAGATATTCAATATTTCTGTAGTGCAGCCATAAGCAAAATCCATCCTTTTTAGAAAAAAACAACATATTGAGGGTTAAAATAAAACAAACATAGATAACTGAAGCAAGTACGCATAACTACGAAATGATTATATGGGGTCTACATTGTTTTCTTCTGCTTGTCCACAATACTAATTTAAACCACGTGATCTGACTATGGTCACGTGCAGGTTTGTGCCAGCAGGTATTTAATGAGATATGCTCGGAACCAGTCAAAATTTTTTGTGGACGCTGCAGCCTCTGAAGTGATGTTCATGTAGAGCATGCAGCTGAACAATTGGACAGGTTCGCACTTCCATTTTCTGATGACTTGAAACTGCACCTTGTGCTATAGTAGTTATATCGCTTTTCGCAAGCGTATGTTGTAAAGTATCACTCGTACATGTCCGCATAGAAAATACATGACCATACATAGATACTACGTAAAGCACAATCTTTCAGCGATTCGTACATCGTCGAATTTCTGAACAACGTCGGAATTAAGACTTGAATACCTTCCGTCGTGTGTGGGTGGTGTTGTCAAACAAGGTCTAGAGCTCGTCGATTTTCATGAGTTTCTGTAACACGGTGTCTAATTTGTCCGCTGTTGAATTAATCTGCGCCAACTTCCGGAGTCGCGCATGCATTCGCCTCCGGAACTCTTTCTCAGCTTTGAGTAGCTCTCTACAAATACGTTTAAAGCGTGTCGTGGGAAAACCGGGCTTAACGCATGAGAGTAAAGTGTCGTCCCGGATCAGCCTGTGCAGTCCGCACAGGCTAATCTAGGACGGCACTTTTCGCTTTTATGGTATTTTCTGTTTCAAGGAAGTCTCTTCTAAACATAAATCCACTTTAATCGGAAAGAGCCTCCCTGGATTAGACTGCACAGGCTAATTCGGCACGACACTTTACGCAGATGATTTAAGCCCGGGTTTCCCACGACACGCCTCAATTTCGACAGAGTTGTAAACGTTGTACACACGAGAATATAAGATACTATCGAAGGAAGTTAAAATTAGATAGACTGGTTCAATGAAACTTGTTAATGGACGTTTATTGAATGACTGATGAAGTAATATTTATATGTAAGTACGTGTAAGTATTTGTATTGTAAATTCTTATAAAGAAATATAAAAACACATCAGCGACAAGGATCAACACAAAGATTTAAAAGGTAAATATGGTAAAAGCCGATGGAAAAGCGCAAAAGTGTTTGCTTAATATTGAAGAAGAATGCTGAAGAGGATGTAATACAGTCTTGACAAACACTATACAATTCATCAAACAAAAAAGCGCACCCATCTCCATGCAATTACAAACAAGCTCTACAGAAACTTCTTATCTTCGCTGTAAAATATATAATTGACAGAAAAAGCTGAAATGTTATAACATGTAACCGACTGGTGTCGGAACCATCTGTAGATACACTTAGTCTGCACATGTCGTTATCGTTACTATGTTTCTACCAAAAAACGACAAATATTATATTTTTATCATGCAGAATAACACCATGATGAAGGCAACAACAACAGTTCTTTTTTATTACAATACGTCCACTGGTCAAACTAACACAGAAGTAAAAATAAAATAAACGTTTGGTTTTGGAAAGGATATCCACTGTATGAATCAACAATTAATAAGCATGAGTGACAGTTGGTATTATACAGTTACACCATATAACCAAAAATTAAAAGTATAGTACTATGATTCTCACAATCTTGTATCATATTATTATTATAACCTGCAAAACAACGTCAATATTACATATACATGAATTTTATTTAAACCGTAGCATTTACGAACATAACGCCAAGAAAGAAGAATGAAATATTTGAAAACAAAACACAATCTGAAAGCAAGATTGAACAAAATGTAAGTATTATAGCATGCACAAAGACTGGCAAATATTTATTTCCGCCATCAATTTTGGTATTCTACGAAAGCAGAAATATGCTGCTGATAAAATACTAATGTCTACAATATACTGCAATTCCACACTGCACATAAAAGTATACTGAAACGGAAACTAAGCAAGCTCGATTAAATAATGGTCATGCTGTAAAGTTTCTTAAACAATCAAGAAAACTTAAGACACTATCGAATGAGAAACAATAACAAACAATATAATATAAATTGAAAATAAATTTAAAAAAAAACAACTAGCCAAGGCTTTAAAAAAATAATAACCACTTACCTGTATCAATTTTCTAAATATTCTGAACATACAACATCAATGTGAGTAAATTACATATATACAATCCTGATAATGTAATTATGTAATTATATAATTATACGTTAGTATCCGAAGTTGATAAAAACAAATATGAAACTATTACATTTATACATGTGTATTAGTATATCTGCAAGTGTTAGATACACGCAACAACTTTCATATGACTAGTATATAACATACTTTTATCATTCATTTAAAAAATGATTTCTATCAAATGTGACATGTAAAGTCAACAATTTATATCGGACAGATGTTAAGTAAATCATATCATAAAATTATGTTACGTTTGCTACAAAATCGTAGATCAGTCAGTTCATTCGCCGCAAAGTAAAAAATGCTTGAATAACAAAGCTAATGTAAAAATCGCTTACTTTAAACTTTTACGAAAAGGTGAACACTTTCAATACGACAGTGTATCCAGTGAGACATCCTATTCTAAGTATACGTGTATCACAAGGTGCACATCGATGCACTGAGTGATTGTGAACAGACAGAATGTTTGTGCATCTGTATTATTGTGTTAGTAACAGCGTCAGTTTACCATAGTAAGGGACGTATTCGCAGAATTTCGTGTTTCATGCTTAACAAATGTCAAACGTCTAAAAGTTATTTAAAAAACATATCGGCTACCGATAAATCTCTAACCTAGGACTTCCGTATCAAATGTCTGTCTGGCTACAGACTTATGAAAAGAAGAAAACCATTCATCTTATTCAATTGTTTTGCGTTAAAAACGCAGTATAATTTCATCCACTTCTACTTACGTTGTTTTTGTTTTCGTAAACGACACATTTGTTTGCAGTAATGTTCTTTGCCCCGAGTGTTATTTCGCTTCTTTATTTAGAATTTAGAACATTGTGTAGTTTTATTTTTGGAAAATGAAACAAACAGATAAGTTTGTCCACTTGGCAATGATCTGTGAATATGTCTCTTTAACACATATATTCCAGCCCAAACCCTGTACGCCCCGACTTACCCTAGATCCACCTCCCCGTCGCCGTCCACATCCAGGCGGTCCATCACCTCGTCTAACTGCGCCTCGGTCAGGGGAGAGTTCTCCGCCTGTAAGCATGGGGAGGTACAACTCATGAAATGGGCATCATACATGTATGCCTGTAAACTCGTAATTATGTGTACAAAACGTGTATGGCATGTGTATACACTCGCTATAAGGTACATCACTGGTACAACTGGGTCGTCTTCAGCGAAGATACTCATACCAGTGGGTATAATCGTAATAATGTGTACTATATGTTAATGACATGTGTATACACTCGTTACTAATGTGTATACGTGTGCTTAAATTGTGTTCATAAGTATATAACTATGCAGTGCGTTTTGGCTCAATTTCAAATGGTTATTTGAATAGATTGTGTTTATGCTCGTAAGCAGTATATAAAACGTGTGCAATGTGTTTTGACTCGTAAAAATGTGTAAATTATGTATATACTAGTAATCATGCGTTTAATATGTGTTTGTTTTTGTGTTTTGACTGATAACAAGTGCGTTTGTGTGTAAACAGTGTTCACACTCATAGAATTTCACACTCATAGAATTTAGCAGATTTGTATGAATGTGAATATAATTTACTCTTAAAATGTGTATAAACGATAAACTAAGACACATGTGCATAATAAAAATGGGTATGCCAAAAATATGTTTCTGTATATACTCATATAAATGTCAATAAAATGTATATACACATACGCATGTGTATAAAATGTGTACATATTCATATTACAGTAGCATACAATACCTCATATGTAACAAACGTGTTTATACCCATTATACCCATAAGCATGTGTATATGTGTATACTAATAACATGTTTTTACAATGTGTACAAAATCACAAAATGTGCATAAACTGTTTATATCTCATTAAATGTATATACAATGCGTACATGCCCATAAAATATTTGTATTATATGCATGTGTACTGATACATTTGTAACTGTTATCGATGGTATACACCATCGCGTTCTTTTTAAGCAAGATTACCTTATGTTCAACTTAATTTAAATTAAAAACATATATATTTCTTGTCATTGATTTTCAATATTGCTGTAATACTACCGAATTCATTGTCACAAAACAAATCTTAGTCAATGATTAACATAACATAAATATTATATCATTATCAAAAAATAGCCTCTATTACATTACTGGTATGAAATAACACACACAAATAATATTATCGGGGATAAATCAATAAAAGTGGCGTTTTACTGCTAAAATATGGCCTCTAAAGATAATCTAACACGTTCTAAGCATAACGGATTAATATTTTAATAAACCCATGCACTAACAATCAACTTAGTTGTAAACGTATTAAACTAAAAAAAAAAAACTTCTATATAGTTCTAATTTAAATTAACACGTACACAATATATATGTATATAGTTAAGCTTAGGCATGAACGAATACAAACATTTAGTTCTAGTTGAAACACATGCCTACATCTAGAATGAACACAAGACTAACAACCAAACGACTACATTTCGTTTATATATGTCAAGAGGTAGGACAATCGATACAAACTATTTCAATTTACTCTTTATAGAACATACGGTAACGCAAACAGGGTCCAAGGTTATGTACCAGTAATTCAAATTCCCTTAGGGTCCAATTATAAAAAGGCTAATTTTCCAAGCATTTTTCTAACTTTTTGTTTATTTCAGAAATTCAGATTGTGCAGGCCTGGTATCAAATTAAAGACTAATCTGTCCTTTTCCAAATATTGCAATAAAAGGATATGCCATGTGACTTCTGAGAAAATGCATATCACCTGAATGCAGACACCGGTAGAAAACAGGGTTTCGGCAGTCATATTTTGACAAAATCCCCATATCACAGTAAACACCCCCCAAAAGTTCATATTTCAAGTTAGCCTCCAATGAAATGCACCAAAATTCCAGACACAAATGGGATATAAGAAATAACCACAAAAGGCATGTCTGAATGGCGTTTATACCAGAATAGAAAAGGAACTCTTTAGTAATAGGCTCTACGTTCGAATCGACCACGGAGGGATACACAATGATTTACTGGTATCTAACCTCTAAACGATTGCAAACAGAAGAATAAGACGTATAGTGTATTAACAGTATTCAGTTTTCTATAAACGAAAATGCAGGTAAATTATATCAATGGCTGGATAGTAAAATAAAAGTAATGCATCTCTAGGTCTGACCTCAATATCCTGGAATACAAATAAAGGGGGGCGTGTCGTGGGAAATCGGGCTTAATGCATGTGCGTAAAGTGTCGCCCCTGATCAGCCGGTGCACTTTCCGCTTTTATGGTATTTTCTGTTTTCTTGGAAGTCTCTTCTAAACATTAATCCATTGTAGGCGGAAAGTACCGTCCTGAATTCCTGGATTTGCCTGTGCGGAGTGCACAGGCTGAACCGAAAGACACTTTTCGCTTTTATGGTATTTTCTGTTTCAAGGAAGTCTCTTCTAAACATAAATCCGCTGTAGGCGGAAAGTGCCGTCCTGGATTAGACTGGGCGGACTTTACGCACATGCATTAAGCCCGGTTTTCCCATGACACGCCTAAAGGTTATAAGTGAAATAATGTAAGGCATTATAGATTATAATTTATAATGCATCCATGAAACGCGGGCACCGGATCGCTGTAACAAACATTTAATACATTATTAAATCATTTAACAATCAGTTAAGACAATACATTGTTGTATATAAAAATATATGAATTAGCCATACGATTTTACAATTTAATTTAACTTGACTATTATAAACTGAGTTATTGTTAATATCATAATTTCTCTATTTCACTCACACCTCATTTATTGCAATACTTACCATGAAGCCACGTTTGAACTCGGCTCTGTCGACGCTGAAACTGCTGTCTTTGTCCCATTTCTTCAGTAGGTCTATCACCCTGTAGCCTTCGTCATGCATAAATTTGAACATCCTGGTCACTGGGTCCCGCCAGTCTAGAGCATTAGGGTCCTTCGCAGGGGCCGTGACGCTTTTCACAACGGCCCCAAATATTATGCGCAAGGGTAACGCCCGATTCCGTTTCATTTCGTCCCAGGCTGTGATGAAGTCTGTACGAACAACTATGTCCTACAACAAGTCATATTTTATTGTCTAAATAATAACTGGAAAGCGAACATAAAATGAGGCGTGTCGTGGGAAAGTCGGGCTTAATGCATGTGCGTAAAGTGTCGTCCCGGATTAGCCTGTGAAGTCCGCACAGGCTAATTCGGGACGACACTTTCCGCGTTTATGGTATTTTCTGTTTCAAGGAAGTCTGTTCTAAATATTAATCCACTGTACGCGGGAAGTGTGGTCACGAATTAGCCTGTGCGGACTGCACAGGCTAATCCGAAACTACACTTCAGGCACATGCATTAAGCCCGATTTTCCAACGACACGCCTTAAATATGCACTGGACAGATTGTCCACGGCTGTCCAAGGCCGTCCACGGATTTCCATGGCCGTGGACATCCTCCTTACAAGAACACAAGTTCGTATAAATCTTTGAGATTTTTTTTAACCTTATAGTTTAGTCTTAAATGTGAACTAATGGTTTTGCCTCCTTATAGAAATATGAGTGAAATTAGCAGCGATATGCGTTCATTAAAATATATTGTTGTTGTTGTTTTCAAAGTGAATACTGTGAACACAAATCTTACAGATAGGTCCAGGACGGTCAGAACACACTTCTCACTCTCGCCAATTGCCTTAAGGATCATCATGGCAACCTCGGGGGAAAACGGATTCTGACCAATCTGTGAAGAGAAATGCACAGCGAATTTGTATACACACTAACTGTTATAAAATGTATCTTTGATTATTTTCTTCATCTTATTTCTGTTATAGAATAGCTAAACAACTTTTTTTCAACACGAGTTATCATTTTATATACGATAAGTTCATGACCTACAAATACCATTATCTACTAAACCAAAACATCTATTGACCGAACAGTGAAAAATAATATAAAATCCCAATATCATGCACATGCACGCTAATTAACGCTGTATGTTTGAATAAATGGTAAATACAATATAATGAAGCTGATATGTGCGATTAAACGAGTCTTTAGCGCTATATCCACTTAAGATGAATTACAAAGACGAGACGGTTGAATAACTAAAAAATCATTTAATGTCTCAAATGATATATAAAACAATCATAATTATACCATATTTGAGAGAAGTTTCTTTGTTTTGCGGTATTCAAGAACTGTGATATCAGAACGGAAAATGGTGGGCGGAGCCTAATATGCAAGCTTACCGTGCAATACGTAGCGTGCGGTATATTGAAATTTAGATTAATTTACCAAGTATACGCATGCTACTTATTCCACGGTAAGTTTGAACATTCGGCAGGGCTAAATTTGGAAACGACACCCATGCCGAGCAAGTCAGACATCACGTGGCATCTAGGAAACGCACGTAGGATCGACAAAGTGGAAAGTTGCGATGTGAAAGGTAAATATGGTATAAAACACTTGTAGCACCCTTTGACCTCAATATGTTAATTATTTAACCCCGCTCTACGGGCTCGTTTAAAAACTAACATATTTTGGTAAAAGGATGCTAAAACTATAACATATTTGTAATTTATGTTGACTCTTTATACTTGACATATTGACCAACAACATCCCTACCCTCAGCGTGGCCAGTCCGTCGTTCTCCATGAGCCCTTTGATAATCAGCGGCACGGACTTCAGCCCCAGTCTGTTGTTGGATACGTCCAGCTCCCGGAGGGTCCGGTTTTCCTCCAGTGCGTGCCAGAGCCCCTCTGCCCCGTGCTTGGCGAACCCGTTCCAGGAGATGTTCAACTTCTTTAACGAAACGTTTTTCTGCAACCAAATTTAGTGACCTTATTGAACTTTGCAAACAAATTGGACAATTATCATAGTAAGTATATGTTGTATATATTTATAGATCAATGAAAGTCATATGTATGAGGCGTGTCGTGGGAAACCCAGGCTAAATGCACGTGCAATTATGTTTAGAAGAGACTTACTTGAAATACAAAATACCACGACAGGACTGCACAGGCTAATCCGGGACGACACTTTACGCACATGCATTGAGCCCTGGTTTCCCACGAATCATATATATATGATTTAGGTGCAAACAGTTTACTCTGTTGTCGACCAGCAATGCTTTGATCGTTTACCATTTCAGATAAAGTAATATCCTTATGCAAATACATGTATCAAATATACGTTTTGCTTGAATTTTCTTTAAGAACGTTTGACTTTTTTGTTATTTTTAGATTACTATTGGGGATTTTATCAGGACGAAATGACGAGAAAAGTGACTAATTACAAAGTACAACCTATTTGTTACTGTCTCTATTATAAACCTTAAACGTTTACGATTGCAACTGACGTTACGGCAACGCTGCACGTGACCCACCTGGAGGCCCATAGCAACGGCGATACTTCCGGTACCCCGCATGTGGTTCCAGCTGAGGTTCAACTCCTGTAGAGTGTCGTTTATTGCTCGGAAAATAGTAGCAAACATCAAACATAAATATTCCGTTTCATTAGTTAATTAGGTTTTCAGCGTTGTTATTTTGTTAATTTGTTTGTGTTAGTTGTTGTTGTGGTTTAAGATTTGCGTTGTTGTTGTTTTTCTATTTATGTTGGTATGTATCATTTAAATCCTTAAGCAAACTACTTGTTTCATACACATGTTACAACAATATTAAAAAGATTTTTGACGCAATACCGTTAGTGGGTAACATTATTTCCGAAATTGCTCGTTACATTTCGAAAATGTTGTTATAAATATATTCGGTAAATTATAAATGCAGTCAAATAAAGGATATGCAACATTAGAACAGTTCCGTTCCGACATCGCTGTACGTTTATATTACTAAATCGAACATGTAAAGAACTAAATTAGATGATATTAGTTTTGAGGAAAACATTGTATCCACTTTGTGTGTCCCAGAAATGAAGACATGCTATTTTTTCTACCATTTATACATTCCGTGTATACACGTCACGTCAATGGTAAGTGTACTGTTCCATTGTACAATTTAAAATTAGAGCAAAATATATATATAAATGGACAGTCAGTAGTGAACGAACAAATGGAGAAAGGTTAAAGATCACTCACCCATAGCCCGTCCAATATCTAATGCCGCGTTTTCGCCCAAACGATTGTGACTAACATTGAGTACTTTTAAATGAGAACTAAACTGAAAAAGACAAAGGATCAAATCATTAAAACGCTCTGTGCCGATCATTTCTATTAAACAGATACTCATTCGATTCAACCTACCGGATTGTCAGTGTGAACAATTACGAGAATTGATAAAATTAAATAAAACATCAGAAGCATACACACATAAATTAAAGGGACCTGTTCACAGATTGGCAAATTGACGCTTTTTTGTCATCGAAAGGAAAATAACATTATATATAAACAAGCGAAACGGCACTTTTGACAAAGAAATATATTGTAAATACAGGGTCGTTTATGAAAAATCTTCAATTGAAATGGATACAATTATAAAGCGTTTGTAACGCTTTTCACCGTTAGTTTGGAAATCACGTGTATCACTTACATAGCGTTACAGTTCACTACCCTGAGTGTAAGTCACAAAGGCCGAGTGGTTAGCGCAACAGATTTTTTTAAATCCCGGCGGTCGTAGGTTCGAGTCCCGTCGAAGGCAAATCTTTTAAATAGTTCATTTTATTTATACAATAGTTGTTTTCGATAAGTCGAACTGCTTTAGTTTTTTGCAGTATAAACATTAAAAGACAATTTGTTTCAAAAATACAAAAATCTGTGCACACGTCCCTGTAAAGGCGAGTGTTATCATATACCTCTATCATATCTGCTATAAATTTCCCATCTGAGTCTTCCAACCCACTCCCTGCAAATGAATATTATTATTTATAAGAATATAATATATATTATAATTGTAAATTAAAATGAGAGTATCATTATAGGATCATTTCCATAATGTTTATAAATGCTTTTGATCTATTAAGTAACGTTTACAATTGGTACGAGTTATATCTTACAGGATTGGGAATGGGTATACAGTCTATATACGGTCTTTTTTCGGGATCTGAAACGGTGTTATGGTCTATATAGCAGGATATGGAAACCTTTTCAAAATCCTTTAATTAAAATAGACCAAAAGCAGCCAAACAATTTAACTGTGACTAGATAATGTACGCTTACCGGATATATTTAGCGTGTGTAAATGTTTCCCATCTTTCAAAAGCTCTGTAAAAGCAAATGCTCCTCGCGAGCCTATCAAATTCTCTGATATTTTCTGAAAACATAGAAAATGTAATATCTGTGCATCGTCTTATACATTTCTAGATATTCTGTGAATTAATTAATAAAATACGTTATATACGTGTATCCATCGCCCATCAAATTTAATTAATCGATATATTCTCTGAAACAACGTGAAATTTGTTAACCATGTCAATACTTCAAATTCACTGCAATTTTCTTAAAGCATATTGTTATATATTTAAAAAAGTATTTGATATGAAACAAAAAATGTAGATATATGATTTTGTATTTATGTAATATTTAAATAGCTGACGAACAATCATTAGAATAAAATCGGGTCTTATACTTTTACATAAAGATCCCGACATTGAAAAAAAATCTACCATAATATATGACGTATCTTTTTATATGATTGCAAAAAGTGACGAACAGTTTTAGTAGAATAAGCTATGGGTGCAAAGATTTTGGCATTGAAACGATATCTCCTAAGATTTATCTTTTGTAATTTGTAATATATCAACAGGTGAGAAATAGTAAGTTGAATAATATATAAATATCATATGGCAGCGTGTGTGACATTCATATTGTCAACCCGAGGGCAGAATGTCACCCGAGGCGAATGCCGGGTGGTGACATTCTGTTTCGAGGGTTGACAATATCTATGTCACACACTGTACATAAAGTTTCCGAACCTCACGAGCAGCCAATGTCGGTAGTGCTGGCTACCATGTCTGGGCGGCGACTTACTACTTCCGTTATGGCGACTTACTACTTCTGTTATGGCGACTTACCACTTCCGTTATGGCGACTTACCGTTTCCGTTATGGCGACTTACCACTTTCGTTATCTCGACTTACCACTTCCGTGATGACGTCATTGTCCCTCAGCATCTCTGCGACACTCACGGCGCCTTCTGTGCCGATATCGTTGTCTTCAAAGTCTATAGACTCCACTGCTCGGTTGTTCTGAAAAATCGAATTAAATATCTTGCATACATGTGAAATTACTTACATATGCTTTAATTACATTGACTCAGATTACTTATGTACGTATGAATTTCTTCGTCATAACAATCACACAACAGTGTTAAAAAGCTGTCAACCTTAATTGTGTCTGAACTTACATTAACTGGAAACATTAGCCAATGAAAATTATAGTAAAAATATTAGAATGGATTTCCATGATTTCCACTGGTTAACAATTAAGATCAAAAATAATATTCAGTTGGGTAGTAGTCATATGCCATGGCAAAGTTATTTACAAATATCATGTATATATAACAATACATGTTCTAACAAACCTGGGAGGCATTTTATCAATATTTAAATGTTTCTAAGATCGCCAATTATGTACCTAAATTCATGTTTGACTGGGAATACTACAGTAGATGACACGCCTCCTTGTACAATAATTTTGAGCAATATTTAAATCTTAAACGTTTCCATCAGGAGCCAATTTCTATCATCTTCTGTCAAATTCTTCTCAGCTAAGATGGAAGATTGAGATCAGCTAAGACTGATCTTGATCCTATAGTTAATCCTTTGTGGGCTTGGGATCACTCTATGCCTTGCGCTGGGCGGACATACGGCCACCTACCACAAGCGCTATGCAGACGGCGCGCGCCCCCAAGGGACCCAGTGGATGACTCTTCATGACTAGGTGCTTGTCGTTGATGTGGCGGGAAATGTAGTTGACGGGCACGAGTCCCAGCAGCTTGCAGGCGTCCAGGTAGCCCTTCCGGTTGGCGCGCTCTGTGCTCTCTTCCTCCGTACTGGGCTTGGGAGTACTGGGCTCCTCTGTACCGAGATTTAAACAAATGTTTGAAGGGTTTGACCGCTCACTATCGCTATAGACGCTATATGTATGTATGTAAAACATTTTAGTGTTTGGACGATGTACACTACAAGTCTTAATAAATATTTGTCTTGTCTTGTCTTGTCTTGTCTTGTCTATAATTAATGTATTAATTAATGAAAACAAAGTATACTGCAATTATATCCAATCATAGCATTTGGATATCGAGTGTTTAACGGTTAACCTTTTTACACAAACGAGCTCGTGGTATAGCTTGTGATGTGTATGTGATGTGTATGTGATGTGGTGTGATGTTCGGTGAGTGGTTATTAATTCGTTAACAATAGAAAGGGAGGAGTTTAAACTGTTCAAAACCTGGTGGTATGGTCAATTTCACGATTCAATAGAGTGAAATGTCATTTATCGTAATACACATATAATGTTTACTTAAATAAAATAATCCGATTGAAACGTCTTATAGAAGATACTGAACATTTTAACAATAAATTATAGTATATTTGTGTTCATGTTATACAATTAGATACATTTGCTTCATTCAACTAAAACTGTGATTTATATACATTTGAGTTTTAATTAAAAGTTCTTATTTTCCCAGTACTTATTTTCCTCCAGAATGTTTATCCTACGGGACCATGTATCTTGTATATTATTATTATAATATACTCGACAAAACATAAAACATTCTCAGCCAACACTAAACGACGACCATTTAGAAGTAAATTGAATATTAAAATTACATGCATTTTGTCGATGAATTCTAAATTCCAACATGACCCGCGCAGATTTTTCTATAGACAAAGAAGAACAGCTACCAATAAACAAAGCGAAAAATTAGTTCCGAAACTGTAAAATATAGTTCCCCTAGTAATTGCAGAAAACGTTTTCAGATCATGTCATAATCGAAATAATTTGCCCAGTCTTTGTTAATTTGTCGTTCTGGTGCGGTATATTAAACAACTCGGGCTAACGCCCTCGTGGTTTAATTCATACGCACCAGAACTCCAAATAAATGTTTATTAGCCGATAATCACCCCTGTACGTCGGTAAACCAATTTGCAGATGATAAATCAAATTTCAGAGAAAACATATCGTCCGCAATTGACAGGTAGGTACATATTTTGAATTTTTCGGCGATTTTAGTCGGTATATATACAAAATTATTGTACACATGTATAAAGTAATGTCCAACGCAATTATGTATTAAGTGTATTGCCAGAAATCTACGTTTCTCTAAGAAAAAAATATATTAATTGACTGGGGGATATACAAAATATTAAAAAAAAATGGACGTATCGATTTAATTGTTGGCATCTAAATCGACAAATTGGTGAACTAAACCGTTACAGAGTAGTGATATAATCTATATAGAAGGGCATTCCCACGTTTATTAGTTGATACCGTAGTGGTTTCTGGGTTAAAATCAATTATATCTTGGAATGGTATGCTCATTTATAGATAAAGCCGAACTGTTTGACGAAAATGTGTAAATAACGTCCAAACTTAAACTGGATAAAGCTCAAACTGCGCGATAAAATGATTATTTTTTGCAAAGGAATGTTTGTTTTGTGTTATTTTTCATTACATATTTTAATTACATATACATATTTGTATTATATGTAATAGAAGAAAAATATAGTTTATTCAAAAAGTGTACAATGTAGCATATAAAAAAACGATTGAGGCCAACATGGCCCATGATCGTCATAAATAACAATTATACAAATAGGAAAACATAATATTATCATGCTTTAAGAAAGAGAAATACATTATATATATACATATATATCTGTTCGCACTATATAAAAGTATTCTGTACTGTATTCTCGTGTTTTACAAAAATTATTTGTATCTAAGTGATACACACAAGTAATCTGTACTGTATTATCATGCTTTACAAGCATAATTTATATCTTAGTGATACATAAAAGTGATCTGTACTGTATTCTCATGCTTTACAAAAAATATATATATTTAAGTAATTAATGAAAGTTATCGGTACTGTATTCTCGTGCTTTGCAAAAATTATATCTAAGTTAAACATTAAAGTAATATGCACGGTATTCATAAAAGTGATCTGTACTGCATGTAACTTAATAAAATAGCATTAGTTATCATGTACTGACAATATTTGTCATTTCAAAGGCTCTACATGCGTACACGGCTAGTAACTTGATAGTATTTGGATTCTGTGAGGGAAATAACTATGTGGCTTTTAACATGCTTGGATGACGTCTATAATTATACTGATATATGTATTGTATTTTTGTCTTGTTTGTGAGTAGATGTTACATTCAAACATTAAACTGATATTTATCTTTGAGAACAGGGTAAACTGGGCAAACACTATATTACTAATATCGGTATTATTCCACCTTCCCTGCTCAATGTTAACCCATTTAAGGTAAAATTGAAGTTCAAAACAGAAGATATTTCTACAAAATAATGCCCTTGAATAGCCATTTATGCGTCCTTCTACACCTTGGACAAAAGTGTCAGTAATTCTTTGCTTAAACACAGAAAAGAAACCATTGAGATCACCAACACCTTGTGCCAAGCAGACATGATAGAATCCCAATGAACTTAGAATACATTTCACTTGACTTGCCCAGTTGGTTTTTAGGGGATTACTTTCAATATCGTCTAGCATAATTTTATATATCATGTTAATGAATTAATGTTCTGGAGCACAGATCACTTTACACCAGTACTTTATCATATTCAATTTACTCATAGTAAAGAAGTCAAGTATCCTTGTCTCCGATAATATAAAGTCATTATGTGTGCTGATTTTGATTACATTGTATGGGATATGTTTGGTACATAATATACAAACTACATGTATATATTCGAGAACGACGTTTTACAGTTATGAAAGCAAGGTCTACTCATGTGTACACAAAAGTAAGACATCATAATGATATCTGAACAACATTTGAGAGTCATTGAGATTATTTTTTCTTTGTGTATTAATGACATGGAGGATATATTGTTCTCAAAAGGTGCAAGTGGTATTGATATAGGCACGTTAAAATGCTTCCTACTGATGTATGCGGACGGTGAAGGGCAAATACGTTATCTGTTGTTCCCAGTTGCGCTCGACATTCAGCTTGTGCTTCCAGCAATACATGGTAATTTTCAGCCCAGTTTGATAGCCTACTTTTAATCAAATTTGTGAACAATTTACCTATGACACTTAAAATAGTGATCATCCTAAATTATTTGGGTCATTTAAATTTCCTTTCTTATGTATAGGTACAATAAAACATTCGGTCCATTTATCAGGAAAATATCCAAGACATAATATTTTGTTAAACAATTTAAGCAAATACGGAGGAAGTTCCTCTCTGCCATTTATTATTAACTCATTTAAGATCAGATCTGGTCCCGCACCTTTTCCAGTTTTTATATTTGCAGTCCCTTTGAAACTTTCTTCAATAGTAAAGTATTACTGTGATAAGAACCTTAACAGTGTTTACTTTCATAAAATTGCTGCACAATGCTTTAGTTAACTTTTGTGGTCCACCATGTTAAAATCTCGCTCAAAATGGTTTAAATGCATACATTTATTGCATTTACATAAAGCACTATTGTACAAGTTTGGTTGTTATCCATTCAGTTTTTAAAAATAGTTTGGACTTTATCACCTAAAAGTTAGGGCTTTATCAATTTTACATTATATTGTCCCACGAAAATAACAATATAACTCGTGTTTGGTGCATTTAAACAACGAATGAAGCAGATGTTGAAACTTGCCTAAAGATATGAGTTTTTGTAAATAAATTATGGTAATAATTAATTTGTCCGATATCTGAAATTTGATTTATTATCTGCAAATTGGTTTACCGACATTCATGGGGTGATAATTAACTCTAAATCGAAAATCTTAATTAGATGTTTCAACTACAAAATCATGCAGGTAGTTAGGTTTGTCTTCGTATTTCTTTAATCCCAGAAGATCTTCCAGTGCTCCGAGTTCATTATCGACTGTAGCCTACATGCACTCGATCTGTATTCAATAACTATTCAGATTATAATCTGTTAACTAACCACATGAAAACTACTACTCATCAAACAGCAACAATTCGTGTATAGGTCAGGTCAGCTATTATGTGGACTTACTTGATATAATGTAAAATATTGGCATAAAACATATACATTTTTACATTTGTTCTCAGTGATGATATTACCGTTGGTGCCCATGCTACAGTCGTTATTGTGTAGTAATTATTCATGTTAAATGATGTGACTTTTTTTAGCGCGACTTTTCGAAGAAAAGAAAAGTTATTGTCATCGCTCTGTCGTCTGCGTCTGTGTCAGCGTCTGCGTTAGTTAAGTTTTCTGGTAGAGTTTTTTGGTTAAGTTTTTTGGTTAAGTTTTTTGTCAGAGCCCATTTCTCAAAAACTATCAAAGGTATCCATTTGAAACTTTCAATACTTGTTCACTATCAAAAGGGTATTTTATTACAACAAAGCAGGTAACCCTGTGATTTGTATTTCCAGAGTTCTCTGCTCTTGTTTGGACTTACAACTTTTATTTTGACATTTTTTTTGTTAAATATAACATTTTTTAATTAATATCAACGACATTACATTGAAACTCAAGATACTTGTGTATGCTGCTGACCGCATTCTGCAGACATGAGGAGATAACTCTTTCAATGATTTTGTTGGAGTTATTACCCTTTTCCAACATAATTTTCGCTTTATGTCAAATTTCTCAATACCTGTATGAGGTATTGACTTAAAACTAAAAGTGCTTGATCACGGTGATGAATTTATTCTGTAGACAAGAGCAGGTAACTCTATCAAGGATTTCGTTCGAGTAAATGCCCTTTTTTGAACTTAGCATTTTTGCTTTAGGTCAAATTTCACAATAACTATAAGAGGTATTGACTTGAAACTCAAAATACTTGATCACAGTTATGGACCCATTTTGTAGACACGATGAGGTAACAATATCAAGGCTATCGGTAGAGTTATTGCCATTTTTCAACTTAGAATTTTAGCTTTAGATCAAATTTCTCAATATCTATGAGAAGTATTTACTTGACATTTAACACACTTCGTCACACTGATGAACACATTATATTAACATAATGACAGACTACTATCAAATACGAGAAAGTCGAGCGTCCAGCACCCGTAGGTGGTGCTCTTGTTATTGTATGTTACGGTTTCATTTGTTATATACATGCATACACACATAAGCAACTGTCCTAACTTAATAATTAATAAAAGAAGAACCCATATTTACCGTCAGCCATGATGTCATATCCAGTGAACGTAAATTCCCTCTGTAATGACGTAACAGACGTTTTCTTTAACGTAACACTTCCGCATTCGCTGAGCGCATCATCTCCATTCTGACTAGCTTTATTTTTCTCACGTGTCTCACCTTCCTTCCTTACGTCTGGCGCCCCATCTCCGGGCTGTATTAACGACGCCGTGCGGCTCAGGTAGAGCGAAGCTTTTTTGGAACCCATGCCGTGACTCTGCACTTCCGTTACTGAGCGCTGCTTCTCCAATTTGGCACCGGAAGTCCCGTTATTAACCGGCGACGACATAATCTCGTCCAACTCTGTGATAGGCGAATGTGAGACAAAAGTTCGGAGATTACGTTTCAGTGAGACTGCCATTCTTTGTAAATAAAAAGTTGATCAACTTCGATAAATAGTAAACACTAAACGAAAGGCAGCACGGATATTTATGATAAGCCCTTTAACAGTTTTCGTTTACATAAACCCGTGTTGCGAGCAGCGTTTATATGCGTGTAGCAAACAGTTTCCTTAAAGGCTCAACAATGTAATCAAGATCCCCTCTCAGATACAAATGAGGTTTTAATTATGCATAAGGTTCTTTTGTTAGATATGTATATAGCGGTGTTGAAAAGTGCGTAAATCAATCTATCTAAAGGCGTTATCCTACACTTATATATCCTCTATGGCTTGTTGAAGATTTCAATGAAGCTACAGCGTATGAAGTGTGGCACAATGTTTTATTGTTATATCGACAAATAAAAAATCGTACCCCCTTATTGTATGCGTAACAATAAAACGCAATATCAATTTATATTAACATGCCAGTTAATGACTGGTGCATAGATCTCAATAACCCCATCAATTTAACATGTATGACGCATTGAACACTTGATATTACATATATTGTTTTTAAAAGAACGTGAATAATTAAATTAAATGTATGCATCGTACGTATTTTATCTACATTTAGCTTATGTATAATGTGTAAGCCTATATATGGCTACACCAGCGCCTAGTTGCTCAAAACTATTTCTAGTGAACTAATTTATCAAGTTAATAACAGAGCAGTTTGCAATTAATAAACATTAAAAGGACCTATTCAAATAAACATTAAAAGGACCTATTCAAAGATAGACAATTTGCAAAAATTTTGTCAGATCCCCAAAATAAAAATACATAATATATAAACAAGCGAAATAACTCTAAACACAAAGAAATGTAATGGAAATATAGTGTCATTTATGAAAAATCATCAATTAAAATTGATAATACTATAAAGTGTTTTTATTTTGGAAAACACGTGTATAACTTGCTTAGCGCTAAAAATGCTCTGCAACATCTGAAAGTCCGAATGGCCGAGTGGTTAGCACATCAGATTTTTTATCCAGGAAGTCGTATTTGTGACCCCCGCCGAAGGCAAATAAAAAAAAATTCTTTAGTTTTGGTTAGTACAGATGCTTTACTTTTTGCAGATAAGACATTTAATAATACTTTTAAAAAATGAGAACATCTGTGAACAAGACCCTTTAACCTCAAATTCCAATAGTTGAAGGTTTGTTTTTCCATTACTACTTTGTCAACATGTTAAAGGTTGTTTTGGTTAAAGTTGTGATCAGTTGAATCCAGAATTAGGCGGTGTTATAATAAGTAAATGTATATAGGACTTTTCGTAATAATTATTTTCAAAGTAAGGATATGAAAATAACTTGAAAACTTTAAAAAAAAAATGTCGAAGAAACACTAAAATATTAAATAAATAAACATACATTTGTTGATTTTCGCATCATTTATCAGTGTCTTGTGACCTACAACAATTACATACAAATATATTTAATTGTACATGTACTAGAGTTTTCGGCTGTACGGACGAAATTTGTTCTGTGATTAAAAATCTAACCAGATATGCGTTTTACAACAGTGGTTCTTCCTAATGTTTTGAAACTTTAAAGCAACATAATCATTTTTGAAAATTTTATAATAAAACTATATTTTAACTTCATGTGTACAGTACTCCCAATATTCTATATTTAAAATTACGCTTAAGTGTGGAAACTGACTAGTAAGTTGCAAATACAATGTAAAAAGAAGTACATGCTACCCATGTACTTAAACGATCAGAATCGAGTCAGTATAATAATGTTGTAAATCAACAGTCGACCTTTTTTTATAATAATTTTATACAAAATTGGTTTTATAAATCGCGTCGTGAATTGATGGTATGGCATGTATATCCACACGAAGATATATACATTTATGCGTTAGAATATGTGGTCGAAAGAATCAACTTTCAATATTTGTTTGAATACAAAAAAGTTACTTAATCAATATTATCGAATTATATTTCAAATCGAAGGACAACAAAAACGGTTGAGTACATACCATTCTCAAGCATAGTTGTTGATACTTTCCAGTGAAAAAGAATGAATTTCTAATTCTAGCATGCATTGCACCAACAACCTTACCCATGCGTCTGACTGACAGCGCATTATAGTAGCATAAATTAATGTTCAAGTATTTATTTTGTAGCTTGAGTATCGAGCATAATTTATTTCGACTGTCAACCAGCAATAAAAAGAGTACACACCACCGAATACAAACAACGATCAAAATTGATATATGCCTGTCCAAATTGAGATAGTCCAGTCCAAATGGAGATATTCCAGTCCAAGTTGAGATTGAGATATTCCAGTCCAAATTGAGATATTCCAGTCCACTGGTATCAATTTTCAGTTTTAGTACACGTATATTGCAACACTACTGGTGTTACATCTCCTTATGATGTTGTTGATGGTGTTGCTGCTGACATTACTGATATTGTTGTTTTTGCATAAACCGTGTCACGATCCCAATCCCATTCTTCTTTAGCATACAATGACTTTTTCTTCAACACTATCGTGCACAGTGAAAGAATAACCCACGACACAATAAGTAAGACGAGACACAAAGTATACAGAATCAAGTTGTTCACGTTACTTTCAAGTTGACACCTTGTTGAGTAACCTTGTGAAGATCATTATGTGGGTTTAGAAGTCCATTTTGATAATCGGTTTACATTCCATTCGAGTGATCATAGGGATTCCAAGGGTATAGGCGGAGTGATAAATGCATTCAAATTTCTTTTAAAAATTGCAATATAATGACACTTTCTTAAACACTTTTTATTAAACTTTAGCATTATGTTATCACGAAACATTTGTGATCCCCATAACTAAAAATACTCAATGTCAATTCATTGCATGTATTTTGCATTCCTGATAAATGTTTCGGCTAGAATACATACAACGTTAATATAATATTAGCTGAAGAATAAGTACAGTTCATAGTCAGACTGAATAATGCTTACATGCTTACACATAGGACAATACTAATTTATTTAAACTATTTCAAATAGTTCAAGTATGGCATGTGGATCACTAATATTCTCACGCAGTAGCATAGTAGCGGGATACCAAAATGGTTTAATAAGAGCCAATTTAACGAAGCGACTATTTGAAATGATCTTAAGAAGTCCAATAAACGTGTCACCAATGATTTATATTTGAAAACCCAATTGAAAAAGTCAATATTTGAATGGTCAAAGTTAAGTGGAAAATGTTTCAATATTAGGCATGTTAGTAAAATATTAAGACAGTGGCGTGAATGTTGGTATTGCAGTATACATTCGTTATATACTGGGACTTTTATTCAAGGATTGGGGAGTGGTGGTCCTTTTGTTGGGTTCAAATCTGTGATTATTATTTGATGTCATAATTTGTTTGGAAAACATTTGACTAATATAGCTAAAATTGAGTTTATACAAAATTAAAATTTTGATTTTTATAGTAAATAAATGGCAACCCAGCACCAAACGTACCGAGGAAACTGCATTGGTTTAACCGTAATAATTGTAAAGTAAATATGTTTAAAGTCTATGCTTAACTACAGGCTAGCTTAACGTAAAATGTTTAAAAGTGCAATAGCAATGTGTAGTTTTTTAACGACGCGAATTACCGTGATCAGTACGACGCGAATTAGCGAAAAATCAACTGACGGTACGATAAACGTTATATCGCTTGATTGCACTTCGTATGAAATCGTACTTTTCCAAATGATTTGCGTTCTATAATTTGATGGAACTTTGTCTGAATTCGTAGTTTTCCCAATAATATTCGTTATAGCGTTTAATCGTACTTTGTCTGAAATAGGAGTTTTCCCAATTATATTCGTTATATTGATTGATCGTATTTCGTCTGAAATCGTAGTTTCCCAATGACATTCGTTATATGATTTGATCGAACTTCGTCTGAAATCGTACTTTTCCCAATGATATTCGTTATATCGCTTGATGGTACTTCGTCCGAAATCGTAGTTTTCCCAATGATTACAACAAGAGATCAAGTTTATCCAGAAAGGTCCAACTAGGTGGCACTGTACTGGACAACCAATCTTGTGTTGACGTCAGTTATATTCCCCGCTTTCGAATCGTACAGTCAGATTGCCATTGTTGTCCTAACAATAATCAGGGTTACCCGCAGGATTTCTTGAAGGCATGTCGGCATCCAGGACACCACCAACCGCAACAAAAATCGGCTCGACCCCCCCCCCCCCCGAGATCGTTCCAATCTGACCCCTTGGCCCTCACCCCCCCCCCCCCCTGAAATCGGCCGCTCCGTTTGACCTCCACCTCTTCGAAATCCGCCGCATCGCCCGACCTAAGCTCCCCGAAATCGGCTTCAACGATCGACCCCACCTCACCGTTCGAATCCAACTCTCCAAAATCGGTCGCGCGACCCCACCTTTCCGAAATCGGCTACGACTTTGGAAATCCCGGCGGCGATCAAATAGGTAGTATCGCTTTAACAACCGCCCTATATCGCTTAGGCTGTATTTGTTTTTATGTAATTAATTTTCAATCATACATATATTCAGATTCGTTGTAAAGCCTAACTTTTTCCGCCTTCAAATTCTGTCATGACCGCTCTTTTTTTCAAAACAATTGTTTATTTCATTAATTGTTTTCGGATGCAAAAGAAATCAATAATTAATATCAGTTATACTACATGCGGACATTAAAAACCGAAAAAATCACCGTTGTTTTTAAATACTTGAATATGCGGTTCCTAATCGACATAAAATACGGGCCTGTATCTCCATGTTAAAAGCGTGTTTTGCTACAAAAACGCGCGAAAATTGCCATGCACAAGGTCACAGATGGCTCATGAAAAACGTGCGTGTACTGGTCACGTACGTCCTTAATTGCAGTGTATATGAGAACCAAATGACGTTTTACAACGTTATATTGTTGTTTTTTTAATGACGCTCTATATTACATTATGCGTGTCCATCATTTTGACTGTCAATTTGTGAAAAGGATAAGAAAATTACTGGAATTAAATTAAACGTTCAAAATAATAATCAAATGTTTTAAAATGCCTGTTCACTTTTCCCGCCAACGTTAGTATTTGTTGTCAAACACGTTTTTAGTTGTTAGTAAGGTATAAACTTCGCCTAAAAATCGCCATATTTGATTGGCTAAATGAGATCATTGTGGGTGGGACTACACAGTTCAGTCACTTGTCAATAACACTGTTGGAAGTTAGACCTTATCGATCAATACGGTGTTTGTTTATGGCCCTGTGATTAAAGATTGGTGTAATTGATCAAGGGAATAAGGGTTGTCGCTTTGTAAATTAAAGCATGTCGGCGTTATTTAAGGATGTCGCCAAATGATTAACTTCTTTGAAGGCATGTCGGGCCCGACAAGCGAAACAGACCTGCGGGAAACCCTGAATTTAATAATACACTGAAATACTTACGTAACTGTATTGAAAAGGTATCTCTTTTGCTAAATTGACAGCGTGAGCACCATGTGTACGATTTAAAAAGATGTACTAAAGGAATAATATTGATGCAAATTAACACAAGCCTCTGCATGAGCATGAACTCCCCGCAGGTGTGAGCTGTCTTACAACATCGAACAAGTTGATAAATATAACGAGATCTTCGTATAATGACTTGAATTTTGTGGTTTTGTCACGTACAACGAGCTATAAGTTTACAAAAGATTTAATGAATTCGAAATATATTGATTGTAAAGTTTTTTTAAGCTCATCACAATCCTACGGTGGAATAGAGGGACATGTGGGAAAATAATTTATCGCGAGGCCACGAGTTACGTAGCTCGTGGTTACGACTTACTATCTCGTGGCCACGAGTTATTAAGTCGTGGCCACGAGCTACGTAACTCGTGTCCACGACTTAGTATCTCATGGCCACGACTTAGGATTTCGTGGCCAAGAGTTACGTAACTCATGGCCACGACTTACGTAACTCGTGGCCACGACATAATAAGCTAAGAAGAAATCGAGTTATTTCACTGAAAAATTCACTAGATACATAATCCCCTCGAGGAAATATCTCGAAACAAGATCATTCCTATCTGAGCCGAGATTTCTAGTGAATTTGTTCGGCCAAATAACTGGATTTCTAATTGGCTTATTATGTCGTGGCCACGAGTAACGTACGTCGTGGCCACGACTTACGTAACTCGTGGCCACAACTTACGTAACTCGTGGCCACAACTTACGGATCTCGTGGCCAGGACTTACTAACTCGTGGCCACGAGATAAATAATTGTTCTCGCATGTCCGTCTATGCCACCGTACAATCCAGACTGAGAACATTTTAGTAGTAAAGGCGCACATACTTTATACGTGATACGAAATTCAACTGTTTACGACAAAATGAAAAATTGCTACTTAGCAGCCCTGCTATACCATCGCATACTTAAAGCAATCAAATGACACGCATCTTTACCGTGATGTGGAGTTTCTGTGGAATCACATATACCTGTATTCACATATGCTAAAACAAGTACATCACATATATAAATTTACCTGTTATGTGGACTCTGTATGAGATCGCATCCTACATCAAGTACATCACAAGAAAATGTGCCCTTTTAGCGGATTTTCTTATGGTATTTTATAAGAAGTTTATCAAAAGAAGTTTACCTGTTAAGAGGCCATTCTAGTGGCATTTTATAAGACGTTCATCCGATTGAAAAGAAACTTTGTCTTTTTGCGGTCTTTTTTATGGCATTTTAAAAGAAGTTCATTAATAGAAAGTTTATCTGTCAAGATGCCTTTTTATAGGATCCCATCCTATACCAAACACGCGGGTTTGAGTCCTCTGTCCATTCACGCAGATGGCTGTACCATGTACTGACTAGTTAGTTAATTATAGTCAATCACAATATTTTAAGATCTTAGTACCCTTAAACATATGTATGGCGCACTAAATGCAATAATTATTTCGTTTGTACAAGCCACTCAAATTAAATTCATTTCATGCAAACACGTGTTTCACTAGTATCTTAGTAACACAAATATTGATAAATTCCGTATCAACACTATATATAGCCACTGCTGCAGTCTATATGTAGCAAATGGAATTGCGTAATTCGTAATCCGCTGAATAACTTGTTTCTTCAGTCTCTAAGACGCAATCAACATTGAACATTTGTTTATGGTTATATGAACCTTTTATTCGTACGGTGGGTTTAGTAATCAACCGAAGATTGGAATAACGCCTTTACATTGCGTTTTCACAATTTTATTTTAATGTTTCTCTGCCTTTCTAAAGAGCTTAATGCAGTTTCCATACATCATTACACGCGTTAATGAGTGTTCGCTTGGTTTCTAAAGGCGCTCAATATAATTGACTAATGAACTATATATTCCGATCGAAGGAGAACACGAATCGCGCTTTTAAATTCCGATATCCAAGATTTGCTTTTCTAATAAAAGTTACAACTGTCGTAAAGCATTCATAACCTCAGTCCATTAACTGTATTCATCGAATATACTTTAGTTATGTACTTAAGTACCCGTCTGTCACACATTCAGCGGCTTTTTAAATCGACCGATGTATCAAATTGCTTTCACCCTTTGACGCTTTTCTGACAGTGATGCGAGCGTAAGATCTCAAATATATACCATATGGGCTCGTGGCTTTACGGAATAAAAAGAAAATTAACCATTTCCCAGTAATCACAAAATTGTTGGCAATTTATTATATTTATTTATTAATACGAACACGAACTGAATGAGCACGACACGATCTGGTTCCCGGATCTTACGAAACTTGATCACGTGGTCCGTATGCTTGATTCTGTGGTACCAAAAATCGTGAAATCTAAAATCACGTTCTCATATGGGCTACGTGATCCGTGCCCCCGCAATGTTGGCACCCGTTTGTCCAATTCGAACGTTCCACTTGAATGTGTTTGAAATAAAGATTTAATTAATGCGACTAAAAATCACCATAAAATGAATTAATCCAATATCCACAGCTTGACCTGTGTGCTTGTTCTCCCAGAAACATTATTGCAATTACAATGGGGTTTTCCGTTCAACTCTGTCCGTTAATTGGTGAAAATCAAAAGTTTGCGAATAACCATTATCCGCTGAACAAATATTGCCTTTCTATTCACCTGTCGGATTTACATGCCCGCTTGACGGATATTTATTTAATATTTATCTTGGTCAATCTGCTGACATAAATGAAAGTGTTTATTTCTAATTACCATTGTTTCGGTCGCGTAAAATAAACTTGTTTATTTCTAATTACCAGTGTTTCGGTAGCGTAAAATAGGCAATTTGTGATAATCTTAATAGCTGCGTTTCAGATTAGACAAACTTGAGACATTGAAATTGTAAGTACAGTGTATAAATAGCGATATTTTAGTTGTAGGTATTTTTGTAGGTGATCTGTTGGATAATGAAAGATAAACACACGACTCAAAACAGATTATGTGTGAGAAGATGGTGGAAATGACAGGTGAAAATAACGTACATAAAAATATTCTAGTAATCGTAGTGTAATATATTGGCGTTTACTCACGTTTTCATGGCGTCCTCAGAGAAGTTAACGTTGGTCATCAACTGACCAACTGCGTTGCATAGATTCACAAGTGTTCAAAAGCGGTGCACAACTGTCCGAATGCGGTGCACTATTGACCAACTGCGGTGTACAGTTTCACAAGGTTCAAATGCGGTGCACACCTGACTAAATGCGATGGACATCTGTGCATATGCGGTGGGTAACTATCCATATGCGGTGTACGACTTCTGAACTGCGGTGCTCAGATACACAGGTGTTCAAATGCAGTGGACAACAGTCCAAATGCGGTGGGCAACTATCCATTACGCGTTGGACAACTGTCCAACTGAGGTGCACATATGCATACGTGTTCATATGCGGTGCACAACTGTCCAACTGAGGTGCAAAGATGCGTAAGTGTTCAAATGCTTTGCACAACTCTTCAACTGAGGTGACCAGATGCGTAAGTGGTTAAATGCGGTGCACAACTGTCCAACTGAGGTGCACAGATGCATAAGTGGTCAAATGCGGTGAACAACTGTCAGAATTATGTGGTCATTTAATATTCATTAAAACCAGAGCTACATTTAAGTGTTCAAATGCGATGCACAACTGGCCAATTGAGGTGCAAAGATTCATAAGTGGTCAAATGCGGTGCACAACTGCCAGAATGTTGTGTTCATTAAATATGCTCTAAAACCTGTGCTATTCAATTTTCCACTGAGCAAAACAAGCGGTGTAATCCTTAATGTATTGTAAACTCTAGCTTTGGAACAGGAAAATCAATCGATGCTCGGAAAACAACCGCGCGATTAGGTCCTAATTGTTGCAAAAGACCCGGACTCACAGGCGATCGAAATAAAACTCAGAACTGTTTGTTTAGTCGCTAAGTGACGTACGGATATCGTATAATCGTACATCCTGTCGCATACAAATGCATTGCATTACTTTCATTGTTATTTCATTTGATGATTAATGGGCCTCTGTCAGAATCTGTTAACAGCACTGCAACATCTGAGCAAACCATGTAATTATGATAGACAAATGTCGACACCTCCCACCAAGTCCACTTGATCCGTTTAGTTTAATAATCTCTATTAAACATACTTGTTTTACACCTTTTTATATCGTACTTTTTTCTGAAAAATCAAAAGCCCATTTAGACATTCCTTGGTTGACATAGTGCACGACTTCCGAAAGGAAGATCAAGCCAATTCGCCGTGTGAATGTGTGTGTTATATGACGTCACGCTTTGACCAATGATATTGCAGAACTAGCACTAGCAAATGGATAAATTAATATTAATTCAATCAATTCTGCTTAAATGTAGATTATGCAAATATAATTTAAATTATTTATACGTGATTACCATTTTTTTGGCAAAAGAGTTTCATTATTATTCTTTTTAACATAAACCTAAATCTAATTTAGCATAAGAAATTTAAATCACAATCGACCACGTACGCAGTTCATAAATGTTGTTCCTATTAATATATTCACAATGCATTTGCTGATATTGCATGCCACAACATTAGTGCGTTATATATTTATTTTTTATTTTATTGGTGAAATAAAATAAATATTTCCACTGTTGGAACAGAGAAAATATTTATTTATTTTTTTCACTGCAGTGAAAACATAACATAAAATGGACTATTTTTCTATAAATAATATAGATTTTAACTACCTAGCCAAATGTACATACATGTACAGTATTTGCAAACATATGTTTACACAAAACACATCAATAAAATTCAACAAAAATAATTATAATTCATCGACAACGGCGCACAAAATATGACACTTTTATTCCACCACACTAATGAGTGACAATATTGGAATCGTTACTAATGGCATTAATGACTTCATTCATTTGCTATCTGATATAAAGATTGTAATAAACAAAATAACAAAAATTGTGTGATTTTATCAAGAGGAAAAGTTATTTCGAAAATAAAATATGTTTGATATTCTTCTCAGTTGCGCTACAAAATCAAGATCAGCTAAGACTGATCCTGATCCTGTAATAGATCCTTTGTGAACACGAGGCCAGTGTTGCATCTCCGTATGATGTTGTTGATGGTGTTGCTGCTGACATTGTTGATATTGTTGTTTTTGCATAAACCGTGTCACGATCCCAATCCCATTCTTCTGTAGTACACTATGACTTTTTCTTCAACACTATCGTGCACAGTGAAAGAATAATCCACGACACAATATCTAAGACCAGACACAAAGTATACAGGATCAAAGGATTCACGTAACTTTCAAGCTGACACCTTGTTGAGTAACCTTGTTAAGATCATTATGCGCGTTTAGAAGTCCATTTTGATGACTAATCGGTTTACATTCCGTTCGAGTGATCATAGGGATTCCAAAGGCATAGGCGGAGTGATAAATGCATTCAAATATGTTCTAAAAATTGCAAAGGCGTGTCGCGGAAAAACCGGGCTTAATGCACAGGCTAAACCGGGACGACACTTTCCGCCTACAGTGGCTTTATGTTTGGAAGGGTCTTCCTTGAAACAGAAAATACTATAAAAGCGGAAAGTGTCGTCCCGGTTTAGCCTGTGCGGTCTGCACAGGCTAAACCGGGACGATGCTTTACGCACATGCATTGAGCCCGGTTTTCTCACGACAAGCCTCCAATATAATGCACTTTCTTTAACAATTTTTATTAAACTTCAGCATTATGCTATCACGAAACATTTGTGATCCCCATAACTAGAAATACTCAATGTCAATTCATTGCATGTATTTTGCATTCCTGATAAATGTTTCGGCTAGAATACATACAACGTAACTATAATATTAGCTCAAAAATAAGTAAAGTTCATAGTCAGACTGAATAATGCTTACATGCTTACACATAGGACAATACTAATTTATTTAAACTATTTCAAATATTTTCAAAGCATGTGAATCACTAATATTCTCACGCAATAGCATAGTAGCGTGATACCAAATTGGTTTAATAAGAGCCAATTGAACGAAGCTATTATTTGAAATGATCTTCAGAAGTCCAATAATGTGTCCCCAATGATTTATATTTGATCACCCAATAGGAAAAGTCAATATTTTAATGGTCAAAATTAAGTGAAAACTGTTTCAATATTAGGCATGTTAGTAAAATACCAAAACAGTAGCGTGAATGTTGGTTTTACCGTTTAAATTGGTTATAAACTGGAACTTTTATTCAAGGAATGGGGAGCGGAGAGTTTGTGTGGATCATAGGCATGATCCGGGTTAATGTACTATAACTATAGTGTTGTTGTTTAAATTAAAATTAAAATCTGTGATTATTATTTGATGTCATAATTTGTTAGGAAAACATTTGGGTAGTATAGTTAATATTGAGTTAATACAACTTAAAAATTATATTTTTTATAGTAAATAAACGGCAACCAAGTACCAAACGTACCGCAAAAACTGCATAACTTTAACCTTAATAATTATAAGTGATGGGCTGATTAATTATTTCGTCAAATAATCATGACAAACATGGCCATGACGTGACGATGACGATGGGAAAAATTAATTACATATATTATCAATAAAATACATTGTCCATCCAATGCAATATACAATGCTATAAAATTTTCCTGGGTCCACTAAAGGATTTTCATGATTGTATATGCATTTTTAGCATGGATCGGTTAATTATTTATTATAGATTATTTACATTGAAGTTAACATTGTAAAGTGAATTCTTGACTGTTGTTTAAAAATAAATGTAAAAAAACTTCTACTTACTACTTAGTTTAGCTTTGAGACATTATGTCTTAACTTACATGTAAAATTGACAATCACTATAACCTCAATTAAGGATGTTTGTTTTACACTACACTTTTTCTATTAAGTGCCTTTTTAGACATATGTAAATGATTTTAGTCTAATATAGTCAAGCAGTTAAAATCCAATATTTTTTGTTTTAACGACATCAAACATATACCATTATTGTTTAATCTAAGATCAAGTTGACTATTGACAAGCATTTAAATTGGTAAAAATGATTGGATGAAATATTTCTACTGAACAATCCACATAGAGTTTAGAGTTTATTTCAAAATACATAAGGCTTTAAGCCCATGGATACACATAAAGTACAATAAAATATGGTCAAAAGTGGTTGACGTACCGGCATATAAAAAAGTGTTTCAAGCAATACCAATTTTAACAATATACCGTTACACCGCTTGATCGTAGTTTGTCAGAAATCGTATTTTTCCCAATGATATTCGTTACATCGCTTGATCGTTCTTTGTCTAAAGTCGTAGTTTTCCCGAATGACATTCGTTATATCGCTTGATTGGACATTATCTGAAATCGTAGTTTTCTCCAACGGTATTCGTTTTATTTCTCGATCGTACTTTGTCGGAAATCTTAATTTTCCCCCAATTATATCCGTTATATCGCTTGATCGTACTTTGCCTGAAATAATAGTTTTCCCAAATGGTATTCGTTACGGTATATCGATTGATTGTACTTTGTCTGAAATCGTAAATTTCCCAATGGTACTCGTTATATCGCTTGATCGTATTTCGTTTGAAATCGTAGTTTTCCAAATGATACTCGTGATATCGCTTGATCTTACTTTCTAACACCCGAGAAATGGGTGTCATTTTACTGGACAACCAATCTAGTGATGACATCAGTTATAAATTGAGGCGTGTCGTTGTAAACCCGGGCTTAATGCATGTGCGTAAAGTGTCGTCCCGGATCAGCCTTTGCAGTCCGCACAGGCTGATGCGGGACGACACTTTCGCTGTTTTGGTAAGTTCTGTTTCAAGGAAGTCTCTTCTAAACATAAATCCACTGCAGGCGGAAAGTGCCGTCCCCGATTAGCCTACGCGGACTGCACAGGCTGATCCGGGACGACACTTTACGCACACGCATTTAGCCTGGTTTCCCACGACACGCCTCAATTAATATTATCTTACTGTCAAATCGCCATTGTTGTCCAAACAATAATACACTTAAATATTACCGAGCTGTCTTGAAAACGTATGTTTACGTTAAATTGGCATTGTGAACAGGGCGTACAATTTAAAAACTTAAGATGTCCTAAAGGAATAATATTGATTCAAGTTAAAACAAACCTCTGCATGTGCATGAACTTCTCGCAGGTGTGAGCTGTCTTACAACATCGAACAAGTTGATAAATAGAACGAGATCTTCGTATAATGACTAGAATTTTGTGGCTTTGTCGCGTACAACGAGCTATAAGTTTACAAAAGATTTCATGAATTCGAAATAGATTGATTGTGAAGTCGTTGTTAAGTTCATCACAATCCTACGGTGGCATAGAGGCGACATTTGGGGAAAATAATTTAGCTCGTGGCCACGAGTTAGTAAGTCGTGGCTACGACTTAGTATCTCGTGGCCACGAGCTACGTAACTCGTGTTCACGACTTAGTTTTTCGTGGCCACGACTTAGGATCTCGTGGCCACGAGCTACGAGTTACGTAACTCGAGGCCACGACTTACGTAACTCACGGCCACGACATAATTAGCCAATCAGAAATCAAATTATTTGACTGAAAAAATTAATAACAATATCATTCCTATCCGAGCCGCGATTTCTAGTGAATTTGTTCAGTCAAATAACTGGATTTCTGATTAATGGCTAATTATTTCGTGGCCACGAGTTACGTAGGTCGTGGCTACGACTTACGAAAGTCGTTTCACGACCTAATCACTCGTAGCCACGACTTACGTAACTCGTGGCCACGATTTACGTAACTCGTTGCCAGGACTCACTAACTCGTGGCAACAATATAAATTAATTTTCCCACATGTCCGTCTATGCCACCGTACAATCCAGACTGGGAACATATTAGTAGTAAAGGCACACATACTGTATACGTGATACGAAAATCAACTGTTTACAAAATGAAACATTGCTATTTAGCGGCCCTGCTATACCATCGCATACTTAGAGCAAGCAAATGACACGCATCTTTACTGTGATGTGGAGTCTCTGTGGCATCATATATATCGGTATCCACATATGCTAAAACAAGTACATCACATATAAATGTACCTGTTATGTGGACTCTGTATGAGATCGCATCTTACATCAAGTACATCACAAGAAACTTTGTCGTTTTGCGTTCTTTCTTATGGCATTTTATAACAAGTTCATTAAAAGAAACTTTACCTGTTAAGATGCCTTTTTATCTCACCTGAGCACAAAGTGCTCATGGTGAGCTTTGTGATCGCCCGTTCTCCGTCGTCCATGCGTGCGTGCGTCCGTCCATCCGTCGTCAACTTTTCATTTAAACAACATGACCTCCTAAACCACTTGGCAGATTTTCACCAAACTTCACAGAAATAACCATTGGGTGAGCCTCTTTCAAAGTTGTTCAAAGCGTTACGGTCCGCTGCATATTTAGGTCACAAGAGCTAAAAATATATTTAAAAAGTGTAAACTTTAAAAATCTTCTTAGGCCCCAGGGGTTTCATATTTGATATGTAACATCCTATAGTGGTCCTCTACGAAGATTGATCAAATTATGCGCCTGGGGTAAAAACGGGCCACGCCCCGGGGGTCACATGGTTTATATAGAATAAATAGCAAAATGACTTAATAAAAATCTTCTTCTCTGAAACCACAAGGCCCAGAGGTTTCATTTTTGGTATGTAACATCCTATAGTGGTCCTTTATAAAGATTATTCAAATTATGCCCCTGGGGTCAAAACTGGCCACGCCCCGGGGGTCACATGGTTTCTATAGAATATGGAGCAAAATGACTTTAAAAATCTCCTCTGAAACCGCAAGGCCCAGAGGTTTTATATTCCGTATTTAACATCATTTAGTGGTCCTTTACAAAGTTTGTACAAATTATGCCCCTGGGTTCAAAACGGGCAACGCCCTGGGGGTCATATGTTTTTTTTTTATAGAATATATAGCAAAATGACTTTAAAAATCCTCTCCTCTGAAACCACAAGGTCCAGTGGTTCCATATTTGGTATGTAACATCCTATAGTGATCCTCTATAAAGATTGTTTAAAGTATGCCCCATGGGGTCAAAACAGGCCACGCCCGGAGGGTCACATGGTTATATATACTTAAATTGCAAAATGTCTTTAAAAATATGCTATAAAATCGCAAGGCCCAGAGGTTTCGCATTTGGTATGTAACATCCTATAGTGGTCCTCTACAAACATTGTTCAATGTATGCCTCTAGGGTAAAAACTGGCCACAACCCGGGGGTCACATGATTTATATAGACTTAAGTAGCAAAATGACTTTTAAAATCTTCTCCTCAGAAACCGCAAGGCCATGAGGTTTCTTATTAGGTATGTAACATCATATAGTGATCCTCTACAAAGATTGTTTAAATTATGCCTCTGGGGTCAAAACTGGCCTCGCCCCGGGGGTCACATGGTTTATATACACTTCAATAGCAAAATGTCTTTAAAAATCTTCTGCTCTGAAACCACAAGGCCCAGAGGTTTCGTATTTGGTATGTAACATCTTATAGTGGTCCTCTACAAAGATTGTTCAAGCTATGCCCCATGGGTCAAAACTGACCACACCTTAGGGGTCACATGGTTTATATAAACTTAAATAGCAAATGTCTTTAAAATTCTTCTCGTCTGAAACCACAAGGCCTAGAGGTTTGATATTTGGTATGTAACATCCTTTCGTGGTCCTCTACAAATACTGCTCAAACTATGCCCTTGGGGTCAAAACTGGTCACGCCCCAGGGGTCACATGGTTTATATAGACTTAAATAGCAAAATGACTTTAAAAATCTTCTCTTAAACGGCAAGGCCCACAGCTTTCCTTTATTTGGTACGTAACATTGCATAGTGGTCCTCTCCAAAGATTGTTCAAATTATGCCCATGTGGTCGAATCTGGCCACATCCCGAGGGGCCACATGGTTTATATAGACCTAAATAGCAAAATGACTTTAAAACTCTTTACCTGAAACCGCAAGGCCCAGAGGTCTGTTCAAGATTGTTCAAAGTATGCCCCTGGGATAAAAATGAGCCACACCTCGGGGATGCAAATGCCAATTGGGTGACAAGGTCTCAGATGAGCATACTAGGGCCCTCTTGTTATAGGATCCCATCCTATACCAAGCACGCGGGTTTGAGTCTTCTGTCCCTTCACGAAGATGGCTGATAGTCAATCACAATATTTAAAGATCTTATTGGTACCCTATAACCTATGTATGGCGCACTAAATGCAATAATTATTTCGTTTGTACAAATCACTCGTATAAAGCTCAGTTCATGCAAACACGGGTTTCACTAGTTTCTAAGTAACACAAATATTGATAAATTCCGTATCAACACTATATATAGCCACTGCTGCAGTATATATGTAGAAAATGGAATTGCGTAATTCGTAATCCGCTGAATACCATGCTTCTTCAGTCTCTAAGACGCAATCAACATTGACCATTTATTTAACCTGCGAAAATATCTTGTTTTGATATGTCTCTCTATATATATATATATAATTCCGTCGATGTTCTGCTTTAACACGGTGTCTTTCAATTTCGCTTTAAAGCCTGGACTGGTATGCACAAAGCTCCAAATGGTAATATTAACTGCATTTGTACTTAAGTGAAAATTTCAGATCAAATTTTCTATGTAAAATCCAATAAATTTCTGTTTACAAAAGGGTAAAATACGAAAAAGACTTCAGTAATATTTAGTATACTAGTTAACTTTGACATTTAAAAGTAAAAAGACCTATATACATGAAACAGCCAGAGACTTAATGAATTTGATGAATTTAAGAAATTAACTTAATTATTCCCTAATTAAGGAGCTTTGTGAATAAGGGCCCTTGATTAATAAACTGGCCATTACTGGCAGTTTCTATTTAAATAAGATATGTAGCATGGTAACTTTGACTTACAACACATGTTACGAGTTTGTCAAATATATCTAGTGTACATATTCATTTTATTATCATGATATTATTTTGCAATTATATCAATGACGTACTATGTAAAAATCGACTGGTACCCGAAATCATGGGCATGCTACGTCAATATTGACGTCATTGCTGTCATATCAACGACGACAAGTTAACGTCAATGACGTTGGAGACGGGAATAACAGCGTCAAGTGTCTAGAATATGGTTGGCGTTTTAATTGCTTTATTTATTACTGTTAACGGTCAGTGAAGCTTATTTCTTAAGTAAAGGAAATCTCTTTCCGAGGAAATGTTTTATTAATTAATACGAGTAATTACGTGTATATTTCATTGATTACATAACCCAATGTCCGACTGTCAGCTGAATCGGCTGGTAAAGGTTTTGAGCAACTGAACCGATCATTTTCACTGTTAGCTCACCTGAGCACGAAGTCCTCAGGTGAGCTTTTGTCGTCAGTGGTTGACCGTCGTCGCCGTCTGTCGTCGTAGTCCGTCGTCAACACTTTACTTTAAAATCTTCTCATTTGAAACCACTGGATGGAAATTAACCAAACTTGGTATGAATGTTCTTTGGGTGGTACTCTACCCAAATACTTCAGTTTTGTATTCGTTAAAGAACATGGCTGACATGGGGCAAGACCTTTTTTTCCTTATATGGCTATATTGAAAATCTTAATTCTTTCCAGAAACCACTGGTTGGATTTCGAAATAATTTCAAATAAATATTCCTTGGATTTTCCTCTACCATAAAACTTTATATTATTTTGATACGTTAAAAAACGTGGCGAAAGGTGCGAGGCCTTTTTCCTTATATGGCTATATTGAAAATTTAAAAATCTTGTCAGAAACCACCGGTTGAAATTTGAAATCATTTTACAGACTTGTTCCTTGGGTGGTCCTCTACCAGAATACTTCAAATTATTTTGAGACGTTAAAAAACATTGCCTGCAGGGGGTAGGACCTTCTTTCTTATATGGCTATATACTGGAAATTTTGAAAAGATTCTATAACCACTAGCTGGATTTTGACAACAACAAAAATAACATAAATGTTTCTTATATGACAATCTACCTAATTCCTTCAAGTTATTTGGATGCGCTAAAAACATGGCTGCCATGCAGTAGTCCATCTTTGACTCAACTTTTACTTTAAACCTCTTATGCAAGCTTTACACGCCATTATGATTCATTAAACTCAGGTGAGCGACACAGGGCCAGTTTAGCCCTCTTTATATGAAATCCGATCGAATAATATGTATTTAAATTGTGTGCCAACGAGTAACGCTTGAATTTAACTCAAATAATAGGGATCTGGGCGGGATCTATGCCCACGAAAGGGCCTGAAGGTGGTGGGAATATCAGATACAATCTACAATTAGGGCAACATTTGCTTATAATGAAACAAAAATGTAGGTATTAATATAATGAAACGATTTACGAATTTTGAGGAAAAGTTCATCTTATAACTAAGTCATGTTTGTTTGACCATTTTCTTGTTTATATTTTACCTCAGAATTGTAAGAACCGGTCGTCCATTTAACGACCTGTGGCGTACTTTTAGGACGACAGTGCCCAGGATGACGACAGCGAGTTGACTGCGTTGTTCCTCAACCGCGCGCAGACATGCATGAGCAGTCAATACGGTACTGTATTAAACATGCATGCCGATACTTGTGACAAAGTAAAGAAAACGACGGCGTTTTCGAGATAAATATCTCTACCATGCATTAAATAGAGGTCTGATTGCTACATGTAATGTAACATTGCTGTTGGTCGGTTTCGATAGTTGATAACAAAGATAGAGGTTGTCTATCTTGTTTTAGTATCATATATAAACAATATAATAAAATTATGTATGTATATACATTGTCCCGATATATGCAGATAATTTGTACTTCAACGCTGTTGGTCTCTTACATTAACTATTACAACATGAAGGTGTTTGTTAATAGTTTGTATATATATATACATGAACAAATACTGAAGAAGCTGTTTTAAAACAGTAAATAGTCAACTAATTCATATATTTGAATGAATGTTTTATGGGAAACATATTTTCAAAATGTCTTTCTGATCCTATTTGCTGTTTGTCGCGTGTTTTTCCCAATGGTAACTGGTGTCCACGTCTTAAGACTAGTTTCCAAGAATCAAGTTACACTAAGAAACCTTGGCTCTGGTAAATCACAACAAGTTACGCATGTTCTCTCGCGTATATCTTTGGTTACACGATACTCCTTGTTCTGGGTCGCAATTCATTCAACATCACTTGTATATTACAGGAGTTGCTTCCCCTGATATTAAAACCTACAAAACAACCTTTATGATTTAATTGTCTTCGCAAAGCGTAGACAATTGACCGGAAATGACTTCCATACACGTATACAAAATTATTATCTTCTTATGATGCACGCGTTTTCAACATTCGTTTTACATAATTATTTCCAAGTAAAAAAGGAGCAACTCAGTGCATGTTAGCAACTACATATATATGGCAACTTTAATATAAATACGAAACATTTGCATAACGTCAGTGCCTTTGGGGGAAACGCGACAATATGTAACGTTGACGCCACAGCATTGCCTTTTCACAATTGAATACTTGTATTGCAGGTATGCACAGTTGTCCAGCGTGCACTCGGAGAACCATCCACCACACCCCTTATAACCGAGACGACACCTCGCCATTTACAAGCAGCTCTTCATCGAGCGAAATAGCTCTGCGTCACCTGATGATCGCGGATTGTGACAGGTCTGCCGTCATGCATAGCACGTCGCGGTTAATCTCGAGCGAGGACCTGGAGGGGTCTTACTTTAATAACGTGAGTGACGTTGAGGGTAACGCGACAACATGGCATTTTGGCACCATGGCGACGCAAAACAGCGCAAAGGCGATTGCAAAAGATGGGTCCGCGTGGGATATCAGTGTCAACTTGTCGCATGTACTCGATATAGACTGTGCTGCGAGAGATGATGATTTCCACGGAACGCATCTGCGAAGCAACTTAGAAGACTGCGTGGGGAACATGCCGTCATTTAACGACAATTGTTATAACCCATATGCGCAAAACAACGAACATGTAGACGGCGTAACGAGAAATAAAGTATCAACGAGCATTAATGCAGCGAGCCCGCACCTTACCAGACCCAGCCTTGTAGCAGCCAAGTTGTTCGTGGCGATGTACATCCTGCCGGATAATGGTATGTCCGGGCACGAAGGCGTCAAAGGCCTTGAGAAGTTTCGGAATCACCCGGAATCATTGACTTATTTAAGACATTTGGCAGCAGAACATAAAAATAGACTGAAATTATATATATAAATAATGAATAAGTAATAAATAAAGTAGAATGTTAAAATGGTGGTTAGTTCCATATTTATATATTATCGTGACGTCCTAAACAATTGGTTCTTTATTTTTTGCCGCTCTTGTCAGAATGTCTGATATCGCATTTTCGTAACCTTGCCATTGATTAATTTATTTATGGTATGGTGACAAAAATGCGATACCGGACATTCTAACATCATACGTCACACGCACATCACAATTTTATTTACCTCAAAATAACGATGACACCATAAATAAAGATCCCATGCATGCTTGTTGCCATAAATGGGCTTGATCATACATTTTAAACCAGTATAATTATACAATTACGCGAAAATTGTACTTGGGTTAATGGAATGCCTTCGTTACCTTGTATGTACATTATTTCTTATGCAGTTCACTTTGAAGGTTTTATAAAGTGCCTTATTGTTACTAGTATTGCTAAAAGCAAACAGCCCTGACTCCGGCACACCCTCGAGGGGCTTGCGTGGCATACCTCCCTGGAGGGTGTGTTTATGGATTGGAACGGTTAATTTAATTATACTGTTTGTAGATAAATAAGTATGTACCGGTATATAGAAGTCATAACCGTATCATATTTATAACATACCATCTATCACAAAAAATATATAATAACTCAATTTTGATAGTATCCTTCAACTTTGACAAACCGAACTTTTTTACATTTGAATGAACTATACAACGAGCAATACCAGCATTTATTATGAATAATTAAGAAATTATATTCCGTTTCGAGACAAAATCGTTGATTAACACACACCAAAAGGTGTGTATGTTTTTCAACGAAATCATTATAAAATGCGGGAAATGAACCACGCTTTATGTATTAGTTTTCGTTAAGAAACACACACATTTTGTCGTTGAGAAACACTTTTTTGACACGGTCAGTTCCCTGTGATACATGGTTTCGTAGGTGTGGCACATAAACGTAATCGTAAACTCAATATTAGAAGGGACTATACTGCGACTTTATAATAGTTACAGTACCACACCGTAGTACCGGCTCCTTATCAACGAATGCACCACTTTCCAGCGAAGACGAAACATGAGAGACGATGGGTTTGCATATATTGGTTATATAAGTTTTTGCTTTGATTTTCAAAACAATAATATTATATAAAGATGTCAGAAGCAATAAAGAGTCATCACAGAAAATATAAAGCTATAGAACCTTATATTTTCCAATAAAAGGCGAGTTAAAATCGAACATTATGTGTTGTCGATGTATCTTGTCAAGTTTATATAGTTTTATCGCCGCAAGTAGCTTATTTTTCAAAAATCTAAAGCGACATACCTTCTGCGCATTGTTCCACTAGTAACCACACCAATTTTCAGAATTGTTCATTGTTTTATATTAGAGATACAGTGTACTCCCAATATACCGAACACCGACCGGACGGGACCAAATGTTCGGTTTTCAGGGAGTTCCGGTTTACCGAGGGCTTCAGGCAAAATACAATAATGCATATAGATTACATTAATGTATTCGTTATATTAATGTATTCGTTTTATTCTGATTTATTCAACTATGGCGTTTTATGACAGTACTAATTTAAAACGTAACGCATTATTATAACATACAACACATTTTGAAATCAAACCAGATCGTTAAGTTTGTAAAAATTGCATGCATTTCCGAAATGACATTTCTCCCCAAGTAGATTTTTGACAAATTATGTCACTAACTGTAGACCTGCCTACCCCATACTTTTCACTCAGAACCTCAAGCGAGGGTTTGGGGATAGATTCTGCATTTCATTTTGTTTTTCGAGAGTTAATTCACCCCGTCGACGTTTAGAAGGTGGCTCAGACATTTTAACACTGTACTAAGTTTGCAGAAGAATGATAGTTCATAAGTAATATCGAGCATAAATACTCGATCATTTCTTTCAAGAAAGCAGATTCTGCTCAACATTGCTTTGATAAACTGTAAATTCGACCAGCATCATTCAAATTATGTTTTAATTAAAGTAATCATTAAAAATTATTACATCATTAATAGTTATTACGTGAGTTATATAAATTGTTTGTAAAATGTTGAAATATTTTCTAAACAAATGAAAACAGTCTGATTAACATACTGTTTAGTGTTTCCACTTTATAGGCAATACCCATTTATTTAGCGACTAAACACCCTGGAGTCCTAATACGATGGCGAACTGTTACCCCTAATTATCGGATTACGTGTGCAAGACCATGCGGCAAGACCATCGCGCGCTAAAGATAATTTATAACATCAGATTGTCACACATTTTCGGTTTACAGAGGTCAATTTGTACTCCGAAACAAAGCGATGTACCGCTCCTGCTGTTCGATATTCAGAATACAGAGGTTCCGGTATACCGAGGGTTTTCGCACATTAAACATATAGGCAATAAAACGGGACCGGAGCGTCTGTTCGGTTTTCAGAGAGTTCCGGTTTATAGAGTTCGTTTTAAGAGAGTACGATGTATAACGTCCTGAAGTGATGGGGTGTACAAAAAAGGCACCAGCTATCAGCGATTTAATGTTTTTACCGGCACCAGTGTTCAGCGAAATTTCATGTAGTTACAAATTTAAGCATTTGTCACAAATTTATCATTAAATGTCTGAACAATGCACAGAGGGGGATATGATCAATTTTGATTTAAAACATCGGTTAGAGCAATGGGCTAACTAAAGTAAGAGTTGGGTAGTGGATGTGCGGTGTTTTTTGCTAATGGTTCTCAAATCATTTTTATCGATATTCTTACCTGACCCTTTTTCATTCAGTCATTGACAATTCTGGAAATTGCCGAAACAGTAGATTTTGATGTCTTTTTCGCAGACAGTTTTGGAGAAATAGTTGCAATGTGATAATTGCGCTGGTTGTGCTATAAGGTAAAATTTTGCTTTTTCTTTGATAATTTTCTGTCCAACTATGATATATGATGTTAATGCAGGCTCTGGAGACATCAATGTTGCATGTACAAATAACTGCGTGCAAGTCTTGCGACTCTTGGAAATCAAATTTTATCAATCAATTTTTATGGTCTTTCGCAAACTGTTTAAGTTTGGTCAACGTTGAATCGAAAATCGTGTTTGCAAGCCAATAATTAATAATTTGTTGATGTTTTTTTCCAAACACAAGGGGCAATAACTCTGGTGTTTCTGGTCCCATCATGCTTTTATTCGACTTCACCTGCAGTCTTACGTTCATAGATAAACTGTACAAGATTGGTGAAGATTGGATGAAAAATGAAGTCTCTATCCTGAATAATGTCCATTTTTGCATATTTTTTTTCACAAACACAGGGCAATAACTCTGGTGTTTCTGGTCCGATCTTGCTTATATTTGACTTCACATTTAATCTTATGGTCATAGACAAACTTTGCAAGATTGGTGAAGATTGGATGAAAAATGAAGTCTCTATCATGAATAATGTCCATTTTTGCATATTTTTTTCACAAACAAAGGGCAATAACTCTGGTGTTTCTGGTCCGATCTTGCTGATATTTCACTTAAACTGTAATCTCGTGGCAATATACAAACTGTGCAAGATTGGTGAAGATTGGATGAAAAATGAAGGTTTCTATCCTGAATATTGTCCATTTTTGTATATTTTTAACAAACAAAGGGCAATAAATCTGGTGTTTGAAACACGATCTGGCCCATTTTTTGGCGTCTGCTGAGATCTGATGGTCATACACTTATTGTGAAAATTTGGTTAAGATTGGATGAAAAATAAAGTCTATACACTGGAAAATTGCATTTTTGCACTTTTTTGCATGAAAAAGGGACAATAACTCTGGTGTTACTGGCGTGATCTGACCCAATAACAATTCCATCCGAGATTTTATGGTCATACACAAACTGTGCAAGTTAGGTCAAGATTGAATGAAAATTGTAGTCTTTATCGCGATAACGGTCCAAATTGTTGACGGCATACGGACGACGGACGATGGACGACGGACGACGCCGGATAGGTCCCCAATACCAATAACTTACCGAGCATTTTGTGCTCAGGTGAGCTAAAAAGGGGCATAATTCTGCTAAAATGCTGGTCTTAGTTATGGGCTTTGGCCAGTGAACTTATATAATGAACCCGAAGACATGCGTGAAGTTTTAATTGAATATCTGTAGTAGATATAGCGATATGAAGTTGTTGCACGCAAACTTTGACCTTAATTTCAAAGAACAAAAGGGGCATAATTATGCTAAAGTTCAGGTCAGAGTTATAGGCCTTGGTCAGTGAACTCACATAATGACCCCCAAAACATTTGTGAAGTTTCAATTGAGTATCTGTAGTAGTTACAGAGATATGCACTTGTTGCACGCAAACCTTAACCTGAAATTTCAAAGTATAAAAAGGGGCATAATTCTGCTAAAATGTTGGTCACAGTTATGGGTCTTGGTCAGTGACCTTTTATAATGACCCTGAAGGCATGTGTTAAGTTTCAATTGAATATCTGTAATAGGAGCAATGGTCTAGTGGTAGGACTCTGGCTTTGGGATCGTGAGGTCCCATACTGCGCCGAGTGTAAACGGACGACTTATGACCCAGTGATCAGGGGGGTCATTGTCGAAGTCGGCTGAAGATGTACATGTATATCAATAGCAGACTATAAACCGAACCTTTAACTTTTTACCTATATCTGTAGTAGATATATAGAGATATGGAGTTGTTGCACGCAAACTTTAACCTGACCTCACATAATGACCCAGAAGACATGGGTGAAGTTTCATTTGAATATTTGTATTAGTAGCAGAGATATGTATTTGTTGCACGCAAACCTTAACCTGAATTGCCCCTTGCACGCAAACATTAACCGGTATAACCTGAATTTTCTAAGTACAAACGGGGGCATAATTCTGCTAAAATGCTGGTCACAGTCATGGGTCTTGGCCAGCGACTTTATATAATGACCATGAAGGCATGTGTGAAGTTTCAATTGAATATCTGTAGTAGATATAGAGATATGTAGTTGTTGCACGCAAACTTTAACCTGATTTTTTCAAGTACAAAAAGGGGCATAATTCTGCTAAATTGCTGGTCAGTGTTATGGGCCTTGGTCAGTGACCTCACAAAATGACCCCGAAGACATGTGTAAAGTTTCAATTGAATATATGTCGTAGTTACAGAGATATGGACGTGTTGCACGCAAACCTTTACGCCGACGCCGACGAACAGGTGAGTACTCAACTGTATACAGTAGATCGAACTATTCGGGGAATAGTCGAGCTAAAACCAACAGCTAACAGTTAGTGCGATTGCTTATGAAATATTTAGTATTTTTTTTTTTAGATTTTGTTTTTTGAAAACTAAACTATTTATTTAGAAAACAATATTTAAACTCGAAAGTGATGATTTGACACGCATTTCGACTTTAACATGCATGTATATAAAAGTATAGCGTTATGTTTATAACGAAATTGTCTTTGTCAACCGTCTTTATTGCCTCTGACATCCATAGTTTAATTTATCGAAGTTCGCTTAACACTGTCGCATTCGTTTACCAGAGAATGGTCACACAGTGTGAACACGTTTTTTTTAAGTACAACCTTGACCTAAATGTGAACATCCTATCTGCGTGTAAATCGTGTCTACACTACAGTGGGTGGTGAATCGTCTAACCAAAATGTCTCTTTTGCACAACTGGCGTAATGTCACGAGGGTTTACAGGGTTCTTCGGACGCAAAATGCTTGTATGGCTTCGGCTGCTGTCGCTCCGAACCCAAATCCAGAGATACGAAACACAAGGGTAAGATTTATTTCTTATTTTCTGTAGCTAAAAGTTGCACTGACATACTTTTCGGGCGATACCATTATGGAAACAGGTAGTGGGGGTGTGAAATATGGTACATAATAATAATTATATCGCCAGTGTATGGTGTTGACAGTATTGCGGACAGATATCTTTGTTATTTACTTTCGTCGTATGCATGCAGTTATGCAGATACTTTTTACGTAAACATTCGAGTACTATTTGAACGTGTTTATGCACGAATCTGCATTTCGTTAGAGCTGTATTAGCCCACCTCGAAACTAAACGTGTCTTCCAACTGCCCAATTAACCTGGATTTCAAGTAACTACAGCATTATTTGCGTTTTTAAAATTGTCTTGCGTAAACATACAGTTTATCTATTAAAAAATTATTATGAATACCAGAACCTTACCAGTTAGGTAAACAAATATATATTAGATGTCATTAAAAGTTATGGTTAAATGAATATCATACCCGCACCGTTGGTATTTATTAAGTGACTAGAATACTGAGAAATTGCTGAAGATAGTGACCAGAATACTGAGAAATTGCTGAAGATAATGGCTTGTGGCTTCACTAATATAGCCAGCACCATAAGTCAGTAGTATTTCAATAATGGCACTGCTGTTACATAATCTGTATCTAGTACTACTACTACTACTATTACTGCTGCTGCTGCTGCTCTGCCACTTCTACTACTACTTCTGTAACAACAACAACTACTACTACTGGTGCTGCTGCTACTGAAACTGATACTACTACTACTACTACTTATGCTACTATAACTACTATTGCTATGATGCTATTGCTGTAGCTACTGCTATTATTGCTGCTACTACTACTGCTGATACTACGAGTACTGTTGCTATTACTACTACTGTTGTCTGCTTCCATTGTTGCTACTGCATCATCTGCTGCTGCTGCTACTGCTACTACTACTACAACTACTACAACAGTTGCTGCTGCTGCTTCTGCTGTTGCCTCTTCTACTAAAAACTATTATACAACTATTACTTCTGCTACTACTGCTACTACTACTACTACTACTACTACTACTACTACTACTACTGCTACTACTACTACTACTACTTCTACTGCTACTACTACTGCTACTACTACTACTACTATTACTACTACTACTACTGCTACTGCTACTGCTGCTGCTAATACTACTGTTACTACTTCTAATACTACTACTACTACTACTACTCTGCTACTGCTACTTCTACTGTTACTTCTACTGCTACTTCTACTGCTACTTCTACTGCTAATGCTTCTGCTACTTCTACTGCTACTGCTTAGGAAATGCTACTACTACTAATTACTACTGACTACTACTACTATGACTACTACAACTAATACTACTACTACTACTTTTAATATTACTGCTACTGCTGCTGCTTTTGCTGCTTATGCTGCAACTACTACTGCTGTTACTACTGCTATTTTTCCTACATTTTCTTCTGTCTGAATTAACTTGCATTACTAACTAGCATATTTGAAAAAAGCTTGATTTATTGTTATTTACTCAAAGAAAGATTAATGACGTACACATTACATTGTTGTTGACAGCTGTTCATCAACAACGAGTTTCGTGACTCAGTAAGCAAGAAGACATTTCCCACTATCAACCCTGCCACTGGTGAAGTCATCTGCCGGGTTGCCGAGGGTGATAAGGTAGGTTGGACACATGTATCAGTAGTTTCTGTCTTTCTTTGACTATTTGTATACCATATAGATCTTTTTATTTGGTATATGGAAAGAAAATAAAGTATAATTCATTGTCTCTTAATATTGAAATGATATATGATGAGCATTCAAGAGCAGAATGTTTACAGTTTTTAATATGATTTATGTCTAAAACCTAACTTAAAATATTGGTGGTGTGATAGTGTTCAAACGTGTGCTTTCCTACTAGCACACTAGATCAGTACATTCCACAGCATTACTGGGTGATTATTGTAGATAAATTAGTTTTGTTATTGGGTGTATGAAAATTTTGCATTTTAATTGCAGGCAGACGTTGATCTTGCAGTGAAAGCTGCCCGGAATGCCTTCAAGCTGGGGTCTCCATGGCGACGCATGGACGCTGGGGAAAGAGGGTACCTGATGAACAAGGTTGCCGACCTCATCCAGAGGGACCGCAAATACCTCGCTGTGAGTTGCATTCTACAGCAGATCATATCAGTGTTTATATTTCAGCCATTCAGGAAGTGTGGATGGCCCATTGGTAGGAGAATGGGGCCCAATTTTTGCCCAAAATTTGGCCTTTAAAAAAACAGCATGTCCATGTTAATCATGCAAAAAGTCTGTTGCCAGTAATGTTAACTAAATTAAATTGGAAATGAAGATAGTCTGCCAGTTTATGTTCGCTTATCAGTTTATGCAAAATTGTTTGGCCACAATTTTGAGGAATGAAAATCCTTTGGTGTAAAATATTTTACATAGAGATCGTGTCGATGTAATGGTCAATACTGCTAATGATGGGTTTTCCTTCAGAACCAGTTTTATGAGTTTCATTAGCACAGAAATTTAAATTTTATAACATGAAAGAATAATATTATTAGCATGTTTGATTGGGAAAACGCTGATGCCTTTAGTTAAGCAACTCTACATTAATTGGGTTGTTTCCGTTCTACTGATGTTTGGTTTATTTTGCCGAAGCCGATTCTTTATTGCTTAATTGTTCAATTATTGAACACAACCAGTTTCTTTTTCAATTGGCTGTTTGCAAACAATTGGACAGTGCTAGTTTAATCACAATTGCACATATTATGATCCGTCAATACATGTAATGATTGTAAGATGTTCAGGAAATGAAAACATTTGTTTTGTTGATGTTAGTACTTGAGGTAATTCATTTGATCAAGTAGCAGTTTCTGGTGACTATACTGCCCTACTCAAGAATTATGTTTAAATGAACAAAGTCACACACTTTCAAGTCTATTCATTATGTTTTAACATTAAAAATCACAAAACAACTACAACAATAAGATTTGAATAAATTTTGTGTACATCTGTTAAAATAAAAACAATAAGAACAGCGACTGAGCTTAACCCAAACTAAACCCGTTGTCTGAAAGATAACTTTTATCCACAGTGAGCAGTGAATAGTTTATTGCTTTAAAGATAAAGCACATGTTTTCAATAATCTCAATAAAAAGGACATCTTTAAGTGGCATATCGATGATATTGCAGAGAAATATAAAATAATGTAACATGCAATACCCTAATTTTCTGTCTGATTTAAATATAAGGTACAGATGCATGCTGCATGGACGTACATGTACCACTTAAGTAACAAATAAGAAATATCATGCTTACATCGAGATTCAAACCAACAGCCACACAGTTGAATAATACAGAAATGCAAATCACTAAAGTGGCCAGATATGCTCCTGTGCAGGTCTTTATAATACGGGAATTTCATTCATGATTCTTTTACTACTACACAAGTTCTACACATTTGTGTGCACACCTGAAAGTGTCAAGGTGTATAACTACTTTGGTATCTGACAACCATAAATGTATCATTAACTGAAATAAACTGTTTAGGACATGTTTTAGTTAATATTTTACAAAATCCATTGTATCCTAATTAATGAAATGTGTCTTTTATTGTCAATATGCCTGTTCAACTCAAATATCTGTAACAAAAGCTGTATAATTTAATAAACTTTATCTGACATTAAGTACAATCATTCCCATGTAGTTTCTATCTTTGCCCTACAAATGTTGAGTTGCTCATTTGTGAACTTAAAAGCATTCAGGAAGTAGGATGTTAATGTTAGCTTAAATATTTGGCTTGTCACTGCAAGATTAATGTCATGGGAAGGTTGTGTAAAATATTGTTGCACTGTTGCAAAAAAAGGTACTTTTATTGCAAGTACCGTGGTACTTACAAAATGTTACCACTTACCAATATTCCCAGTGATTGTTCTAGAAGTGTTGTACTTAGTTTACTCAGTTAAGCCCCGGTCACACTGTCCCGATTTTGGCTACAATAGCCCATGACTGATCGTGGATGTGTTAATTGTGATGAGTCAGGATGCACAGTGTCCCGATTGTATCTTCCTACGTATACCTACAGTTGTTGTAGGATGTGAATACGAATATCAACGACACTTGTAAGGTTTCTGCAGCCGATTCACCACGGTTTTACCAAGATATGATTTGTTACGGTTGTAATACGCTACCGTCAGGTATACGCTATGGTAACAGACGATTACCGACGATTGTTTACGTTTCTCCTAAGATCAGAGTAAGATTAAAGAAGATTCATCACGATGAACCTACGAGCAGTCAGTAAACTTCACCCTTCACTATGCTTTAAAGCAATTTGGAAATCACGATGCCTTGGGCATAATTGTGACACCAATGTAGGCAAACGTAGTGAATGCATAGTAACATCGCGATAAACCGTACAGGCAACCCTTCCAGTCATCGCCGTGTCGTGGTCCATTGTGTATATTCATGAGTAGTCATGATAGTCGCTACAGATCCTACTGGAATCGTAATATATATGTCATAAAATCAGTCACTATTGATCACGATTAAACAAGAAAGGCCATGAATGCTTCTACGATGGCTGTAAGAATAAGCCTGATAGAGATACGATGGCACTAGGATTGTCGTACGTTTTGGAAAAATCATTGCGGCGCTACGACAAGCCACAAATGTTTCGACCATGTTCAAAACTGTCATAGTGCTTCCCAGTCAATAAGGATTCCCCAAGATTCTTCAAGATTCACACAGATGCCAGTAGGTATGTGTTCAGGCTTAACCACGCTTCACCAAGATTTATAACTCATGGGCAATCGTTGCCAAGATCGTGACAGTGTGACCGAGGCTTTACTAGGCCTCTGGAATTGCACGGCTGACGTGCACCTAAGTGACGTGGCAACTTAGATAGAACTTGAATAGGCAATGAGAATTGATTCCAGCGTGACTTATATGCTAACATGTTGACACTTTTGGTTTGGAAATTGGGGAAATATGCAATTAAGTCAATGAATTTGCCAGTAGTTTAGATCTTGCATGTACACCATCGTTCTCCTAGGCGGATTTGGAGGGGGGGAGGGGGGCAGAAGTGACATACGTTTCCTCTAAAATGGTCCAACATTCAGTTTTTAAACCACATATTAAATATAAAAAATTATGCATTTTGTTGTCAATGAAATGTTCTTTAATTATCTGAATGTGTAATAATCAAATCTGTTCTTCATTTTTTTTGTAACATTTTTCCTTTTTGTCGATATTGCACCTTTCCGATATATATCTGAACATGTAAAAGAGACCAATTGCAACATTTTTCTTTTACTGAATATTTCCGCCCTATCTAACTCAAAATCCTGTATCCTCGCCTGCTTCTATATTATTTTTACATTAAAGCCACATAAAAGGTTACAGGGTTTTAAGTTCAGAATGAATAATTAAAACAGCCATCGTATTATCTGTCTTAGCATGTGTTAATGTGTAACCTTCGACAGGAACATTTGGTTTGCTGGATACCGTTTATGGAAAAAACACGGAAACCTTTCACAAGCCTAAGCTTTATTTACTTGCCGAATATCGTGGCAACGCGAATATCGTGGTAACGCGAATATCGTGGCAACGCGAATGATATCTGGCTATCAACCGTTAAAATTTGGCAACATGCACAATATTCTACACATAACGCGAGGAACATCGGCCATTTTCGTTGTGTTAAAACTGTAAACACAGAACTGAATTTCAAACTGTTCAAATACCACATATTTTATGGATCATGTTTAGAAGTTTTTTGCTTATGGAGCTTTATTTCATGTGTTTGTCATTTCTAAATTAACATTTTTTAATGTTTAGTTTCTCTTTTTAACATCTTGTTAGTGCCTTTAATTTAAATATTGCATGCATATTACAGATGAATAATTTATGAAAAAACTGTTAATGTAAAACATTGTTATTAAATGATAATTTGAATTTAGAAATCATATTTCAATTCTGCCTTCATTGTAAATACACACAATTCAGATCTGACATTTACTTCGCTTGAACTGCAAATATAATTGCAAACATTACAGCTGTTACTTAAGTGGTTTATATTACAAGGACACACAAGAAAGATATGTTCTAAATAAAAACCTAAATGACCTACTTTTTATGCAAAAATGTGTAAAAGGTACCTAATTCAATGATCAATTTAAACATACTGGTAGTAACCAGATATTCTAATTCAATGGAGTGGTGCATATCTATTTAATAATAGTTTTCAGAAGTCACTAGCTTAAACAAGAACATAATATTCAATATCATGTGACCTAATTGTATTGTTAACATAAAAACTTATGCAAGACGGTTACACTGAATCTGTTGCAAATACACGATACATGGCATAGAATATGAAAGACGATACTTCTGTTTACTTCGACTATAGCAACTACCAGTATACATAAACTCGTTTATGGCTTGTCCCTTGCAGAATCAGTCAATTGTAGCTGTTGTGCGTCGGTGAGTTTGTAGTGTGTGAACCTTTATTGATTTTTATTGTATTAGTCCTATACTATAAAATACTATAGAATTGCTATCATTTCAATGGATTCATTCTTACTATCATTTCAATGAATTCATTCTTGCTATCATTTCAATGGATTCATTCTCACTATCATTTCGATGGATTCATTCTTGCTATTATTTCAATGGATCCATTCTTACTATTATTTCAATGGATTCATTCTTACTACATCTATAATTTTAATGGATTCATTCTTACTATCACTTCAATGGACTCATTCTTACTATCACCTCTATAGATTAATGCTTACTATCATTTCAATAGATTCATTCTTACTATCACTTCAATGGATTCATTCTTACTATAATTTCAATGGATTCATTCTTACTAATACTAGAATGGATTCGTTCTTACTATAATTTCAATGGATTCATTCTTACTATCACTTCAATGAATTCATTCTTACTATTATTTCAATGGACTCATTCTTACTATCATGTCAATGAATTCATTCTTAGTATCATATCAATGGATTCATTCTTACTATGATTTCAATGGATTCATTCTTAGCATCTTTTCAATGGATTCATTCTTACTATCATTTCAATTGATTCATTCTTACTAGGGATGGGACCGAATACTAGAATATTCGAATATTGGATAATATTCGAATGTAAAAAAACGAATACGAATAATCGATTTTCTAATTTAGTTAAAGAAAAAAATTTCATGTTTTTTTCCAGTTTGATTGCAAAGTTAACATGAATTCCAGTTGTATTTCCTGCCTAGCAGGTGGGCGGGGGCAGTGTAACGTTTTTACAACACATGCTAAACATGTCCAATTAACGACAATTGATAATTGGCTGGGGGGGCACGTCTGTACAAGGGCCGCAAATTGACGGTTTGTAGGAGGCGCGAATATGACTCATTGTATCCACAAATAACAAAACTGGGCCATGTTGTGATAACGGTTTGACAGTTTGCACAAGGCGTACATTGTTGTTTATTATCCTTAAGTGGCATCTATACGGTTAACTTGTTTGCAGTAAATTACAGTTACTCTCTAAGTAAACCAATCAAAATGATTCCATTATCAGCCAATCAATTTCTTTAACAAAATTAGCATGATCTGGTCAATCTTACTATTCGTCACTTGTCAATTATTCTCCATTATATCAACACCATATATTATACAAGAGTCTTTATTATTAAACAATGCCACCATCACGTGCTTTGAAGTACTTTATGCGGTCATTAGACAAAACCCAGGCAACGTGTAATCTGCACAGCAGATACAAGCTTCATGGTTCTGAAAAAAAGGAACGAAACTATTAACGAACAAATTAATTAACAATACATTTAACAATATCTTACATTTCTTTATATTTGCCTAACACTCACAAAGTGATATCGCTCATTTACCACTAAAACAAGGTAAAACAACTACGTACACGTAGTATACATATTTCGGATTGGTAAATATTCGGACAGGGTGCCGTATATAGTAGTATTTACAAAACGAGTATTCGAATATATTCGAATACCTAAAATGAATATTCGAATATTGATTTCAGTATTCGGTCCCATCCCTAATTCTTACTATCATTTCAGGAGTTGGAGACCTTGGACAATGGAAAACCCTTCAATGTCGCATACAACGTTGACCTTGAGTTAACCTTGAGGTGCTACAGGTACTACGCTGGCTGGGCAGACAAAAACCATGGAAAAACTATTCCTATTTGTACGAATGATTTTCTTAATCTTTATCTTGCCATATTGCTCATTGTAGATATTTTTAAAAATCAACTAAGTGGTCATAGTATAAATCAACTAAGTGGTCATAGTATAAATCAACTAAGTGGTCATAGTATAAATCAACTAAGTGGTCATAGTACACGTCGTGGTACAACCGGGCTAAATGCATGTAAGTAAAGTGTCAACACTGTAAGGTTTTATGGTATTTTCTGTTTCAAGGATTCTCTTCTGAACATAAATCCACTGTAGGCGGAAAGTGCCGTCCTGGATTAGACTGTGTGGACTGCACAGGCTGATCCGGGATGACACTTTATGCACAATTATTGCATTAAGTCCGGTTTTCCCACGACACGCCTCATATTGTCTTTGAATAGAAAATTTGGCCAAGTAATTACGCATCCAAGTAAATGCACTCAGAGTTACCCGACATCATTTGGGGGTTGGGGGTGGGGGGGTATCAGCCACCACTACAATGTATTTTTAATGTTCCCCTAAATCTGAAACTTAGCAATTCTACTAACATAATTGTACAGAATGACATATTTTTAGGTTGCAATGAGTCCTGAGTGAATGCAAATGGAATTTTTGCGTGTAAGTGACAAAATGTTGTTCTGTTTCAGGGGGAGACTTTTTCTGTTACACAAGGCATGAGCCCGTCGGAGTTTGTGGACAGATCATCCCTGTAAGTATCTACTGGCGTTAGCAAGGAGTGTTCATTAGAAGTTAACATTTGGTGATTGCTTCATGTGCAATTAGCAGCAATTCAGCATAAATTGTATAGGTTGAACTGTAGATAAACAGCAGTTTTGTATTTAAATGTGCGGACAGCAATATTGATTCTGAATGGAATGTTAACAAACATAAATGTGTCATGGTGCATGTGTCACTGTATTCATTTAAAACCAGATGCCTTTTGTACTGTATATATAAATATATATATACCAATAAAGGGATATATCACAAGTCATTGATATGACCAGAAATGAATATTTGTTTACTGACCTTAACAAATTTACATGTACTTCCCGTTACTTCAGTGGAACTTCCCGTTGCTCATGCAGGCCTGGAAACTGGCCCCGGCCTTGTCCCTTGGTAACGTGGTGGTGATGAAACTGGCCGAACAGACACCCCTGTCTGGACTACACATCGCACAGCTCTTCAAGGAGGCTGGCTATCCAGAGGGGGTGTTGAATGTCATAACGGGATATGGTCCCACCGCTGGGGCGGCTATTGCAAAGCACATGGATGTTGATAAAGTTGGCTTCACTGGCTCTACAGAGGTGAGCATTGTAGTTCTTTATTTCAGCAGAGCATTCTAATTGTAATGTTGCTATTAAATTATGGGTAACTAGTACAGCACATTAAGTCTTCACGATTAACCACTGGACCCAGTCCACCAAATTTGTCCTTGGTTCATTAAAATTTGCAAGTTAACTGGACAAGTGGTCCATCAATTGTAGGTCCCTTGGTCATTACGAAAGCTGTCTCCCTTAAAATATTGAGTATTTTTTCAGCTATTGATCCACCATTGGTATTGACTTTGTATCTTAAGAACAAATGGTTTTCCAGTTAGTTAATGAAAGAATGAAAGTCTAAAATCCATGTTTTTAGTTATTTATTTATAAAAGATTGAATATACAGAGAGTGAAAGAAAATCTACAAATTATGGTCCACTAAAATGTAGTCGGGTCCAGTCTATTTAGCTGGCTTGGTGGACCGACACTCCACTGATTTTTAAATTCATTCGTGAAGACAGCACATATTTTGCTAATGTTATCCTGAAATACTGGGGCTATATGGTAACAATCTGTTTAGAACAATTCTTTAGAATCTATGTATGATGTAGTAAGAAATGTCTCATTAAACATATGTAACCTCAGATCGTCATTTATCTTCTACTTTTTATATTTAACAGAGTAACTACTAGCATTATGTGATTTGTTACTGCTATGGGAGTTGCAACTACATGTAAATATGGTGTTATTGAGTACCTTGTACAGTATTAATGTATTATGTTCCTCCTTACAAAGTGTAAATCATATACAATAGAATTAACTATGCCCCAACATTATATCTTTTTTTTGTCTTTTTGATGCTAATGCCAAAATATTCACTCTGGGTTATTAAGAAACCGCTTACAAATGAAATGCTAGCACTCTTATGGGAATGCACACCCTTCAGCTTGCAAAAAAGCATTCATTTCATATATATCCCAAAAGCCCATAATTATGTTTCATTTGAACAATCAAAACTGCGTCTTGCTTATTTTTGTTTTCAAACATGCATTTACAGATTGGCCAGATTGTAGCCGCCGATGCAGCGGCCTCGAACTTGAAGCGTGTGACTCTCGAGCTTGGAGGCAAGAGTCCAAACATCATCTTTGATGACTGTGACAGTGAGTTGGCCATTGGTCTTCATTCTAAACACTTTATTTAAGAAGAAGCAGGTTTTAATATAATGTTTATTATAATATGTCATATAATTATGATGATTTTAATAACAATTACGCTGTTATATTTACTTGTTGTGATGTTATGTGAAATTTTCAAATCCATGTATTGAATAAGTACTACCCATTGTGTGTGTGTTGGTTAATTATTATTTGAATTAAAGGCTAGATGTTCGTAAAAACAAAACAAATGAGGAATTTCATGGGAAAACTGGGCTTAATGCACATGCATAAAGTGTCGTCCCAGATCAGCCTGTGCAGTCCGCACAGGCTGATCCAGGTGGATACTTTCTGCTTTTATGGTATTTTCTGCTTCAAGGAAGTCTCTTCTAAACATAAATCCAGAAAGTGCCATCCAGGATTAGCCTGTGCGGACTGCACAGGCTAATCCTGGACGACACTTTATGCACATGCATAAAGCCGGGGTTTCCCACGACACGCCTCAATTGAAATTTCTCCACATTCAGTTGGCATGGCTGTGGAGCAGGCCCACTTCGGTCTGTTCTTCAACATGGGTCAGTGCTGCACGGCCGCGTCCCGCACCTATGTGCAGGAGAGCATCTATGATGAGTTTGTGGCACGCAGCCGCGAGAGGGCCCTCAAGAGGTCTGTGGGCAGCGGTTTTGACCCCAAAGTGGAGCAGGGGCCTCAGGTAGAATATTGGTTACAATGTAGAGAGTTCAACGGCATCGTTGTGTCACTGTCAACAGCGGCTTTGACCCTAAAGTAGAACAGGTGCCTTGGGAAGGGTATTGGTTACAATATTTAGTGGTTAAAAGGTTTCGTTGTGTTACTGTCGGTAGCAGGTTTGACCCAAAGTGCAGCAGGGTATCGGTTACAACTTAGAGAGTTCAGTGGTATTGTTGTGTCACAGTCAGTAGCAGGTTTGACCCCAAAGTGGCGCAGGGTATTGGTTATAATATAGCGAGTTCAGTGGTATTGTTGTGTCATGGTCAGTACCAGGTTTGACCCCAAAGAGGAGCAGGGTATTGGTTACAATATAGAGAGTTCAGTGATATTGTTGTGTCACGGTCAGTAGCAGGTTGACCCCAAAGAGGAGCAGGGTATTGGTTACAATATAGAGAGTTCAGTGGTATTGTTGTGTCACGGTCAGTAGCAGGTTTGACCCCAAAGTGGAGCAGGGTATTGGTTACAATATAGAGTTCAGTGGTATTGTTGTGTCAAGGTCAGTAGCAGGTTCGACACCAAAGTGGCGCAGGGTATTGGTTACAATATAGAGAGTTCAGTGGTATTGTTGTGTCATGGTCAGTAGCAGGTTTGACCCCAAAGTGGCGCAGGGTATTGGTTTCAAAATAGAGAGTTCAGTGGTGTTGTGTCACAGTCAGTACCAGGTTTGACCCCAAAGTGGAGCAGGGTATTGGTTACAATATAGAGAGTTCAGTGGTATTGTTGTGTCACAGTCAGTACCAGGTTTGACCACAAAGTGGCGCAGGGTATTGGTTACAATATAGAGAGTTCAGTGGTATTCTTGTGTCACGGTCAGTAGCAGGTTTGACACCAAAGTGGAGCAGGGTATTAGTTACAATATAGAGAGTTCAGTGATATTGTTGTGTCACGGTCAGTAGCAGGTTTGGCCCCAAAGTGGCGCAGGGTATTGGTTACAATATAGAGAGTTCAGTGGTATTGTCGTGTCACAGTCAGTACCAGGTTTGACCCCAAAGTGGCACAGGGTATTGGTTACAATATAGACAGTTCAGTGGTATTGTTGTGTCAAGGTCAGTAGCAGGTTCGACACCAAAGTGGCGCAGGGTATTGGTTACAATATAGAGAGTTCAGTGGTATTGTTGTGTAACGGTCAGTACCAGGTTTGACCCCAAAGAGGAGCAGGGTATTGGTTACAATATAGAGAGTTCAGTGGTATTGTTGTGTCACGGTCAGTAGCAGGTTTGACCCCAAAGTGGAGCAGGGTATTAGTTACAATATAGAGAGTTCAGTGATATTGTTGTGTCACGGTCAGTAGCAGGTTTGACCCCAAAGTGGAGCAGGGTATTGGTTACAATATAGAGAGTTCAGTGGTATTGTCGTGTCACAGTCAGTACCAGGTTTGACCCCAAAGTGGAGCAGGGTATTGGTTACAATATACAGAGTTCAGTGATATTGTTGTGTAACGGTCAGTACCAGGTTTGACCCCAAAGTGGAGCAGGGTATTGGTTACAATATAGAGAGTTCAGTGGTATTGTCGTGTCACTGTCAGTACCAGGTTTGACCCCAAAGTGGAGCAGGGTATTAGTTACAATATAGAGAGTTCAGTGGTATTGTTGTGTCACGGTCAGTACCATGATTGACCCCAAAGTGGAGCAGGGTATTGGTTACAATATAGAGAGTTGAGTGGTATTGTTGTGTCACGGTCAGTACCAGGTCTGACCCCAAAGTGGAGCAGGGTATTAGTTACAATATAAAGAGTTCATTGGTATTGTTGTGTCACGGTCAGTACCAGGTTTGACCACAAAGTGGCGCAGGGTATTGGTTACAATATAGACAGTTCAGTGGTATTGTTGTGTCACAGTCAGTATCAGTTTGTCCCCAAAGTGGAGCAGGGTATTGGTTACAATATAGAGAGTTCAGTGGTATTGTTGTGTCACAGTCAGTACCAGCTTGACCCCAAAGTGGCGCAGGGTATTGGTTACAATATAGAGAGTTCAGTGATATTGTTGTGTCACGGTCAGTAGCAGGTTTGACACCAAAGTGGAGCAGGGTATTGGTTACAATAAAGAGAATTCAGTGGTATTGTTGTGTCACAGTCAGTACCAGGTTTGACCCCAAAGTGGAGCAGGCTATTGGTTACAATATAGAGAGTTCAGTGGTATTGTTGTGTCACAGTCAGTAGCAGGTTTGACCCCAAAGTGGAGCAGGGAATTGGTTCAATATAGAGAGTTCAGTGATATTGTGGTGTAACAGTCAGTACCAGGTTTGACCCCAAAGTGGAGCAGGGTATTGGTTACAATATAGAGAGTTAAGTGGTATTGTCGTGTCACAGTCAGTACCAGGTTTGACCGCAAAGTGGCGCAGGGTATCGGTTACAATAAAGAGAGTTCAGTGGTATTGTTGTGTCACGGTCAGTACCAGGGTTGACCCCAAAGTGGAGCAGAGTATTGGTTACAATATAGAGAGTTCAGTGGTAGGCTTGTGTCATGGTCAGAACCAGGTTAGACCCCAAAGTGGAGCAGGGTATTGGTTACAATATAGAGAGTTCAGTGGTATTGTCGTGTCACGGTCAGTACCAGGTTTGACCCCAAAGTGGAGCAGGGTATTGGTTACAATATAGAGAGTTCAGTGGTATTGTTGTGTCACGGTCAGTAGCAGGTTTGACCCCAAAGTGGAGCAGGGTATTAGTTACAATATAGAGAGTTCAGTGATATTGTCGTGTCACGGTCAGTAGCAGGTTTGACCCCAAAGTGGAGCAGGGTATTGGTTACAATATAGAGAATTCAGTGATATTGTTGTGTAACAGTCAGTACCAGGTTTGACCCCAAAGTGGAGCAGGGTATTGGTTACAATATAGAGAGTTCAGTGATATTGTTGTGTCACGGTCAGTAGCAGGTTTGACCCCAAAGTGGAGCAGGGTATTGGTTACAATATAGAGAGTTCAGTGGTAATGTCGTGTCACAGTCAGTACCAGATTTGACCCCAAAGTGGAGCAGGGTATTGGTTACAATATACAGAGTTCAGTGATATTGTTGTGTAACGGTCAGTACCAGGTTTGACCCCAAAGTTGAGCAGGGTATTGGTTACAATATAGAGAGTTCAGTGGTATTGTCGTGTCACTGTCAGTATCTGGTTTGACCCCAAAGTGGAGCAGGGTATTAGTTACCATGTAGAGAGTTCAGTGGTATTGTTGTGTCACGGTCAGTACCATGTTTGACCCCAAAGTGGAGCAGAGTATTGGTTACAATATAGAGAGTTCAGTGGTATTGTTGTGTCATGGTCAGTACCAGGTCTGACCCCAAAGAGGAGCAGGGTATTAGTTACAATATAAAGAGTTCAGTGGTATTGTTGTGTCACGGTCAGTACCAGGTTTGACCACAAAGTGGCGCAGGGTATTGGTTACAATATAGACAGTTCAGTGGTATTGTTGTGTCACAGTCAGTACCAGTTTGACCCCAAAGTGGAGCAGGGTATTGGTTACAATATAGAGAGTTCAGTGATATTGTTGTGTCACGGTCAGTAGCAGGTTTGACACCAAAGTGGAGCAGGGTATTGGTTACAATATAGAGAGTTCAGTGGTATTGTTGTGTCACGGTCAGTAGCAGGTTTGACACCAAAGTGGAGCAGGGTATTGGTTACAATATAGAGAGTTCTGTGGTATTGTTGTGTCACGGTCAGTAGCAGGTTTGACACCAAAGTGGAGCAGGGTATTAGTTACAATATAGAGAGTTCAGTGATATTGTTGTGTCACGGTCAGTAGCAGGTTTGACCCCAAAGTGGAGCAGGGTATTAGTTACAATATAGAGAGTTCAGTGGTATTGTTGTGTCACGGTCAGTAGCAGGTTTGACCCCAAAGTTGAGCAGGGTATTGGTTACAAGATAGAGAGTTTAGTGATATTGTTGTGTATTGGTCAGTACCAGGTTTGACCCCAAAGTGGAGCAGGGTATTGGTTACAATATAGAGTGTTCATTGGTATTGTCGTGTCACGGTCAGTACCAGGTTTGACCCCAAAGTGGAGCAGGGTATTAGTTACAATATAGAGAGTTCAGTGGTATTGTTGTGTCACGGTCAGTAGCAGGTTTGACCCCAAAGTGGAGCAGGTATTGGTTACAATATAGAGAGTTCAGTGGTATTGTTGTGTCACAGTCAATACCAGGTGGGACCCCAAAGTGGAGCAGGGTATTGGTTACAATATAGAGAGTTCAGTGGTATTGTTGTGTCACAGTCATACCAGGTTTGACCCCAAAGTGGAGCAGGGTATTAGTTACAATATAGATAGTTCAGTGGTATTGTTGTGTCATGGTCAGTACCAGGTTTGACCCCAAAGTTGAGCAGGGTATTGGTTACAATATAGAGAGTTCAGTGGTATTGTTGTGTTATGGTCAGTAGCAGCTTTGACACAAACGTTGAGCAGGGTATTGGTTACAATAAAGAGAGTTCAGTGGCATTGTTGTGTCACGGTCAGTAGCAGGGTTGACCCCAAATTGGTGCGGGGTATTGGTTGTGTCACAGTCAGTAGCAGGTTTGACACCAAAGTGGAGCAGGGTATTGGTTACAAGAGTTCAGTGGTATTGTTGTGTCACAGTCAGTACCAGGTTTGACCCCAAAGTGGAGCAGGTTATTGGTTACAATATAGAGAGTTCAGTGGTATTGTTGTGTCACAGTCTGTACCAGGTTTGACCCCAAAGTGGCGCAGGGTATTGGTTACAATAAAGAGAGTTCAGTGGTATTGTTCTGTCACAGTCAGTACCAGGTTTCACCCCAAAGTGGAGCAGGGTATTGGTTATAATATAGAGAGTTCAGTGGTATTGTTGTGTCACAGTCAGTTGCAGGTTGACCCCAAAGTGCATCAGGGTATTGGTTACAATATAGAGAGTTCAGTGGCATTGTCGTCTCACGGTCCGTAGCAGGTTTGACACCAAAGTGGAGCAGGGTATTGGTTACAATACAGAGAGTTCATTGGCATTGTTGTGTCACGGTCAGTAGCAGGTTTGACACCAAAGTGGAGCAGGGTATTGGATGCAATATAGAGAGTTCAGTGGTATTGTTGTGTCACAGTCAGTAGTAGGTTTGACCCCAAAGTGGTGCAGGGTATTGGTTACAATATAGAGTTCTGTGGTATTGTTGTGTCACGGTCAGAACCAAGTTTGACACCAAAGTGGAGCAGGGTATTGGTTACAATATAGAGAGTTCAGTGGTATTGTTGTGTCATAGTCAGTAGCAGGTTTGACCCCAAAGTGGAGCAGGGTATTGGTTACAATATAGAGAGTTCAGTGGTATTGTTGTGTCACGGTCAATTGCAGGTTTGACACCAAAGTGGAGCAGGGTATTGGTTACAATATAGAGAGTTCAGTGGTATTGTTGTGTCACGGTCAGTAGCAGGTTTGACCCCAAAGTGGCTCAGGGTATTGGTTACAATATAGAGAGTTCAGTGGTATTGTTGTGTCACGGTCAGTACCAGGTTTGACACCAAAGTGGAGCAGGGTATTGGTTACAATATAGAGAGTTCAGTGGTGTTGTTGTGTCACAGTCAGTACCAGGTTTGACCCCAAAGTGGAGCAGGGTATTGGTTACAATATAGAGAGTTCAGTGATGTTGTGTAACGGTCAGTACCAGGTTTGACCCCAAAGTGGTGCAGGGTATTGGTTACAATATAGAGAGTTCAGTGATATTGTTGTGTAACGGTCAGTACCTGGTTTGACACCAAAGTGGAGCAGGGTATTGGTTACAATATAGAGATTTCAGTGGTATTGTTGTGTCACAGTCAGTACCAGGTTTGACCCCAAAGTGGAGCAGGGTATTGGTTACAATATAGAGAGTTCAGTGATATTGTTGTGTAACGGTCAGTAGCAGGTTTGACCCCAAAGTGCAGCAGGGTATTGGTTACAATATAGAGAGTTCCGTGATATTGTTGTGTAACGGTCAGTACCACGTTTGACACCAAAGTGGAGCAGGGTATTGGTTACAATATAGAGAGTTCAGTGGTATTGTTGTGTCACAGTCAGTACCAGGTTTGACCTCAAAGTGGCGCAGGGTATTGGTTACAATATAGAGAATTCAGTGATATTGTTGTGTAACGGTCAGTACCAGGTTTGACCCCAAAGTGGAGCAGGGTATTGGTTACAATATAGAGAGTTCAGTGGTATTGTGGTGTCACAGTCAATACCAGGTTGGACCCCAAAGTGGAGCAGGGTATTGGTTACAATATAGAGAGTTCAGTGGTATTGTTGTGTCACAGTCAATACCAGGTTTGACCCCAAAGTGGAGCAGGGTATTGGTTACAATATAGAGAGTTCAGTGGTGTTGTGTTATGGTCAGTAGCAACTTTGACACGAAAGTTGAGCAGGGTATTGGTTACTATATAGAGAGTTCAGTGGCATTGTTGTGTCACGGTCAGTAGCAGGTTTGACCCCAAATTGGTGCAGGGTATTGGTTACAATATGGAGAGTTCAGTGGTATTGTCATGTCACGGTCTGTACCAGGTTTGACCCCAAAGTGGAGCAGGGTATTGGTTACAATATAGAGAGTTCAGTGGCATTGTTGTGTCACGGTCAGTAGCAGGTTTGACCCCAAAGTGGAGCAGGGTATTAGTTACAATATAGAGAGTTCAGTGATATTGTTGTGTCACGGTCAGTAGCAGGTTTGACCCCAAAGTGGAGCAGGGTATTGGTTACAATATAGAGAGTTCAGTGGTATTGTCGTGTCACAGTCAGTACCAGGTTTGACCCCAAAGTGGAGCAGGGTATTGGTTATGATATACAGAGTTCAGTGATATTGTTGTGTAACGGTCAGTACCAGGTTTGACCCCAAAGTGGAGCAGGGTATTGGTTACAATATAGAGAATTCAGTGGTATTGTCGTGTCACTGTCAGTACCAGGTTTGACCCCAAAGTGGAGCAGGGTATTAGTTACAATATAGAGAGTTCAGTGGTATTGTTGTGTCACGGTCAGTACCATGATTGACCCCAAAGTGGAGCAGGGTATTGGTTACAATATAGAGAGTTGAGTGGTATTGTTGTGTCACGGTCAGTACCAGGTCTGACCCAAAGTGGAGCAGGGTATTAGTTACAATATAAAGAGTTCAGTGGTATTGTTGTGTCACGGTCAGTACCAGGTTTGACCACAAAGTGGCGCAGGGTATTGGTCACAATATAGACAGTTCAGTGGTATTGTTGTGTCACAGTCAGTATCAGTTTGACCCCAAAGTGGAGCAGGGTATTGGTTACAATATAGAGAGTTCAGTGGTATTGTTGTGTCACAGTCAGTACCAGCTTGACCCCAAAGTGGCGCAGGGTATTGGTTACAATATAGAGAGTTCAGTGATATTGTTGTGTCACGGTCAGTAGCAGGTTTGACACCAAAGTAGAGCAGGGTATTGGTTACAATAAAGAGAATTCAGTGGTATTGTTGTGTCACAGTCAGTACCAGGTTTGACCCCAAAGTGGATCAGGCTATTTGTTACAATATAGAGAGTTCAGTGGTATTGTTGTGTCACAGTCAGTAGCAGGTTTGACCCCAAAGTGGAGCAGGGAATTGGTTCAATATAGAGAGTTCAGTGATATTGTGGTGTAACAGTCAGTACCAGGTTTGACCCCAAAGTGGAGCAGGGTATTGGTTACAATATAGAGAGTTAAGTGGTATTGTCGTGTCACAGTCAGTACCAGGTTTGACCGCAAAGTGGCGCAGGGTATCGGTTACAATAACGCGAGTTCAGTGGTATTGTTGTGTCACGGTCAGTACCAGGGTTGACCCCAAAGTGGAGCAGAGTATTGGTTACAATATAATGAGTTCAGTGGTAGGCTTGTGTCATGGTCAGTACCCGGTTAGACCCCAAAGTGGAGCAGGGTATTAGTTACAATATAGAGAGTTCAGTGATATTGTCGTGTCACGGTCAGTAGCAGGTTTGACCCCAAAGTGGAGCAGGGTATTGGTTACAATATAGAGAGTTCAGTGATATTGTTGTGTAACAGTCTGTACCAGGTTTGACCCCAAAGTGGATCAGGGTATTGGTTACAATATAGAGAGTTCAGTGATATTGTTGTGTCACGGTCAGTAGCAGGTTTGACCCCAAAGTGGAGCAGGGTATTGGTTACAATATAGAGAGTTCAGTGGTATTGTCGTTTCACAGTCAGTACCAGGTTTGACCCCAAAGTGGAGCAGGGTATTGGTTACAATATACAGAGTTCAGTGATATTGTTGTGTAACGGTCAGTACCAGGTTTGACCCCAAAGTTGAGCAGGGTATTGGTTACAATATAGAGAGTTCAGTGGTATTGTCGTGTCACTGTCAGTACCTGGTTTGACCCCAAAGTGGAGCAGGGTATTAGTTACAATATAGAGAGTTCAGTGGTATTGTTGTGTCACGGTCAGTACCATGTTTGACCCCAAAGTGGAGCAGAGTATTGGTTACAATATAGAGAGTTCAGTGGTATTGTTGTGTCACGGTCAGTACCAGGTCTGACCCCAAAGAGGAGCAGGGTATTAGTTACAATATAAAGAGTTCAGTGGTATTGTTGTGTCACGGTCAGTACCAGGTTTGACCACAAAGTGGCGCAGGGTATTGGTTACAATATAGACAGTTCAGTGGTATTGTTGTGTCACAGTCAGTACCAGTTTGACCCCAAAGTGGAGCAGGGTATTGGTTACAATATAGAGAGTTCAGTGGTATTGTTGTGTCACAGTCAGTACCAGGTTTGACCCCAAAGTGGCGCAGGGTATTGGTTACAATATAGAGAGTTCAGTGATATTGTTGTGTCACGGTCAGTAGCAGGTTTGACACCAAAGTGGAGCAGGGTATTGGTTACAATATAGAGAGTTCAGTGGTATTGTTGTGTCACGGTCAGTAGCAGGTTTGACACCAAAGTGGAGCAGGGTATTGGTTACAATATAGAGAGTTCTGTGGTATTGTTGTGTCACGGTCAGTAGCAGGTTTGACACCAAAGTGGAGCAGGGTATTAGTTACAATAAAGAGAGTTCAGTGATATTGTTGTGTCACGGTCAGTAGCAGGTTTGACCCCAAAGTGGAGCAGGGTATTAGTTACAATATAGAGAGTTCAGTGGTATTGTTGTGTCACGGTCAGTAGCAGGTTTGACCCCAAAGTTGAGCAGGGTATTGGTTACAAGATAGAGAGTTTAGTGATATTGTTGTGTATTGGTCAGTACCAGGTTTGACCCCAAAGTGGAGCAGGGTATTGGTTACAATATAGAGTGTTCATTGGTATTGTCGTGTCACGGTCAGTACCAGGTTTGACCCCAAAGTGGAGCAGGGTATTAGTTACAATATAGAGAGTTCAGTGGTATTGTTGTGTCACGGTCAGTAGCAGGTTTGACCCCAAAGTGGAGCAGGGTATTGGTTACAATATAGAGAGTTCAGTGGTATTGTTGTGTCACAGTCAATACCAGGTTGGACCCCAAAGTGGAGCAGGGTATTGGTTTCAATATAGAGAGTTCAGTGGTATTGTTGTGTCACAGTCAATACCAGGTTTGACCCCAAAGTGGAGCAGGGTATTAGTTACAATATAGATAGTTCAGTGGTATTGTTGTGTCACTGTCAGTACCAGGTTTGACCCCGAAGTTGAGCAGGGTATTGGTTACAATATAGAGAGTTCAGTGGTATTGTTGTGTTATGGTCAGTAGCAGCTTTGACACAAACGTTGAGCAGGGTATTGGTTACAATAAAGAGAGTTCACTGGCATTGTTGTGTCACGGTCAGTAGCAGGTTTGACCCCAAATTGGTGCGGGGTATTGGTTACAATATGGAGAGTTCAGTGGTATTGTCGTGTCACGGTCAGTACCAGGTTTGACCCCAAAGTGGAGCAGTGTATTGGTTACAATATAGAGAGTTCAGTGGCATTGTTGTGTCACAGTCAGTAGCAGGTTTGACACCAAAGTGGAGCAGGGTATTGGTTACAAGAGTTCAGTGGTATTGTTGTGTCACAGTCAGTACCAGGTTTGACCCCAAAGTGGAGCAGGGTATTGGTTACAATATAGAGAGTTCAGTGGTATTGTTGTGTCACAGTCTGTACCAGGTTTGACCCCAAAGTGGCGCAGGGTATTGGTTACAATAAAGAGAGTTCAGTGGTATTGTTCTGTCGCAGTCAGTACCAGGTTTGACCCCAAAGTGGAGCAGGGTATTGGTTATAATATAGAGAGTTCAGTGGTATTGTTGTGTAACGGTCAGTACCTGGTTTGACACCAAAGTGGAGCAGGGTATTGGTTACAATATAGAGATTTCAGTGGTATTGTTGTGTCACAGTCATACCAGGTTTGACCCCAAAGTGGAGCAGGGTATTAGTTACAATATAGATAGTTCAGTGGTATTGTTGTGTCACGGTCAGTACCAGGTTTGACCCCAAAGTTGAGCAGGGTATTGGTTACAATATAGAGAGTTCAGTGGTATTGTTGTGTTATGGTCAGTAGCAGCTTTGACACAAACGTTGAGCAGGGTATTGGTTACAATAAAGAGAGTTCAGTGGCATTGTTGTGTCACGGTCAGTAGCAGGGTTGACCCCAAATTGGTGCGGGGTATTGGTTGTGTCACAGTCAGTAGCAGGTTTGACACCAAAGTGGAGCAGGGTATTGGTTACAAGAGTTCAGTGGTATTGTTGTGTCACAGTCAGTACCAGGTTTGACCCCAAAGTGGAGCAGGTTATTGGTTACAATATAGAGAGTTCAGTGGTATTGTTGTGTCACAGTCTGTACCAGGTTTGACCCCAAAGTGGCGCAGGGTATTGGTTACAATAAAGAGAGTTCAGTGGTATTGTTCTGTCACAGTCAGTACCAGGTTTCACCCCAAAGTGGAGCAGGGTATTGGTTATAATATAGAGAGTTCAGTGGTATTGTTGTGTCACAGTCAGTTGCAGGTTGACCCCAAAGTGCATCAGGGTATTGGTTACAATATAGAGAGTTCAGTGGCATTGTCGTCTCACGGTCCGTAGCAGGTTTGACACCAAAGTGGAGCAGGGTATTGGTTACAATACAGAGAGTTCATTGGCATTGTTGTGTCACGGTCAGTAGCAGGTTTGACACCAAAGTGGAGCAGGGTATTGGATGCAATATAGAGAGTTCAGTGGTATTGTTGTGTCACAGTCAGTAGTAGGTTTGACCCCAAAGTGGTGCAGGGTATTGGTTACAATATAGAGTTCTGTGGTATTGTTGTGTCACGGTCAGAACCAAGTTTGACACCAAAGTGGAGCAGGGTATTGGTTACAATGTAGAGAGTTCAGTGGTATTGTTGTGTCATAGGCAGTAGCAGGTTTGACCCCAAAGTGGAGCAGGGTATTGGTTACAATATAGAGAGTTCAGTGGTATTGTTGTGTCACGGTCAATTGCAGGTTTGACACCAAAGTGGAGCAGGGTATTGGTTACAATATAGAGAGTTCAGTGGTATTGTTGTGTCACGGTCAGTAGCAGGTTTGACCCCAAAGTGGCTCAGGGTATTGGTTACAATATAGAGAGTTCAGTGGTATTGTTGTGTCACGGTCAGTACCAGGTTTGACACCAAAGTGGAGCAGGGTATTGGTTACAATATAGAGAGTTCAGTGGTGTTGTTGTGTCACAGTCAGTACCAGGTTTGACCCCAAAGTGGAGCAGGGTATTGGTTACAATATAGAGAGTTCAGTGATATTGTTGTGTAACGGTCAGTACCAGGTTTGACCCCAAAGTGGTGCAGGGTATTGGTTACAATATAGAGAGTTCAGTGATATTGTTGTGTAACGGTCAGTACCTGGTTTGACACCAAAGTGGAGCAGGGTATTGGTTACAATATAGAGATTTCAGTGGTATTGTTGTGTCACAGTCAGTACCAGGTTTGACCCCAAAGTGGAGCAGGGTATTGGTTACAATATAGAGAGTTCAGTGATATTGTTGTGTAACGGTCAGTAGCAGGTTTGACCCCAAAGTGCAGCAGGGTATTGGTTACAATATAGAGAGTTCCGTGATATTGTTGTGTAACGGTCAGTACCACGTTTGACACCAAAGTGGAGCAGGGTATTGGTTACAATATAGAGAGTTCAGTGGTATTGTTGTGTCACAGTCAGTACCAGGTTTGACCTCAAAGTGGCGCGGGGTATTGGTTACAATATAGAGAATTCAGTGATATTGTTGTGTAACGGTCAGTACCAGGTTTGACCCCAAAGTGGAGCAGGGTATTGGTTACAATATAGAGAGTTCAGTGGTATTGTGGTGTCACAGTCAATACCAGGTTGGACCCCAAAGTGGAGCAGGGTATTGGTTACAATATAGAGAGTTCAGTGGTATTGTTGTGTCACAGTCAATACCAGGTTTGACCCCAAAGTGGAGCAGGGTATTGGTTACAATATAGAGAGTTCAGTGGTGTTGTGTTATGGTCAGTAGCAACTTTGACACGAAAGTTGAGCAGGGTATTGGTTACTATATAGAGAGTTCAGTGGCATTGTTGTGTCACGGTCAGTAGCAGGTTTGACCCCAAATTGGTGCAGGGTATTGGTTACAATATGGAGAGTTCAGTGGTATTGTCATGTCACGGTCAGTACCAGGTTTGACCCCAAAGTGGAGCAGGGTATTGGTTACAATATAGAGAGTTCAGTGGCATTGTTGTGTCACGGTCAGTAGCAGGTTTGACCCCAAAGTGGAGCAGGGTATTAGTTACAATATAGAGAGTTCAGTGATATTGTTGTGTCACGGTCAGTAGCAGGTTTGACCCCAAAGTGGAGCAGGGTATTGGTTACAATATAGAGAGTTCAGTGGTATTGTCGTGTCACAGTCAGTACCAGGTTTGACCCCAAAGTGGAGCAGGGTATTGGTTATGATATACAGAGTTCAGTGATATTGTTGTGTAACGGTCAGTACCAGGTTTGACCCCAAAGTGGAGCAGGGTATTGGTTACAATATAGAGAGTTCAGTGGTATTGTCGTGTCACTGTCAGTACCAGGTTTGACCCCAAAGTGGAGCAGGGTATTAGTTACAATATAGAGAGTTCAGTGGTATTGTTGTGTCACGGTCAGTACCATGATTGACCCCAAAGTGGAGCAGGGTATTGGTTACAATATAGAGAGTTGAGTGGTATTGTTGTGTCACGGTCAGTACCAGGTCTGACCCAAAGTGGAGCAGGGTATTAGTTACAATATAAAGAGTTCAGTGGTATTGTTGTGTCACGGTCAGTACCAGGTTTGACCACAAAGTGGCGCAGGGTATTGGTCACAATATAGACAGTTCAGTGGTATTGTTGTGTCACAGTCAGTATCAGTTTGACCCCAAAGTGGAGCAGGGTATTGGTTACAATATAGAGAGTTCAGTGGTATTGTTGTGTCACAGTCAGTACCAGCTTGACCCCAAAGTGGCGCAGGGTATTGGTTACAATATAGAGAGTTCAGTGATATTGTTGTGTCACGGTCAGTAGCAGGTTTGACACCAAAGTAGAGCAGGGTATTGGTTACAATAAAGAGAATTCAGTGGTATTGTTGTGTCACAGTCAGTACCAGGTTTGACCCCAAAGTGGATCAGGCTATTTGTTACAATATAGAGAGTTCAGTGGTATTGTTGTGTCACAGTCAGTAGCAGGTTTGACCCCAAAGTGGAGCAGGGAATTGGTTCAATATAGAGAGTTCAGTGATATTGTGGTGTAACAGTCAGTACCAGGTTTGACCCCAAAGTGGAGCAGGGTATTGGTTACAATATAGAGAGTTAAGTGGTATTGTCGTGTCTCGGTCAGTACCAGGTTTGACCGCAAAGTGGCGCAGGGTATCGGATACAATAACGCGAGTTCAGTGGTATTGTTGTGTCACGGTCAGTACCAGGGTTGACCCCAAAGTGGAGCAGAGTATTGGTTACAATATAATGAGTTCAGTGGTAGGCTTGTGTCATGGTCAGTACCCGGTTAGACCCCAAAGTGGAGCAGGGTATTAGTTACAATATAGAGAGTTCAGTGATATTGTCGTGTCACGGTCAGTAGCAGGTTTGACCCCAAAGTGGAGCAGGGTATTGGTTACAATATAGAGAGTTCAGTGATATTGTTGTGTAACAGTCAGTACCAGGTTTGACCCCAAAGTGGAGCAGGGTATTGGTTACAATATAGAGAGTTCAGTGATATTGTTGTGTCACGGTCAGTAGCAGGTTTGACCCCAAAGTGGAGCAGGGTATTGGTTACAATATAGAGAGTTCAGTGGTATTGTCGTTTCACAGTCAGTACCAGGTTTGACCCCAAAGTGGAGCAGGGTATTGGTTACAATATACAGAGTTCAGTGATATTGTTGTGTAACGGTCAGTACCAGGTTTGACCCCAAAGTTGAGCAGGGTATTGGTTACAATATAGAGAGTTCAGTGGTATTGTCGTGTCACTGTCAGTACCTGGTTTGACCCCAAAGAGGAGCAGGGTATTAGTTACAATATAGAGAGTTCAGTGGTATTGTTGTGTCACGGTCAGTACCATGTTTGACCCCAAAGTGGAGCAGAGTATTGGTTACAATATAGAGAGTTCAGTGGTATTGTTGTGTCACGGTCAGTACCAGGTCTGACCCCAAAGAGGAGCAGGGTATTAGTTACAATATAAAGAGTTCAGTGGTATTGTTGTGTCACGGTCAGTACCAGGTTTGACCACAAAGTGGCGCAGGGTATTGGTTACAATATAGACAGTTCAGTGGTATTGTTGTGTCACAGTCAGTACCAGTTTGACCCCAAAGTGGAGCAGGGTATTGGTTACAATATAGAGAGTTCAGTGGTATTGTTGTGTCACAGTCAGTACCAGGTTTGACCCCAAAGTGGCGCAGGGTATTGGTTACAATATAGAGAGTTCAGTGATATTGTTGTGTCACGGTCAGTAGCAGGTTTGACACCAAAGTGGAGCAGGGTATTGGTTACAATATAGAGAGTTCAGTGGTATTGTTGTGTCACGGTCAGTAGCAGGTTTGACACCAAAGTGGAGCAGGGTATTGGTTACAATATAGAGAGTTCTGTGGTATTGTTGTGTCACGGTCAGTAGCAGGTTTGACACCAAAGTGGAGCAGGGTATTAGTTACAATAAAGAGAGTTCAGTGATATTGTTGTGTCACGGTCAGTAGCAGGTTTGACCCCAAAGTGGAGCAGGGTATTAGTTACAATATAGAGAGTTCAGTGGTATTGTTGTGTCACGGTCAGTAGCAGGTTTGACCCCAAAGTTGAGCAGGGTATTGGTTACAAGATAGAGAGTTTAGTGATATTGTTGTGTATTGGTCAGTACCAGGTTTGACCCCAAAGTGGAGCAGGGTATTGGTTACAATATATAGTGTTCATTGGTATTGTCGTGTCACGGTCAGTACCAGGTTTGACCCCAAAGTGGAGCAGGGTATTAGTTACAATATAGAGAGTTCAGTGGTATTGTTGTGTCACGGTCAGTAGCAGGTTTGACCCCAAAGTGGAGCAGGGTATTGGTTACAATATAGAGAGTTCAGTGGTATTGTTGTGTCACAGTCAATACCAGGTTGGACCCCAAAGTGGAGCAGGGTATTGGTTACAATATAGAGAGTTCAGTGGTATTGTTGTGTCACAGTCAATACCAGGTTTGACCCCAAAGTGGAGCAGGGTATTAGTTACAATATAGATAGTTCAGTGGTATTGTTGTGTCACTGTCAGTACCAGGTTTGACCCCGAAGTTGAGCAGGGTATTGGTTACAATATAGAGAGTTCAGTGGTATTGTTGTGTTATGGTCAGTAGCAGCTTTGACACAAACGTTGAGCAGGGTATTGGTTACAATAAAGAGAGTTCACTGGCATTGTTGTGTCACGGTCAGTAGCAGGTTTGACCCCAAATTGGTGCGGGGTATTGGTTACAATATGGAGAGTTCAGTGGTATTGTCGTGTCACGGTCAGTACCAGGTTTGACCCCAAAGTGGAGCAGTGTATTGGTTACAATATAGAGAGTTCAGTGGCATTGTTGTGTCACAGTCAGTAGCAGGTTTGACACCAAAGTGGAGCAGGGTATTGGTTACAAGAGTTCAGTGGTATTGTTGTGTCACAGTCAGTACCAGGTTTGACCCCAAAGTGGAGCAGGGTATTGGTTACAATATAGAGAGTTCAGTGGTATTGTTGTGTCACAGTCTGTACCAGGTTTGACCCCAAAGTGGCGCAGGGTATTGGTTACAATAAAGAGAGTTCAGTGGTATTGTTCTGTCGCAGTCAGTACCAGGTTTGACCCCAAAGTGGAGCAGGGTATTGGTTATAATATAGAGAGTTCAGTGGTATTGTTGTGTAACGGTCAGTACCTGGTTTGACACCAAAGTGGAGCAGGGTATTGGTTACAATATAGAGATTTCAGTGGTATTGTTGTGTCACAGTCATACCAGGTTTGACCCCAAAGTGGAGCAGGGTATTAGTTACAATATAGATAGTTCAGTGGTATTGTTGTGTCACGGTCAGTACCAGGTTTGACCCCAAAGTTGAGCAGGGTATTGGTTACAATATAGAGAGTTCAGTGGTATTGTTGTGTTATGGTCAGTAGCAGCTTTGACACAAATGTTGAGCAGGGAATTGGTTACAATAAAGAGAGTTCAGTGGCATTGTTGTGTCACGGTCAGTAGCAGGGTTGACCCCAAATTGGTGCGGGGTATTGGTTGTGTCACAGTCAGTAGCAGGTTTGACACCAAAGTGGAGCAGGGTATTGGTTACAAGAGTTCAGTGGTATTGTTGTGTCACAGTCAGTACCAGGTTTGACCCCAAAGTGGAGCAGGTTATTGGTTACAATATAGAGAGTTCAGTGGTATTGTTGTGTCACAGTCTGTACCAGGTTTGACCCCAAAGTGGCGCAGGGTATTGGTTACAATAAAGAGAGTTCAGTGGTATTGTTCTGTCACAGTCAGTACCAGGTTTCACCCCAAAGTGGAGCAGGGTATTGGTTATAATATAGAGAGTTCAGTGGTATTGTTGTGTCACAGTCAGTTGCAGGTTGACCCCAAAGTGCATCAGGGTATTGGTTACAATATAGAGAGTTCAGTGGCATTGTCGTCTCACGGTCCGTAGCAGGTTTGACACCAAAGTGGAGCAGGGTATTGGTTACAATACAGAGAGTTCATTGGCATTGTTGTGTCACGGTCAGTAGCAGGTTTGACACCAAAGTGGAGCAGGGTATTGGATGCAATATAGAGAGTTCAGTGGTATTGTTGTGTCACAGTCAGTAGTAGGTTTGACCCCAAAGTGGTGCAGGGTATTGGTTACAATATAGAGTTCTGTGGTATTGTTGTGTCACGGTCAGAACCAAGTTTGACACCAAAGTGGAGCAGGGTATTGGTTACAATGTAGAGAGTTCAGTGGTATTGTTGTGTCATAGGCAGTAGCAGGTTTGACCCCAAAGTGGAGCAGGGTATTGGTTACAATATAGAGAGTTCAGTGGTATTGTTGTGTCACGGTCAATTGCAGGTTTGACACCAAAGTGGAGCAGGGTATTGGTTACAATATAGAGAGTTCAGTGGTATTGTTGTGTCACGGTCAGTAGCAGGTTTGACCCCAAAGTGGCTCAGGGTATTGGTTACAATATAGAGAGTTCAGTGGTATTGTTGTGTCACGGTCAGTACCAGGTTTGACACCAAAGTGGAGCAGGGTATTGGTTACAATAGAGAGAGTTCAGTGGTGTTGTTGTGTCACAGTCAGTACCAGGTTTGACCCCAAAGTGGAGCAGGGTATTGGTTACAATATAGAGAGTTCAGTGATATTGTTGTGTAACGGTCAGTACCAGGTTTGACCCCAAAGTGGTGCAGGGTATTGGTTACAATATAGAGAGTTCAGTGATATTGTTGTGTAACGGTCAGTACCTGGTTTGACACCAAAGTGGAGCAGGGTATTGGTTACAATATAGAGAGTTCAGTGGTATTGTTGTGTCACAGTCAATACCAGGTTTGACCCCAAAGTGGAGCAGGGTATTAGTTACAATATAGATAGTTCAGTGGTATTGTTGTGTCACGGTCAGTACCAGGTTTGACCCCAAAGTTGAGCAGGGTATTGGTTACAATATAGAGAGTTCAGTGGTATTGTTGTGTTATGGTCAGTAGCAGCTTTGACACAAACGTTGAGCAGGGTATTGGTTACAATAAAGAGAGTTCACTGGCATTGTTGTGTCACGGTCAGTAGCAGGTTTGACCCCAAATTGGTGCGGGGTATTGGTTACAATATGGAGAGTTCAGTGGTATTGTCGTGTCACGGTCAGTACCAGGTTTGACCCCAAAGTGGAGCAGTGTATTGGTTACAATATAGAGAGTTCAGTGGCATTGTTGTGTCACAGTCAGTAGCAGGTTTGACACCAAAGTGGAGCAGGGTATTGGTTACAAGAGTTCAGTGGTATTGTTGTGTCACAGTCAGTACCAGGTTTGACCCCAAAGTGGAGCAGGGTATTGGTTAAAATATAGAGAGTTCAGTGGTATTGTTGTGTCACAGTCTGTACCAGGTTTGACCCCAAAGTGGCGCAGGGTATTGGTTACAATAAAGAGAGTTCAGTGGTATTGTTCTGTCGCAGTCAGTACCAGGTTTGACCCCAAAGTGGAGCAGGGTATTGGTTATAATATAGAGAGTTCAGTGGTATTGTTGTGTAACGGTCAGTACCTGGTTTGACACCAAAGTGGAGCAGGGTATTGGTTACAATATAGAGATTTCAGTGGTATTGTTGTGTCACAGTCAGTACCAGGTTTGACCCCAAAGTGGAGCAGGGTATTGGTTACAATATAGAGAGTTCAGTGATATTGTTGTGTAACGGTCAGTAGCAGCTTTGACCCCAAAGTGGAGCAGGGTATTGGTTACAATATAGAGAGTTCCGTGATATTGTTCTGTAACGGTCAGTACCACGTTTGACACCAAAGTGGAGCAGGGTATTGGTTACAATATAGAGAGTTCAGTGGTATTGTTGTGTCACAGTCAGTACCAGGTTTGACCTCATAGTGGCGCGTGGTATTGGTTACAATATAGAGAGTTCAGTGATATTGTTGTGTAACGGTCAGTACCAGGTTTGACCCCAAAGTGGAGCAGGGTATTGGTTACAATATAGAGAGTTCAGTGGTATTGTTGTGTCACAGTCAATACCAGGTTTGACCCCAAAGTGGAGCAGGGTATTGGTTACAATATAGAGAGTTCAGTGGTATTGTTGTGTCACGGTCAGTACCAGGTTTGACCCCAAAGTTGAGCAGGGTATTGGTTACAATATAGAGAGTTCAGTGGTATTGTTGTGTTATGGTCAGTAGCAGCTTTGACACCAAAGTTGAGCAGGGTATTGGTTACTATATAGAGAGTTCAGTGGCATTGTTGTGTCACGGTCAGTAGCAGGTTTGACCCCAAATTGGTGCAGGGTATTGGTTACAATATGGAGAGTTCAGTGGTATTGTCATGTCACGGTCAGTACCAGGTTTGACCCCAAAGTGGAGCAGGGTATTGGTTACAATATAGAGAGTTCAGTGGCATTGTTGTGTCACAGTCAGTATCAGGTTTGACCCCAAAGTGGAGCAGGGTATTAGTTACAATATAGAGAGTTCAGTGATATTGTTGTGTCACGGTCAGTAGCAGGTTTGACCCCAAAGTGGAGCAGGGTATTGGTTACAATATAGAGAGTTCAGTGGTATTGTCGTGTCACAGTCAGTACCAGGTTTGACCCCAAAGTGGAGCAGGGTATTGGTTACAATATACAGAGTTCAGTGATATTGTTGTGTAACGGTCAGTACCAGGTTTGACCCCAAAGTGGAGCAGGGTATTGGTTACAATATAGAGAGTTCAGTGGTATTGTCGTGTCACTGTCAGTACCAGGTTTGACCCCAAAGTGGAGCAGGGTATTGGTTACAATATAGAGAGTTCAGTGGTATTGTCGTGTCACAGTCAGTACCAGGTTTGACCCCAAAGTGGAGCAGGGTATTGGTTACAATATACAGAGTTCAGTGATATTGTTGTGTAACGGTCAGTACCAGGTTTGACCCCAAAGTGGAGCAGGGTATTGGTTACAATATAGAGAGTTCAGTGGTATTGTCGTGTCACTGTCAGTACCAGGTTTGACCCCAAAGTGGAGCAGGGTATTAGTTACAATATAGAGAGTTCAGTGGTATTGTTGTGTCACGGTCAGTACCATGATTGACCCCAAAGTGGAGCAGGGTATTGGTTACAATATAGAGAGTTGAGTGGTATTGTTCTGTCACGGTCAGTACCAGGTCTGACCCCAAAGTGGAGCAGGGTATTAGTTACAATATAAAGAGTTCATTGGTATTGTTGTGTCACGGTCAGTACCAGGTTTGACCACAAAGTGGCGCAGGGTATTGGTTACAATATAGACAGTTCAGTGGTATTGTTGTGTCACAGTCAGTATCAGTTTGACCCCAAAGTGGAGCAGGGTATTGGTTACAATATAGAGAGTTCAGTGGTATTGTTGTGTCACAGTCAGTACCAGCTTGACCCCAAAGTGGCGCAGGGTATTGGTTACAATATAGAGAGTTCAGTGATATTGTTGTGTCACGGTCAGTTGCAGGTTTGACACCAAAGTGGAGCAGGCTATTGGTTACAATATAGAGAGTTCAGTGGTATTGTTGTGTCACAGTCAGTAGCAGGTTTGACCCCAAAGTGGAGCAGGGAATTGGTTCAATATAGAGAGTTCAGTGATATTGTGGTGTAACAGTCAGTACCAGGTTTGACCCCAAAGTGGAGCAGGGTATTGGTTACAATATAGAGAGTTAAGTGGTATTGTCGTATCACAGTCAGTACCAGGTTTGACCGCAAAGTGGCGCAGGGTATCGGCTACAATAACGAGAGTTCAGTGGTATTGTTGTGTCACGGTCAGTACCAGGTTTGACCCCAAAGTGGAGCAGGGTATTAGTTACAATATAGAGAGTTCAGTGGTATTGTCGTGTCACGGTCAGTACCAGGTTTGACCCCAAAGTGGAGCAGGGTATTGGTTACAATATAAAGAGTTCAGTGGTATTGTTGTGTCACGGTCAGTAGCAGGTTTGACCCCAAAGTGGAGCAGGGTATTAGTTACAATATAGAGAGTTCAGTGATATTGTCGTGTCACGGTCAGTAGCAGGTTTGACCCCAAAGTGGAGCAGGGTATTGGTTACAATATAGAGAGTTCAGTGATATTGTTGTGTAACAGTCAGTACCAGGTTTGACCCCAAAGTGGAGCAGGGTATTGGTTACAATATAGAGTTCAGTGATATTGTTGTGTCACGGTCAGTAGCAGGTTTGACCCCAAAGTGGAGCAGGGTATTGGTTACAATATAGAGAGTTCAGTGGTATTGTCGTGTCACAGTCAGTACCAGGTTTGACCCCAAAGTGGAGCAGGGTATTGGTTACAATATACAGAGTTCAGTGATATTGTTGTGTAACGGTCAGTACCAGGTTTGACCCCAAAGTTGAGCAGGGTATTGGTTACAATATAGAGAGTTCAGTGGTATTGTCGTGTCACTGTCAGTACCTGGTTTGACCCCAAAGTGAAGCAGGGTATTAGTTACAATATAGAGAGTTCAGTGGTATTGTTGTGTCACGGTCAGTACCATGTTTGACCCCAAAGTGGAGCAGAGTATTGGTTACAATATAGAGAGTTCAGTGGTATTGTTGTGTCACGGTCAGTACCAGGTCTGACCCCAAAGTGGCGCAGGGTATTGGTTACAATATAGAGAGTTCAGTGATATTGTTGTGTCACGGTCAGTAGCAGGTTTGACACCAAAGTGGAGCAGGGTATTGGTTACAATATAGAGAGTTCAGTGGTATTGTTGTGTCACGGTCAGTAGCAGGTTTGACACCAAAGTGGAGCAGGGCATTGGTTACAATATAGAGAGTTCTGTGGTATTGTTGTGTCACGGTCAGTAGCAGGCTTGACACCAAAGTGGAGCAGGGTATTAGTTACAATATAGAGAGTTCAGTGATATTGTTGTGTCACGGTCAGTAGCAGGTTTGACCCCAAAGTGGAGCAGGGTATTAGTTACAATATAGAGAGTTCAGTGGTATTGTTGTGTCACGGTCAGTAGCAGGTTTGACCCCAAAGTTGAGCAGGGTATTGGTTACAAGATAGAGAGTTTAGTGATATTGTTGTGTATTGGTCAGTACCAGGTTTGACCCCAAAGTGGAGCAGGGTATTGGTTACAATATAGAGTGTTCATTGGTATTGTCGTGTCACGGTCAGTACCAGGTTTGACCCCAAAGTGGAGCAGGGTATTAGTTACAATATAGAGAGTTCAGTGGTATTGTTGTGTCACGGTCAGTAGCAGGTTTGACCCCAAAGTGGAGCAGGGTATTGGTTACAATATAGAGAGTTCAGTGGTATTGTTGTGTCACAGTCGATACCAGGTTGGACCCCAAAGTGGAGCAGGGTATTGGTTACAATATAGAGAGTTCAGTGGTATTGTTGTGTCACAGTCAATACCAGGTTTGACCCCAAAGTGGAGCAGGGTATTAGTTACAATATAGATAGTTCAGTGGTATTGTTGTGTCACGGTCAGTACCAGGTTTGACCCCAAAGTTGAGCAGGGTATTGGTTACAATATAGAGAGTTCAGTGGTATTGTTGTGTTATGGTCAGTAGCAGCTTTGACACAAACGTTGAGCAGGGTATTGGTTACAATAAAGAGAGTTCACTGGCATTGTTGTGTCACGGTCAGTAGCAGGTTTGACCCCAAATTGGTGCGGGGTATTGGTTACAATATGGAGAGTTCAGTGGTATTGTCGTGTCACGGTCAGTACCAGGTTTGACCCCAAAGTGGAGCAGGGTATTGGTTACAATATAGCGAGTTCAGTGGCATTGTTGTGTCACAGTCAGTAGCAGGTTTGACACCAAAGTGGAGCAGGGTATTGGTTACAAGAGTTCAGTGGTATTGTTGTGTCACAGTCAGTACCAGGTTTGACCCCAAAGTGGAGCAGGGTATTGGTTACAATATAGAGAGTTCAGTGATATTGTTGTGTCACGGTCAGTAGCAGGTTTGACCCCAAAGTGGAGCAGGGTATTGGTTACAATATAGAGAGTTCAGTGGTATTGTCGTGTCACAGTCAGTACCAGGTTTGACCCCAAAGTGGAGCAGGGTATTGGTTACAATATACAGAGTTCAGTGATATTGTTGTGTAACGGTCAGTACCAGGTTTGACCCCAAAGTGGAGCAGGGTATTGGTTACAATATAGAGAGTTCAGTGGTATTGTCGTGTCACTGTCAGTACCAGGTTTGACCCCAAAGTGGAGCAGGGTATTAGTTACAATATAGAGAGTTCAGTGGTATTGTTGTGTCACGGTCAGTACCATGATTGACCCCAAAGTGGAGCAGGGTATTGGTTACAATATAGAGAGTTGAGTGGTATTGTTCTGTCACGGTCAGTACCAGGTCTGACCCCAAAGTGGAGCAGGGTATTAGTTACAATATAAAGAGTTCATTGGTATTGTTGTGTCACGGTCAGTACCAGGTTTGACCACAAAGTGGCGCAGGGTATTGGTTACAATATAGACAGTTCAGTGGTATTGTTGTGTCACAGTCAGTATCAGTTTGACCCCAAAGTGGAGCAGGGTATTGGTTACAATATAGAGAGTTCAGTGGTATTGTTGTGTCACAGTCAGTACCAGCTTGACCCCAAAGTGGCGCAGGGTATTGGTTACAATATAGAGAGTTCAGTGATATTGTTGTGTCACGGTCAGTTGCAAGTTTGACACCAAAGTGGAGCAGGGTATTGGTTACAATAAAGAGAATTCAGTGGTATTGTTGTGTCACAGTCAGTACCAGGTTTGACCCCAAAGTGGAGCAGGCTATTGGTTAAAATATAGAGAGTTCAGTGGTATTGTTGTGTCACAGTCAGTAGCAGGTTTGACCCCAAAGTGGAGCAGGGAATTGGTTCAATATAGAGAGTTCAGTGATATTGTGGTGTAACAGTCAGTACCAGGTTTGACCCCAAAGTGGAGCAGGGTATTGGTTACAATATAGAGAGTTAAGTGGTATTGTCGTATCACAGTCAGTACCAGGTTTGACCGCAAAGTGGCGCAGGGTATCTGTTACAATAACGAGAGTTCAGTGGTATTGTTGTGTCACGGTCAGTACCAGGTTTGACCCCAAAGTGGAGCAGGGTATTAGTTACAATATAGAGAGTTCAGTGGTATTGTCGTGTCACGGTCAGTACCAGGTTTGACCCCAAAGTGGAGCAGGGTATTGGTTACAATATAAAGAGTTCAGTGGTATTGTTGTGTCACGGTCAGTAGCAGGTTTGACCCCAAAGTGGAGCAGGGTATTAGTTACAATATAGAGAGTTCAGTGATATTGTCGTGTCACGGTCAGTAGCAGGTTTGACCCCAAAGTGGAGCAGGGTATTGGTTACAATATAGAGAGTTCAGTGATATTGTTGTGTAACAGTCAGTACCAGGTTTGACCCCAAAGTGGAGCAGGGTATTGGTTACAATATAGAGTTCAGTGATATTGTTGTGTCATGGTCAGTAGCAGGTTTGACCCCAAAGTGGAGCAGGGTATTGGTTACAATATAGAGAGTTCAGTGGTATTGTCGTGTCACAGTCAGTACCAGGTTTGACCCCAAAGTGGAGCAGGGTATTGGTTACAATATACAGAGTTCAGTGATATTGTTGTGTAACGGTCAGTACCAGGTTTGACCCCAAAGTTGAGCAGGGTATTGGTTACAATATAGAGAGTTCAGTGGTATTGTCGTGTCACTGTCAGTACCTGGTTTGACCCCAAAGTGAAGCAGGGTATTAGTTACAATATAGAGAGTTCAGTGGTATTGTTGTGTCACGGTCAGTACCATGTTTGACCCCAATGTGGAGCAGAGTATTGGTTACAATATAGAGAGTTCAGTGGTATTGTTGTGTCACGGTCAGTACCAGGTCTGACCCCAAAGTGGCGCAGGGTATTGGTTACAATATAGAGAGTTCAGTGATATTGTTGTGTCACGGTCAGTAGCAGGTTTGACACCAAAGTGGAGCAGGGTATTGGTTACAATATAGAGAGTTCAGTGGTATTGTTGTGTCACGGTCAGTAGCAGGTTTGACACCAAAGTGGAGCAGGTATTAGTTACAATATAGAGAGTTCAGTGGTATTGTTGTGTCACGGTCAGTAGCAGGTTTGACACCAAAGTGGAGCAGGGCATTGGTTACAATATAGAGAGTTCTGTGGTATTGTTGTGTCACGGTCAGTAGCAGGCTTGACACCAAAGTGGAGCAGGTATTAGTTACAATATAGAGAGTTCAGTGATATTGTTGTGTCACGGTCAGTAGCAGGTTTGACCCCAAAGTGGAGCAGGGTATTAGTTACAATATAGAGAGTTCAGTGGTATTGTTGTGTCACGGTCAGTAGCAGGTTTGACCCCAAAGTTGAGCAGGGTATTGGTTACAATATAGAGAGTTCAGTGGTATTGTTGTGTTATGGTCAGTAGCAGCTTTGACACAAACGTTGAGCAGGGTATTGGTTACAATAAAGAGAGTTCACTGGCATTGTTGTGTCACGGTCAGTAGCAGGTTTGACCCCAAATTGGTGCGGGGTATTGGTTACAATATGGAGAGTTCAGTGGTATTGTCGTGTCACGGTCAGTACCAGGTTTGACCCCAAAGTGGAGCAGTGTATTGGTTACAATATAGAGAGTTCAGTGGCATTGTTGTGTCACAGTCAGTAGCAGGTTTGACACCAAAGTGGAGCAGGGTATTGGTTACAAGAGTTCAGTGGTATTGTTGTGTCACAGTCAGTACCAGGTTTGACCCCAAAGTGGAGCAGGGTATTAGTTACAATATAGAGAGTTCAGTGATATTGTTGTGTCACGGTCAGTAGCAGGTTTGACCCCAAAGTGGAGCAGGGTATTGGTTACAATATAGAGAGTTCAGTGGTATTGTCGTGTCACAGTCAGTACCAGGTTTGACCCCAAAGTGGAGCAGGGTATTGGTTACAATATACAGAGTTCAGTGATATTGTTGTGTAACGGTCAGTACCAGGTTTGACCCCAAAGTGGAGCAGGGTATTGGTTACAATATAGAGAGTTCAGTGGTATTGTCGTGTCACTGTCAGTACCAGGTTTGACCCCAAAGTGGAGCAGGGTATTGGTTACAATATAGAGAGTTCAGTGGTATTGTCGTGTCACAGTCAGTACCAGGTTTGACCCCAAAGTGGAGCAGGGTATTGGTTACAATATACAGAGTTCAGTGATATTGTTGTGTAACGGTCAGTACCAGGTTTGACCCCAAAGTGGAGCAGGGTATTGGTTACAATATAGAGAGTTCAGTGGTATTGTCGTGTCACTGTCAGTACCAGGTTTGACCCCAAAGTGGAGCAGGGTATTAGTTACAATATAGAGAGTTCAGTGGTATTGTTGTGTCACGGTCAGTACCATGATTGACCCCAAAGTGGAGCAGGGTATTGGTTACAATATAGAGAGTTGAGTGGTATTGTTCTGTCACGGTCAGTACCAGGTCTGACCCCAAAGTGGAGCAGGGTATTAGTTACAATATAAAGAGTTCATTGGTATTGTTGTGTCACGGTCAGTACCAGGTTTGACCACAAAGTGGCGCAGGGTATTGGTTACAATATAGACAGTTCAGTGGTATTGTTGTGTCACAGTCAGTATCAGTTTGACCCCAAAGTGGAGCAGGGTATTGGTTACAATATAGAGAGTTCAGTGGTATTGTTGTGTCACAGTCAGTACCAGCTTGACCCCAAAGTGGCGCAGGGTATTGGTTACAATATAGAGAGTTCAGTGATATTGTTGTGTCACGGTCAGTTGCAGGTTTGACACCAAAGTGGAGCAGGGTATTGGTTACAATAAAGAGAATTCAGTGGTATTGTTGTGTCACAGTCAGTACCAGGTTTGACCCCAAAGTGGAGCAGGCTATTGGTTACAATATAGAGAGTTCAGTGGTATTGTTGTGTCACAGTCAGTAGCAGGTTTGACCCCAAAGTGGAGCAGGGAATTGGTTCAATATAGAGAGTTCAGTGATATTGTGGTGTAACAGTCAGTACCAGGTTTGACCCCAAAGTGGAGCAGGGTATTGGTTACAATATAGAGAGTTAAGTGGTATTGTCGTATCACAGTCAGTACCAGGTTTGACCGCAAAGTGGCGCAGGGTATCGGCTACAATAACGAGAGTTCAGTGGTATTGTTGTGTCACGGTCAGTACCAGGTTTGACCCCAAAGTGGAGCAGGGTATTAGTTACAATATAGAGAGTTCAGTGGTATTGTCGTGTCACGGTCAGTACCAGGTTTGACCCCAAAGTGGAGCAGGGTATTGGTTACAATATAAAGAGTTCAGTGGTATTGTTGTGTCACGGTCAGTAGCAGGTTTGACCCCAAAGTGGAGCAGGGTATTAGTTACAATATAGAGAGTTCAGTGATATTGTCGTGTCACGGTCAGTAGCAGGTTTGACCCCAAAGTGGAGCAGGGTATTGGTTACAATATAGAGAGTTCAGTGATATTGTTGTGTAACAGTCAGTACCAGGTTTGACCCCAAAGTGGAGCAGGGTATTGGTTACAATATAGAGTTCAGTGATATTGTTGTGTCACGGTCAGTAGCAGGTTTGACCCCAAAGTGGAGCAGGGTATTGGTTACAATATAGAGAGTTCAGTGGTATTGTCGTGTCACAGTCAGTACCAGGTTTGACCCCAAAGTGGAGCAGGGTATTGGTTACAATATACAGAGTTCAGTGATATTGTTGTGTAACGGTCAGTACCAGGTTTGACCCCAAAGTTGAGCAGTGTATTGGTTACAATATAGAGAGTTCAGTGGTATTGTCGTGTCACTGTCAGTACCTGGTTTGACCCCAAAGTGAAGCAGGGTATTAGTTACAATATAGAGAGTTCAGTGGTATTGTTGTGTCACGGTCAGTACCATGTTTGACCCCAAAGTGGAGCAGAGTATTGGTTACAATATAGAGAGTTCAGTGGTATTGTTGTGTCACGGTCAGTACCAGGTCTGACCCCAAAGTGGCGCAGGGTATTGGTTACAATATAGAGAGTTCAGTGATATTGTTGTGTCACGGTCAGTAGCAGGTTTGACACCAAAGTGGAGCAGGGTATTGGTTACAATATAGAGAGTTCAGTGGTATTGTTGTGTCACGGTCAGTAGCAGGTTTGACACCAAAGTGGAGCAGGGCATTGGTTACAATATAGAGAGTTCTGTGGTATTGTTGTGTCACGGTCAGTAGCAGGCTTGACACCAAAGTGGAGCAGGGTATTAGTTACAATATAGAGAGTTCAGTGATATTGTTGTGTCACGGTCAGTAGCAGGTTTGACCCCAAAGTGGAGCAGGGTATTAGTTACAATATAGAGAGTTCAGTGGTATTGTTGTGTCACGGTCAGTAGCAGGTTTGACCCCAAAGTTGAGCAGGGTATTGGTTACAAGATAGAGAGTTTAGTGATATTGTTGTGTATTGGTCAGTACCAGGTTTGACCCCAAAGTGGAGCAGGGTATTGGTTACAATATAGAGTGTTCATTGGTATTGTCGTGTCACGGTCAGTACCAGGTTTGACCCCAAAGTGGAGCAGGGTATTAGTTACAATATAGAGAGTTCAGTGGTATTGTTGTGTCACGGTCAGTAGCAGGTTTGACCCCAAAGTGGAGCAGGGTATTGGTTACAATATAGAGAGTTCAGTGGTATTGTTGTGTCACAGTCGATACCAGGTTGGACCCCAAAGTGGAGCAGGGTATTGGTTACAATATAGAGAGTTCAGTGGTATTGTTGTGTCACAGTCAATACCAGGTTTGACCCCAAAGTGGAGCAGGGTATTAGTTACAATATAGATAGTTCAGTGGTATTGTTGTGTCACGGTCAGTACCAGGTTTGACCCCAAAGTTGAGCAGGGTATTGGTTACAATATAGAGAGTTCAGTGGTATTGTTGTGTTATGGTCAGTAGCAGCTTTGACACAAACGTTGAGCAGGGTATTGGTTACAATAAAGAGAGTTCACTGGCATTGTTGTGTCACGGTCAGTAGCAGGTTTGACCCCAAATTGGTGCGGGGTATTGGTTACAATATGGAGAGTTCAGTGGTATTGTCGTGTCACGGTCAGTACCAGGTTTGACCCCAAAGTGGAGCAGGGTATTGGTTACAATATAGCGAGTTCAGTGGCATTGTTGTGTCACAGTCAGTAGCAGGTTTGACACCAAAGTGGAGCAGGGTATTGGTTACAAGAGTTCAGTGGTATTGTTGTGTCACAGTCAGTACCAGGTTTGACCCCAAAGTGGAGCAGGGTATTGGTTACAATATAGAGAGTTCAGTGATATTGTTGTGTCACGGTCAGTAGCAGGTTTGACCCCAAAGTGGAGCAGGGTATTGGTTACAATATAGAGAGTTCAGTGGTATTGTCGTGTCACAGTCAGTACCAGGTTTGACCCCAAAGTGGAGCAGGGTATTGGTTACAATATACAGAGTTCAGTGATATTGTTGTGTAACGGTCAGTACCAGGTTTGACCCCAAAGTGGAGCAGGGTATTGGTTACAATATAGAGAGTTCAGTGGTATTGTCGTGTCACTGTCAGTACCAGGTTTGACCCCAAAGTGGAGCAGGGTATTAGTTACAATATAGAGAGTTCAGTGGTATTGTTGTGTCACGGTCAGTACCATGATTGACCCCAAAGTGGAGCAGGGTATTGGTTACAATATAGAGAGTTGAGTGGTATTGTTCTGTCACGGTCAGTACCAGGTCTGACCCCAAAGTGGAGCAGGGTATTAGTTACAATATAAAGAGTTCATTGGTATTGTTGTGTCACGGTCAGTACCAGGTTTGACCACAAAGTGGCGCAGGGTATTGGTTACAATGTAGACAGTTCAGTGGTATTGTTGTGTCACAGTCAGTATCAGTTTGACCCCAAAGTGGAGCAGGGTATTGGTTACAATATAGAGAGTTCAGTGGTATTGTTGTGTCACAGTCAGTACCAGCTTGACCCCAAAGTGGCGCAGGGTATTGGTTACAATATAGAGAGTTCAGTGATATTGTTGTGTCACGGTCAGTTGCAAGTTTGACACCAAAGTGGAGCAGGGTATTGGTTACAATAAAGAGAATTCAGTGGTATTGTTGTGTCACAGTCAGTACCAGGTTTGACCCCAAAGTGGAGCAGGCTATTGGTTACAATATAGAGAGTTCAGTGGTATTGTTGTGTCACAGTCAGTAGCAGGTTTGACCCCAAAGTGGAGCAGGGAATTGGTTCAATATAGAGAGTTCAGTGATATTGTGGTGTAACAGTCAGTACCAGGTTTGACCCCAAAGTGGAGCAGGGTATTGGTTACAATATAGAGAGTTAAGTGGTATTGTCGTATCACAGTCAGTACCAGGTTTGACCGCAAAGTGGCGCAGGGTATCTGTTACAATAACGAGAGTTCAGTGGTATTGTTGTGTCACGGTCAGTACCAGGTTTGACCCCAAAGTGGAGCAGGGTATTAGTTACAATATAGAGAGTTCAGTGGTATTGTCGTGTCACGGTCAGTACCAGGTTTGACCCCAAAGTGGAGCAGGGTATTGGTTACAATATAAAGAGTTCAGTGGTATTGTTGTGTCACGGTCAGTAGCAGGTTTGACCCCAAAGTGGAGCAGGGTATTAGTTACAATATAGAGAGTTCAGTGATATTGTCGTGTCACGGTCAGTAGCAGGTTTGACCCCAAAGTGGAGCAGGGTATTGGTTACAATATAGAGAGTTCAGTGATATTGTTGTGTAACAGTCAGTACCAGGTTTGACCCCAAAGTGGAGCAGGGTATTGGTTACAATATAGAGTTCAGTGATATTGTTGTGTCATGGTCAGTAGCAGGTTTGACCCCAAAGTGGAGCAGGGTATTGGTTACAATATAGAGAGTTCAGTGGTATTGTCGTGTCACAGTCAGTACCAGGTTTGACCCCAAAGTGGAGCAGGGTATTGGTTACAATATACAGAGTTCAGTGATATTGTTGTGTAACGGTCAGTACCAGGTTTGACCCCAAAGTTGAGCAGGGTATTGGTTACAATATAGAGAGTTCAGTGGTATTGTCGTGTCACTGTCAGTACCTGGTTTGACCCCAAAGTGAAGCAGGGTATTAGTTACAATATAGAGAGTTCAGTGGTATTGTTGTGTCACGGTCAGTACCATGTTTGACCCCAATGTGGAGCAGAGTATTGGTTACAATATAGAGAGTTCAGTGGTATTGTTGTGTCACGGTCAGTACCAGGTCTGACCCCAAAGTGGCGCAGGGTATTGGTTACAATATAGAGAGTTCAGTGATATTGTTGTGTCACGGTCAGTAGCAGGTTTGACACCAAAGTGGAGCAGGGTATTGGTTACAATATAGAGAGTTCAGTGGTATTGTTGTGTCACGGTCAGTAGCAGGTTTGACACCAAAGTGGAGCAGGGCATTGGTTACAATATAGAGAGTTCTGTGGTATTGTTGTGTCACGGTCAGTAGCAGGCTTGACACCAAAGTGGAGCAGGTATTAGTTACAATATAGAGAGTTCAGTGATATTGTTGTGTCACGGTCAGTAGCAGGTTTGACCCCAAAGTGGAGCAGGGTATTAGTTACAATATAGAGAGTTCAGTGGTATTGTTGTGTCACGGTCAGTAGCAGGTTTGACCCCAAAGTTGAGCAGGGTATTGGTTACAAGATAGAGAGTTTAGTGATATTGTTGTGTATTGGTCAGTACCAGGTTTGACCCCAAAGTGGAGCAGGGTATTGGTTACAATATAGAGTGTTCATTGGTATTGTCGTGTCACGGTCAGTACCAGGTTTGACCCCAAAGTGGAGCAGGGTATTAGTTACAATATAGAGAGTTCAGTGGTATTGTTGTGTCACGGTCAGTAGCAGGTTTGACCCCAAAGTGGAGCAGGGTATTGGTTACAATATAGAGAGTTCAGTGGTATTGTTGTGTCACAGTCGATACCAGGTTGGACCCCAAAGTGGAGCAGGTATTGGTTACAATATAGAGAGTTCAGTGGTATTGTTGTGTCACAGTCAATACCAGGTTTGACCCCAAAGTGGAGCAGGGTATTAGTTACAATATAGCTAGTTCAGTGGTATTGTTGTGTCACGGTCAGTACCAGGTTTGACCCCAAAGTTGAGCAGGGTATTGGTTACAATATAGAGAGTTCAGTGGTATTGTTGTGTTATGGTCAGTAGCAGCTTTGACACAAACGTTGAGCAGGGTATTGGTTACAATAAAGAGAGTTCACTGGCATTGTTGTGTCACGGTCAGTAGCAGGTTTGACCCCAAATTGGTGCGGGGTATTGGTTACAATATGGAGAGTTCAGTGGTATTGTCGTGTCACGGTCAGTACCAGGTTTGACCCCAAAGTGGAGCAGGGTATTGGTTACAATATAGCGAGTTCAGTGGCATTGTTGTGTCACAGTCAGTAGCAGGTTTGACACCAAAGTGGAGCAGGGTATTGGTTACAAGAGTTCAGTGGTATTGTTGTGTCACAGTCAGTACCAGGTTTGACCCCAAAGTGGAGCAGGGTATTGGTTACAATATAGAGAGTTCAGTGGTATTGTTGTGTCACAGTCTGTACCAGGTTTGACCCCAAAGTGGCGCAGGGTATTGGTTACAATAAAGAGAGTTCAGTGGTATTGTTCTGTCACAGTCAGTACCAGGTTTGACCCCAAAGTGGAGCATGGTATTGGTTATAATATAGAGAGTTCAGTGGTATTGTTGTGTCACAGTCAGTTGCAGGTTGACCCCAAAGTGCAGCAGGGTATTGGTTACAATATAGAGAGTTCAGTGGCATTGTCGTCTCACGGTCCGTAGCAGGTTTGACACCAAAGTGGAGCAGGGTATTGGTTACAATATAGAGAGTTCAGTGGCATTGTTGTGTCACGGTCAGTAGCAGGTTTGACACCAAAGTGGAGCAGGGTATTGGTTGCAATATAGAGAGTTCAGTGGTATTGTTGTGTCACAGTCAGTAGTAGGTTTGACCCCAAAGTGGAGCAGGGTATTGGTTACAATATAGAGTTCTGTGGTATTGTTGTGTCACAGTCACGGTCAGAACCAAGTTTGACACCAAAGTGGAGCAGGGTATTGGTTACAATATAGAGAGTTCAGTGGTATTGTTGTGTCATAGTCAGTAGCATGTTTGACCCCAAAGTGGAGCAGGGTATTGGTTACAATATAGAGAGTTCAGTGGTATTGTTGTGTCATGGTCAATTGCAGGTTTGACACCAAAGTGGAGCAGGGTATTGGTTACAATATAGAGAGTTCAGTGGTATTGTTGTGTCACAGTCAGTACCAGGTTTGACCCCAAAGTGGCTCAGGGTATTGGTTACAATATAGAGAGTTCAGTGGTATTGTTGTGTCACGGTCAGTACCAGGTTTGACACCAAAGTGGAGCAGGGTATTGGTTACAATATAGAGAGTTCAGTGGTGTTGTTGTGTCACAGTCAGTACCAGGTTTGACCCCAAAGTGGAGCAGGGTATTGGTTACAATATAGAGAGTTCAGTGATATTGTTGTGTAACGGTCAGTACCAGGTTTGACCCCAAAGTGGAGCAGGGTATTGGTTACAATATAGAGTGTTCATTGGTATTGTCGTGTCACGGTCAGTACCAGGTTTGACCCCAAAGTGGAGCAGGGTATTAGTTACAATATAGAGAGTTCAGTGATATTGTTGTGTAACGGTCAATACCTGGTTTGACACCAAAGTGGAGCAGGGTATTGGTTACAATATAGAGATTTCAGTGGTATTGTTGTGTCACAGTCAGTACCAGGTTTGACCCCAAAGTGGAGCAGGGTATTGGTTACAATATAGAGAGTTCAGTGATATTGTTGTGTAACGGTCAGTAGCAGGTTTGACCCCAAAGTGGAGCAGGGTATTGGTTACAATATAGAGAGTTCCGTGATATTATTGTGTAACGGTCAGTACCACGTTTGACACCAAAGTGGAGCAGGGTATTGGTTACAATATAGAGAGTTCAGTGGTATTGTTGTGTCACAGTCAGTACCAGGTTTGACCTCAAAGTGGCGCGGGGTATTGGTTACAATATAGAGAGTTCAGTGATATTGTTGTGTAACGGTCAGTACCAGGTTTGACCCCAAAGTGGAGCAGGGTATTGGTTACAATATAGAGAGTTCAGTGGTATTGTGGTGTCACAGTCAATACCAGGTTGGACCCCAAAGTGGAGCAGGGTATTGGTTACAATATAGAGAGTTCAGTGGTATTGTTGTGTCACAGTCAATACCAGGTTTGACCCCAAAGTGGAGCAGGGTATTAGTTACTATATAGAGAGTTCAGTGGCATTGTTGTGTCACGGTCAGTAGCAGGTTTGACCCCAAATTGGTGCAGGGTATTGGTTACAATATGGAGAGTTCAGTGGTATTGTCATGTCACGGTCAGTACCAGGTTTGACCCCAAAGTGGAGCAGGGTATTGGTTACAATATAGAGTGTTCAGTGGCATTGTTGTGTCACAGTCAGTAGCAGGTTTGACACCAAAGTGGAGCACGGTATTGGTTACAAGAGTTCAGTGGTATTGTTGTGTCACTGTCAGTACCAGGTTTGACCCCAAAGTGGAGCAGGGTATTGGTTACAATATAGAGAGTTCAGTGGTATTGTTGTGTCACAGTCAGTACCAGGTTTGACCCCAAAGTGGCGCAGGGTATTGGATACAATAAAGATAGTTCAGTGGTATTGTTCTGTCACAGTCAGTACCAGGTTTGACCCCAAAGTGGAGCAGGGTATTGGTTACAATATAGAGAGTTCAGTGGTATTGTTGTGTCACAGTCAGTTGCAGGTTTGACCCCAAAGTGCAGCAGGGTATTGGTTACAATATAGAGAGTTCAGTGGTATTGTTGTGTCACAGTCAGTATCAGTTTGACCCCAAAGTGGAGCAGGGTATTGGTTACAATATAGAGAGTTCAGTGGTATTGTTGTGTCACAGTCAGTACCAGCTTGACCCCAAAGTGGCGCAGGGTATTGGTTACAATATAGAGAGTTCAGTGATATTGTTGTGTCACGGTCAGTTGCAGGTTTGACACCAAAGTGGAGCAGGGTATTGGTTACAATAAAGAGAATTCAGTGGTATTGTTGTGTCACAGTCAGTACCAGGTTTGACCCCAAAGTGGAGCAGGCTATTGGTTACAATATAGAGAGTTCAGTGGTATTGTTGTGTCACAGTCAGTAGCAGGTTTGACCCCAAAGTGGAGCAGGGAATTGGTTCAATATAGAGAGTTCAGTGATATTGTGGTGTAACAGTCAGTACCAGGTTTGACCCCAAAGTGGAGCAGGGTATTGGTTACAATATAGAGAGTTAAGTGGTATTGTCGTATCACAGTCAGTACCAGGTTTGACCGCAAAGTGGCGCAGGGTAATGGTTACAATAACGAGAGTTCAGTGGTATTGTTGTGTCACGGTCAGTACCAGGTTTGACCCCAAAGTGGAGCAGGGTATTAGTTACAATATAGAGAGTTCAGTGGTATTGTCGTGTCACGGTCAGTACCAGGTTTGACCCCAAAGTGGAGCAGGGTATTGGTTACAATATAAAGAGTTCAGTGGTATTGTTGTGTCACGGTCAGTAGCAGGTTTGACCCCAAAGTGGAGCAGGGTATTAGTTACAATATAGAGAGTTCAGTGATATTGTCGTGTCACGGTCAGTAGCAGGTTTGACCCCAAAGTGGAGCAGGGTATTGGTTACAATATAGAGAGTTCAGTGATATTGTTGTGTAACAGTCAGTACCAGGTTTGACCCCAAAGTGGAGCAGGGTATTGGTTACAATATAGAGTTCAGTGATATTGTTGTGTCACGGTCAGTAGCAGGTTTGACCCCAAAGTGGAGCAGGGTATTGGTTACAATATAGAGAGTTCAGTGGTATTGTCGTGTCACAGTCAGTACCAGGTTTGACCCCAAAGTGGAGCAGGGTATTGGTTACAATATACCGAGTTCAGTGATATTGTTGTGTAACGGTCAGTACCAGGTTTGACCCCAAAGTTGAGCAGGGTATTGGTTACAATATAGAGAGTTCAGTGGTATTGTCGTGTCACTGTCAGTACCTGGTTTGACCCCAAAGTGAAGCAGGGTATTAGTTACAATATAGAGAGTTCAGTGGTATTGTTGTGTCACGGTCAGTACCATGTTTGACCCCAAAGTGGAGCAGAGTATTGGTTACAATATAGAGAGTTCAGTGGTATTGTTGTGTCACGGTCAGTACCAGGTCTGACCCCAAAGTGGCGCAGGGTATTGGTTACAATATAGAGAGTTCAGTGATATTGTTGTGTCACGGTCAGTAGCAGGTTTGACACCAAAGTGGAGCAGGGTATTGGTTACAATATAGAGAGTTCAGTGGTATTGTTGTGTCACGGTCAGTAGCAGGTTTGACACCAAAGTGGAGCAGGGCATTGGTTACAATATAGAGAGTTCTGTGGTATTGTTGTGTCACGGTCAGTAGCAGGCTTGACACCAAAGTGGAGCAGGGTATTAGTTACAATATAGAGAGTTCAGTGATATTGTTGTGTCACGGTCAGTAGCAGGTTTGACCCCAAAGTGGAGCAGGGTATTAGTTACAATATAGAGAGTTCAGTGGTATTGTTGTGTCACGGTCAGTAGCAGGTTTGACCCCAAAGTTGAGCAGGGTATTGGTTACAAGATAGAGAGTTTAGTGATATTGTTGTGTATTGGTCAGTACCAGGTTTGACCCCAAAGTGGAGCAGGGTATTGGTTACAATATAGAGTGTTCATTGGTATTGTCGTGTCACGGTCAGTACCAGGTTTGACCCCAAAGTGGAGCAGGGTATTAGTTACAATATAGAGAGTTCAGTGGTATTGTTGTGTCACGGTCAGTAGCAGGTTTGACCCCAAAGTGGAGCAGGGTATTGGTTACAATATAGAGAGTTCAGTGGTATTGTTGTGTCACAGTCGATACCAGGTTGGACCCCAAAGTGGAGCAGGGTATTGGTTACAATATAGAGAGTTCAGTGGTATTGTTGTGTCACAGTCAATACCAGGTTTGACCCCAAAGTGGAGCAGGGTATTAGTTACAATATAGATAGTTCAGTGGTATTGTTGTGTCACGGTCAGTACCAGGTTTGACCCCAAAGTTGAGCAGGGTATTGGTTACAATATGGAGAGTTCAGTGGTATTGTTGTGTTATGGTCAGTAGCAGCTTTGACACAAACGTTGAGCAGGGTATTGGTTACAATAAAGAGAGTTCACTGGCATTGTTGTGTCACGGTCAGTAGCAGGTTTGACCCCAAATTGGTGCGGGGTATTAGTTACAATATGGAGAGTTCAGTGGTATTGTCGTGTCACGGTCAGTACCAGGTTTGACCCCAAAGTGGAGCAGGGTATTGGTTACAATATAGCGAGTTCAGTGGCATTGTTGTGTCACAGTCAGTAGCAGGTTTGACACCAAAGTGGAGCAGGGTATTGGTTACAAGAGTTCAGTGGTATTGTTGTGTCACAGTCAGTACCAGGTTTGACCCCAAAGTGGAGCAGGGTATTGGTTACAATATAGAGAGTTCAGTGGTATTGTTGTGTCACAGTCTGTACCAGGTTTGACCCCAAAGTGGCGCAGGGTATTGGTTACAATAAAGAGAGTTCAGTGGTATTGTTCTGTCACAGTCAGTACCAGGTTTGACCCCAAAGTGGAGCATGGTATTGGTTATAATATAGAGAGTTCAGTGGTATTGTTGTGTCACAGTCAGTTGCAGGTTGACCCCAAAGTGCAGCAGGGTATTGGTTACAATATAGAGAGTTCAGTGGCATTGTCGTCTCACGGTCCGTAGCAGGTTTGACACCAAAGTGGAGCAGGGTATTGGTTACAATATAGAGAGTTCAGTGGCATTGTTGTGTCACGGTCAGTAGCAGGTTTGACACCAAAGTGGAGCAGGGTATTGGTTGCAATATAGAGAGTTCAGTGGTATTGTTGTGTCACAGTCAGTAGTAGGTTTGACCCCAAAGTGGAGCAGGGTATTGGTTACAATATAGAGTTCTGTGGTATTGTTGTGTCACAGTCACGGTCAGAACCAAGTTTGACACCAAAGTGGAGCAGGGTATTGGTTACAATATAGAGAGTTCAGTGGTATTGTTGTGTCATAGTCAGTAGCATGTTTGACCCCAAAGTGGAGCAGGGTATTGGTTACAATATAGAGAGTTCAGTGGTATTGTTGTGTCATGGTCAATTGCAGGTTTGACACCAAAGTGGAGCAGGGTATTGGTTACAATATAGAGAGTTCAGTGGTATTGTTGTGTCACAGTCAGTACCAGGTTTGACCCCAAAGTGGCTCAGGGTATTGGTTACAATATAGAGAGTTCAGTGGTATTGTTGTGTCACGGTCAGTACCAGGTTTGACACCAAAGTGGAGCAGGGTATTGGTTACAATATAGAGAGTTCAGTGGTGTTGTTGTGTCACAGTCAGTACCAGGTTTGACCCCAAAGTGGAGCAGGGTATTGGTTACAATATAGAGAGGTCAGTGATATTGTTGTGTAACGGTCAGTACCAGGTTTGACCCCAAAGTGGAGCAGGGTATTGGTTACAATATAGAGTGTTCATTGGTATTGTCGTGTCACGGTCAGTACCAGGTTTGACCCCAAAGTGGAGCAGGGTATTAGTTACAATATAGAGAGTTCAGTGATATTGTTGTGTAACGGTCAATACCTGGTTTGACACCAAAGTGGAGCAGGGTATTGGTTACAATATAGAGATTTCAGTGGTATTGTTGTGTCACAGTCAGTACCAGGTTTGACCCCAAAGTGGAGCAGGGTATTGGTTACAATATAGAGAGTTCAGTGATATTGTTGTGTAACGGTCAGTAGCAGGTTTGACCCCAAAGTGGAGCAGGGTATTGGTTACAATATAGAGAGTTCCGTGATATTATTGTGTAACGGTCAGTACCACGTTTGACACCAAAGTGGAGCAGGGTATTGGTTACAATATAGAGAGTTCAGTGGTATTGTTGTGTCACAGTCAGTACCAGGTTTGACCTCAAAGTGGCGCGGGGTATTGGTTACAATATAGAGAGTTCAGTGATATTGTTGTGTAACGGTCAGTACCAGGTTTGACCCCAAAGTGGAGCAGGGTATTGGTTACAATATAGAGAGTTCAGTGGTATTGTGGTGTCACAGTCAATACCAGGTTGGACCCCAAAGTGGAGCAGGGTATTGGTTACAATATAGAGAGTTCAGTGGTATTGTTGTGTCACAGTCAATACCAGGTTTGACCCCAAAGTGGAGCAGGGTATTAGTTACAATATAGAGAGTTCAGTGGTATTGTTGTGTCACGGTCAGTACCAGGTTTGACCACAAAGTTGAGCAGGGTATTGGTTACAATATAGAGAGTTCAGTGGTATTGTTGTGTTATGGTCAGTAGCAGCTTTGACACCAAAGTTGAGCAGGGTATTGGTTACTATATAGAGAGTTCAGTGGCATTGTTGTGTCACGGTCAGTAGCAGGTTTGACCCCAAATTGGTGCAGGGTATTGGTTACAATATGGAGAGTTCAGTGGTATTGTCATGTCACGGTCAGTACCAGGTTTGACCCCAAAGTGGAGCAGGGTATTGGTTACAATATAGAGTGTTCAGTGGCATTGTTGTGTCACAGTCAGTAGCAGGTTTGACACCAAAGTGGAGCACGGTATTGGTTACAAGAGTTCAGTGGTATTGTTGTGTCACTGTCAGTACCAGGTTTGACCCCAAAGTGGAGCAGGGTATTGGTTACAATATAGAGAGTTCAGTGGTATTGTTGTGTCACAGTCAGTACCAGGTTTGACCCCAAAGTGGCGCAGGGTATTGGATACAATAAAGATAGTTCAGTGGTATTATTCTGTCACAGTCAGTACCAGGTTTGACCCCAAAGTGGAGCAGGGTATTGGTTACAATATAGAGAGTTCAGTGGTATTGTTGTGTCACAGTCAGTTGCAGGTTTGACCCCAAAGTGCAGCAGGGTATTGGTTACAATATAGAGAGTTCAGTGGTATTGTTGTGTCACAGTCAGTATCAGTTTGACCCCAAAGTGGAGCAGGGTATTGGTTACAATATAGAGAGTTCAGTGGTATTGTTGTGTCACAGTCAGTACCAGCTTGACCCCAAAGTGGCGCAGGGTATTGGTTACAATATAGAGAGTTCAGTGATATTGTTGTGTCACGGTCAGTTGCAGGTTTGACACCAAAGTGGAGCAGGGTATTGGTTACAATAAAGAGAATTCAGTGGTATTGTTGTGTCACAGTCAGTACCAGGTTTGACCCCAAAGTGGAGCAGGCTATTGGTTACAATATAGAGAGTTCAGTGGTATTGTTGTGTCACAGTCAGTAGCAGGTTTGACCCCAAAGTGGAGCAGGGAATTGGTTCAATATAGAGAGTTCAGTGATATTGTGGTGTAACAGTCAGTACCAGGTTTGACCCCAAAGTGGAGCAGGGTATTGGTTACAATATAGAGAGTTAAGTGGTATTGTCGTATCACAGTCAGTACCAGGTTTGACCGCAAAGTGGCGCAGGGTATCTGTTACAATAACGAGAGTTCAGTGGTATTGTTGTGTCACGGTCAGTACCAGGTTTGACCCCAAAGTGGAGCAGGGTATTAGTTACAATATAGAGAGTTCAGTGGTATTGTCGTGTCACGGTCAGTACCAGGTTTGACCCCAAAGTGGAGCAGGGTATTGGTTACAATATAAAGAGTTCAGTGGTATTGTTGTGTCACGGTCAGTAGCAGGTTTGACCCCAAAGTGGAGCAGGGTATTAGTTACAATATAGAGAGTTCAGTGATATTGTCGTGTCACGGTCAGTAGCAGGTTTGACCCCAAAGTGGAGCAGGGTATTGGTTACAATATAGAGAGTTCAGTGATATTGTTGTGTAACAGTCAGTACCAGGTTTGACCCCAAAGTGGAGCAGGGTATTGGTTACAATATAGAGTTCAGTGATATTGTTGTGTCACGGTCAGTAGCAGGTTTGACCCCAAAGTGGAGCAGGGTATTGGTTACAATATAGAGAGTTCAGTGGTATTGTCGTGTCACAGTCAGTACCAGGTTTGACCCCAAAGTGGAGCAGGGTATTGGTTACAATATACAGAGTTCAGTGATATTGTTGTGTAACGGTCAGTACCAGGTTTGACCCCAAAGTTGAGCAGGGTATTGGTTACAAGATAGAGAGTTCAGTGGTATTGTCGTGTCACTGTCAGTACCTGGTTTGACCCCAAAGTGAAGCAGGGTATTAGTTACAATATAGAGAGTTCAGTGGTATTGTTGTGTCACGGTCAGTACCATGTTTGACCCCAAAGTGGTGCAGAGTATTGGTTACAATATAGAGAGTTCAGTGGTATTGTTGTGTCACGGTCAGTACCAGGTCTGACCCCAAAGTGGCGCAGGGTATTGGTTACAATATAGAGAGTTAAGTGATATTGTTGTGTCACGGTCAGTAGCAGGTTTGACACCAAAGTGGAGCAGGGTATTGGTTACAATATAGAGAGTTCAGTGGTATTGTTGTGTCACGGTCAGTAGCAGGTTTGACACCAAAGTGGAGCAGGGCATTGGTTACAATATAGAGAGTTCTGTGGTATTGTTGTGTCACGGTCAGTAGCAGGCTTGACACCAAAGTGGAGCAGGGTATTAGTTACAATATAGAGAGTTCAGTGATATTGTTGTGTCACGGTCAGTAGCAGGTTTGACCCCAAAGTGGAGCAGGGTATTAGTTACAATATAGAGAGTTCAGTGGTATTGTTGTGTCACGGTCAGTAGCAGGTTTGACCCCAAAGTTGAGCAGGGTATTGGTTACAAGATAGAGAGTTTAGTGATATTGTTGTGTATTGGTCAGTACCAGGTTTGACCCCAAAGTGGAGCAGGGTATTGGTTACAATATAGAGTGTTCATTGGTATTGTCGTGTCACGGTCAGTACCAGGTTTGACCCCAAAGTGGAGCAGGGTATTAGTTACAATATAGAGAGTTCAGTGGTATTGTTGTGTCACGGTCAGTAGCAGGTTTGACCCCAAAGTGGAGCAGGGTATTGGTTACAATATAGAGAGTTCAGTGGTATTGTTGTGTCACAGTCGATACCAGGTTGGACCCCAAAGTGGAGCAGGGTATTGGTTACAATATAGAGAGTTCAGTGGTATTGTTGTGTCACAGTCTGTACCAGGTTTGACCCCAAAGTGGCGCAGGGTATTGGTTACAATAAAGAGAGTTCAGTGGTATTGTTCTGTCACAGTCAGTACCAGGTTTGACCCCAAAGTGGAGCATGGTATTGGTTATAATATAGAGAGTTCAGTGGTATTGTTGTGTCACAGTCAGTTGCAGGTTGACCCCAAAGTGCAGCAGGGTATTGGTTACAATATAGAGAGTTCAGTGGCATTGTCGTCTCACGGTCCGTAGCAGGTTTGACACCAAAGTGGAGCAGGGTATTGGTTACAATATAGAGAGTTCAGTGGCATTGTTGTGTCACGGTCAGTAGCAGGTTTGACACCAAAGTGGAGCAGGGTATTGGTTGCAATATAGAGAGTTCAGTGGTATTGTTGTGTCACAGTCAGTAGTAGGTTTGACCCCAAAGTGGAGCAGGGTATTGGTTACAATATAGAGTTCTGTGGTATTGTTGTGTCACAGTCACGGTCAGAACCAAGTTTGACACCAAAGTGGAGCAGGGTATTGGTTACAATATAGAGAGTTCAGTGGTATTGTTGTGTCATAGTCAGTAGCAGGTTTGACCCCAAAGTGGAGCAGGGTATTGGTTACAATATAGAGAGTTCAGTGGTATTGTTGTGTCATGGTCAATTGCAGGTTTGACACCAAAGTGGAGCAGGGTATTGGTTACAATATAGAGAGTTCAGTGGTATTGTTGTGTCACAGTCAGTACCAGGTTTGACCCCAAAGTGGCTCAGGGTATTGGTTACAATATAGAGAGTTCAGTGGTATTGTTGTGTCACGGTCAGTACCAGGTTTGACACCAAAGTGGCGCAGGGTATTGGTTACAATAAAGAGAGTTCAGTGGTATTGTTCTGTCACAGTCAGTACCAGGTTTGACCCCAAAGTGGAGCATGGTATTGGTTATAATATAGAGAGTTCAGTGGTATTGTTGTGTCACAGTCAGTTGCAGGTTGACCCCAAAGTGCAGCAGGGTATTGGTTACAATATATAGAGTTCAGTGGCATTGTCGTCTCACGGTCCGTAGCAGGTTTGACACCAAAGTGGAGCAGGGTATTGGTTACAATATAGAGAGTTCAGTGGCATTGTTGTGTCACGGTCAGTAGCAGGTTTGACACCAAAGTGGAGCAGGGTATTGGTTGCAATATAGAGAGTTCAGTGGTATTGTTGTGTCACAGTCAGTAGTAGGTTTGACCCCAAAGTGGAGCAGGGTATTGGTTACAATATAGAGTTCTGTGGTATTGTTGTGTCACAGTCACGGTCAGAACCAAGTTTGACACCAAAGTGGAGCAGGGTATTGGTTACAATATAGAGAGTTCAGTGGTATTGTTGTGTCATAGTCAGTAGCAGGTTTGACCCCAAAGTGGAGCAGGGTATTGGTTACAATATAGAGAGTTCAGTGGTATTGTTGTGTCATGGTCAATTGCAGGTTTGACACCAAAGTGGAGCAGGGTATTGGTTACAATATAGAGAGTTCAGTGGTATTGTTGTGTCACAGTCAGTACCAGGTTTGACCCCAAAGTGGCTCAGGGTATTGGTTACAATATAGAGAGTTCAGTGGTATTGTTGTGTCACGGTCAGTACCAGGTTTGACACCAAAGTGGAGCAGGGTATTGGTTACAATATAGAGAGTTCAGTGGTGTTGTTGTGTCACAGTCAGTACCAGGTTTGACCCCAAAGTGGAGCAGGGTATTGGTTACAATATAGAGAGTTCAGTGATATTGTTGTGTAACGGTCAGTACCAGGTTTGACCCCAAAGTGGAGCAGGGTATTGGTTACAATATAGAGTGTTCATTGGTATTGTCGTGTCACGGTCAGTACCAGGTTTGACCCCAAAGTGGAGCAGGGTATTAGTTACAATATAGAGAGTTCAGTGATATTGTTGTGTAACGGTCAATACCTGGTTTGACACCAAAGTGGAGCAGGGTATTGGTTACAATATAGAGATTTCAGTGGTATTGTTGTGTCACAGTCAGTACCAGGTTTGACCCCAAAGTGGAGCAGGGTATTGGTTACAATATAGAGAGTTCAGTGATATTGTTGTGTAACGGTCAGTAGCAGGTTTGACCCCAAAGTGGAGCAGGGTATTGGTTACAATATAGAGAGTTCCGTGATATTATTGTGTAACGGTCAGTACCACGTTTGACACCAAAGTGGAGCAGGGTATTGGTTACAATATAGAGAGTTCAGTGGTATTGTTGTGTCACAGTCAGTACCAGGTTTGACCTCAAAGTGGCGCGGGGTATTGGTTACAATATAGAGAGTTCAGTGATATTGTTGTGTAACGGTCAGTACCAGGTTTGACCCCAAAGTGGAGCAGGGTATTGGTTACAATATAGAGAGTTCAGTGGTATTGTGGTGTCACAGTCAATACCAGGTTGGACCCCAAAGTGGAGCAGGGTATTGGTTACAATATAGAGAGTTCAGTGGCATTGTTGTGTCACAGTCAGTAGCAGGTTTGACACCAAAGTGGAGCAGGGTATTGGTTACAAGAGTTCAGTGGTATTGTTGTGTCACAGTCAGTACCAGGTTTGACCCCAAAGTGGAGCAGGGTATTGGTTACAATATAGAGAGTTCAGTGGTATTGTTGTGTCACAGTCTGTACCAGGTTTGACCCCAAAGTGGCGCAGGGTATTGGTTACAATAAAGAGAGTTCAGTGGTATTGTTCTGTCACAGTCAGTACCAGGTTTGACCCCAAAGTGGAGCATGGTATTGGTTATAATATAGAGAGTTCAGTGGTATTGTTGTGTCACAGTCAGTTGCAGGTTGACCCCAAAGTGCAGCAGGGTATTGGTTACAATATAGAGAGTTCAGTGGCATTGTCGTCTCACTGTCCGTAGCAGGTTTGACACCAAAGTGGAGCAGGGTATTGGTTACAATATAGAGAGTTCAGTGGCATTGTTGTGTCACGGTCAGTAGCAGGTTTGACACCAAAGTGGAGCAGGGTATTGGTTGCAATATAGAGAGTTCAGTGGTATTGTTGTGTCATAGTCAGTAGCAGGTTTGACCCCAAAGTGGAGCAGGGTATTGGTTACAATATAGAGAGTTCAGTGGTATTGTTGTGTCATAGTCAGTAGCAGGTTTGACCCCAAAGTGGAGCAGGGTATTGGTTACAATATAGAGAGTTCAGTGGTATTGTTGTGTCATGGTCAATTGCAGGTTTGACACCAAAGTGGAGCAGGGTATTGGTTACAATATAGAGAGTTCAGTGGTATTGTTGTGTCACAGTCAGTACCAGGTTTGACCCCAAAGTGGCTCAGGGTATTGGTTACAATATAGAGAGTTCAGTGGTATTGTTGTGTCACGGTCAGTACCAGGTTTGACACCAAAGTGGAGCAGGGTATTGGTTACAATATAGAGAGTTCAGTGGCATTGTTGTGTCACAGTCAGTAGCAGGTTTGACACCAAAGTGGAGCAGGGTATTGGTTACAAGAGTTCAGTGGTATTGTTGTGTCACAGTCAGTACCAGGTTTGACCCCAAAGTGGAGCAGGGTATTGGTTACAATATAGAGAGTTCAGTGGTATTGTTGTGTCACAGTCTGTACCAGGTTTGACCCCAAAGTGGCGCAGGGTATTGGTTACAATAAAGAGAGTTCAGTGGTATTGTTCTGTCACAGTCAGTACCAGGTTTGACCCCAAAGTGGAGCATGGTATTGGTTATAATATAGAGAGTTCAGTGGTATTGTTGTGTCACAGTCAGTTGCAGGTTGACCCCAAAGTGCAGCAGGGTATTGGTTACAATATAGAGAGTTCAGTGGCATTGTCGTCTCACGGTCCGTAGCAGGTTTGACACCAAAGTGGAGCAGGGTATTGGTTACAATATAGAGAGTTCAGTGGCATTGTTGTGTCACGGTCAGTAGCAGGTTTGACACCAAAGTGGAGCAGGGTATTGGTTGCAATATAGAGAGTTCAGTGGTATTGTTGTGTCACAGTCAGTAGTAGGTTTGACCCCAAAGTGGAGCAGGGTATTGGTTACAATATAGAGTTCTGTGGTATTGTTGTGTCACAGTCACGGTCAGAACCAAGTTTGACACCAAAGTGGAGCAGGGTATTGGTTACAATATAGAGAGTTCAGTGGTATTGTTGTGTCATAGTCAGTAGCAGGTTTGACCCCAAAGTGGAGCAGGGTATTGGTTACAATATAGAGAGTTCAGTGGTATTGTTGTGTCATGGTCAATTGCAGGTTTGACACCAAAGTGGAGCAGGGTATTGGTTACAATATAGAGAGTTCAGTGGTATTGTTGTGTCACAGTCAGTACCAGGTTTGACCCCAAAGTGGCTCAGGGTATTGGTTACAATATAGAGAGTTCAGTGGTATTGTTGTGTCACGGTCAGTACCAGGTTTGACACCAAAGTGGAGCAGGGTATTGGTTACAATATGGAGAGTTCAGTGGTGTTGTTGTGTCACAGTCAGTACCAGGTTTGACCCCAAAGTGGAGCAGGGTATTGGTTACAATATAGAGAGTTCAGTGATATTGTTGTGTAACGGTCAGTACCAGGTTTGACCCCAAAGTGGAGCAGGGTATTGGTTACAATATAGAGTGTTCATTGGTATTGTCGTGTCACGGTCAGTACCAGGTTTGACCCCAAAGTGGAGCAGGGTATTAGTTACAATATAGAGAGTTCAGTGATATTGTTGTGTAACGGTCAATACCTGGTTTGACACCAAAGTGGAGCAGGGTATTGGTTACAATATAGAGATTTCAGTGGTATTGTTGTGTCACAGTCAGTACCAGGTTTGACCCCAAAGTGGAGCAGGGTATTGGTTACAATATAGAGAGTTCAGTGATATTGTTGTGTAACGGTCAGTAGCAGGTTTGACCCCAAAGTGGAGCAGGGTATTGGTTACAATATAGAGAGTTCCGTGATATTATTGTGTAACGGTCAGTACCACGTTTGACACCAAAGTGGAGCAGGGTATTGGTTACAATATAGAGAGTTCAGTGGTATTGTTGTGTCACAGTCAGTACCAGGTTTGACCTCAAAGTGGCGCGGGGTATTGGTTACAATATAGAGAGTTCAGTGATATTGTTGTGTAACGGTCAGTACCAGGTTTGACCCCAAAGTGGAGCAGGGTATTGGTTACAATATAGAGAGTTCAGTGGTATTGTGGTGTCACAGTCAATACCAGGTTGGACCCCAAAGTGGAGCAGGGTATTGGTTACAATATAGAGAGTTCAGTGGTATTGTTGTGTCACAGTCAATACCAGGTTTGACCCCAAAGTGGAGCAGGGTATTAGTTACAATATAGAGAGTTCAGTGGTATTGTTGTGTCACGGTCAGTACCAGGTTTGACCACAAAGTTGAGCAGGGTATTGGTTACAATATAGAGAGTTCAGTGGTATTGTTGTGTTATGGTCAGTAGCAGCTTTGACACCAAAGTTGAGCAGGGTATTGGTTACTATATAGAGAGTTCAGTGGCATTGTTGTGTCACGGTCAGTAGCAGGTTTGACCCCAAATTGGTGCAGGGTATTGGTTACAATATGGAGAGTTCAGTGGTATTGTCATGTCACGGTCAGTACCAGGTTTGACCCCAAAGTGGAGCAGGGTATTGGTTACAATATAGAGTGTTCAGTGGCATTGTTGTGTCACAGTCAGTAGCAGGTTTGACACCAAAGTGGAGCACGGTATTGGTTACAAGAGTTCAGTGGTATTGTTGTGTCACTGTCAGTACCAGGTTTGACCCCAAAGTGGAGCAGGGTATTGGTTACAATATAGAGAGTTCAGTGGTATTGTTGTGTCACAGTCAGTACCAGGTTTGACCCCAAAGTGGCGCAGGGTATTGGATACAATAAAGATAGTTCAGTGGTATTGTTCTGTCACAGTCAGTACCAGGTTTGACCCCAAAGTGGAGCAGGGTATTGGTTACAATATAGAGAGTTCAGTGGTATTGTTGTGTCACAGTCAGTTGCAGGTTTGACCCCAAAGTGCAGCAGGGTATTGGTTACAATATAGAGAGTTCAGTGGTATTGTTGTGTCACAGTCAGTATCAGTTTGACCCCAAAGTGGAGCAGGGTATTGGTTACAATATAGAGAGTTCAGTGGTATTGTTGTGTCACAGTCAGTACCAGCTTGACCCCAAAGTGGCGCAGGGTATTGGTTACAATATAGAGAGTTCAGTGATATTGTTGTGTCACGGTCAGTTGCAGGTTTGACACCAAAGTGGAGCAGGGTATTGGTTACAATAAAGAGAATTCAGTGGTATTGTTGTGTCACAGTCAGTACCAGGTTTGACCCCAAAGTGGAGCAGGCTATTGGTTACAATATAGAGAGTTCAGTGGTATTGTTGTGTCACAGTCAGTAGCAGGTTTGACCCCAAAGTGGAGCAGGGAATTGGTTCAATATAGAGAGTTCAGTGATATTGTGGTGTAACGGTCAGTACCAGGTTTGACCCCAAAGTGGAGCAGGGTATTGGTTACAATATAGAGAGTTCAGTGGTATTGTGGTGTCACAGTCAATACCAGGTTGGACCCCAAAGTGGAGCAGGGTATTGGTTACAATATAGAGAGTTCAGTGGTATTGTTGTGTCACAGTCAATACCAGGTTTGACCCCAAAGTGGAGCAGGGTATTAGTTACAATATAGAGAGTTCAGTGGTATTGTTGTGTCACGGTCAGTACCAGGTTTGACCACAAAGTTGAGCAGGGTATTGGTTACAATATAGAGAGTTCAGTGGTATTGTTGTGTTATGGTCAGTAGCAGCTTTGACACCAAAGTTGAGCAGGGTATTGGTTACTATATAGAGAGTTCAGTGGCATTGTTGTGTCACGGTCAGTAGCAGGTTTGACCCCAAATTGGTGCAGGGTATTGGTTACAATATGGAGAGTTCAGTGGTATTGTCATGTCACGGTCAGTACCAGGTTTGACCCCAAAGTGGAGCAGGGTATTGGTTACAATATAGAGTGTTCAGTGGCATTGTTGTGTCACAGTCAGTAGCAGGTTTGACACCAAAGTGGAGCACGGTATTGGTTACAAGAGTTCAGTGGTATTGTTGTGTCACTGTCAGTACCAGGTTTGACCCCAAAGTGGAGCAGGGTATTGGTTACAATATAGAGAGTTCAGTGGTATTGTTGTGTCACAGTCAGTACCAGGTTTGACCCCAAAGTGGCGCAGGGTATTGGATACAATAAAGATAGTTCAGTGGTATTGTTCTATCACAGTCAGTACCAGGTTTGACCCCAAAGTGGAGCAGGGTATTGGTTACAATATAGAGAGTTCAGTGGTATTGTTGTGTCACAGTCAGTTGCAGGTTTGACCCCAAAGTGCAGCAGGGTATTGGTTACAATATAGAGAGTTCAGTGGTATTGTTGTGTCACAGTCAGTATCAGTTTGACCCCAAAGTGGAGCAGGGTATTGGTTACAATATAGAGAGTTCAGTGGTATTGTTGTGTCACAGTCAGTACCAGCTTGACCCCAAAGTGGCGCAGGGTATTGGTTACAATATAGAGAGTTCAGTGATATTGTTGTGTCACGGTCAGTTGCAGGTTTGACACCAAAGTGGAGCAGGGTATTGGTTACAATAAAGAGAATTCAGTGGTATTGTTGTGTCACAGTCAGTACCAGGTTTGACCCCAAAGTGGAGCAGGCTATTGGTTACAATATAGAGAGTTCAGTGGTATTGTTGTGTCACAGTCAGTAGCAGGTTTGACCCCAAAGTGGAGCAGGGAATTGGTTCAATATAGAGAGTTCAGTGATATTGTGGTGTAACAGTCAGTACCAGGTTTGACCCCAAAGTGGAGCAGGGTATTGGTTACAATATAGAGAGTTAAGTGGTATTGTCGTATCACAGTCAGTACCAGGTTTGACCGCAAAGTGGCGCAGGGTATCGGTTACAATAACGAGAGTTCAGTGGTATTGTTGTGTCACGGTCAGTACCAGGTTTGACCCCAAAGTGGAGCAGGGTATTAGTTACAATATAGAGAGTTCAGTGGTATTGTCGTGTCACGGTCAGTACCAGGTTTGACCCCAAAGTGGAGCAGGGTATTGGTTACAATATAAAGAGTTCAGTGGTATTGTTGTGTCACGGTCAGTAGCAGGTTTGACCCCAAAGTGGAGCAGGGTATTAGTTACAATATAGAGAGTTCAGTGATATTGTCGTGTCACGGTCAGTAGCAGGTTTGACCCCAAAGTGGAGCAGGGTATTGGTTACAATATAGAGAGTTCAGTGATATTGTTGTGTAACAGTCAGTACCAGGTTTGACCCCAAAGTGGAGCAGGGTATTGGTTACAATATAGAGTTCAGTGATATTGTTGTGTCACGGTCAGTAGCAGGTTTGACCCCAAAGTGGAGCAGGGTATTGGTTACAATATAGAGAGTTCAGTGGTATTGTCGTGTCACAGTCAGTACCAGGTTTGACCCCAAAGTGGAGCAGGGTATTGGTTACAATATACAGAGTTCAGTGATATTGTTGTGTAACGGTCAGTACCAGGTTTGACCCCAAAGTTGAGCAGGGTATTGGTTACAATATAGAGAGTTCAGTGGTATTGTCGTGTCACTGTCAGTACCTGGTTTGACCCCAAAGTGAAGCAGGGTATTAGTTACAATATAGAGAGTTCAGTGGTATTGTTGTGTCACGGTCAGTACCATGTTTGACCCCAAAGTGGAGCAGAGTATTGGTTACAATATAGAGAGTTCAGTGGTATTGTTGTGTCACGGTCAGTACCAGGTCTGACCCCAAAGTGGCGCAGGGTATTGGTTACAATATAGAGAGTTCAGTGATATTGTTGTGTCACGGTCAGTAGCAGGTTTGACACCAAAGTGGAGCAGGGTATTGGTTACAATATAGAGAGTTCAGTGGTATTGTTGTGTCACGGTCAGTAGCAGGTTTGACACCAAAGTGGAGCAGGGCATTGGTTACAATATAGAGAGTTCTGTGGTATTGTTGTGTCACGGTCAGTAGCAGGCTTGACACCAAAGTGGAGCAGGGTATTAGTTACAATATAGAGAGTTCAGTGATATTGTTGTGTCACGGTCAGTAGCAGGTTTGACCCCAAAGTGGAGCAGGGTATTAGTTACAATATAGAGAGTTCAGTGGTATTGTTGTGTCACGGTCAGTAGCAGGTTTGACCCCAAAGTTGAGCAGGGTATTGGTTACAAGATAGAGAGTTTAGTGATATTGTTGTGTATTGGTCAGTACCAGGTTTGACCCCAAAGTGGAGCAGGGTATTGGTTACAATATAGAGTGTTCATTGGTATTGTCGTGTCACGGTCAGTACCAGGTTTGACCCCAAAGTGGAGCAGGGTATTAGTTACAATATAGAGAGTTCAGTGGTATTGTTGTGTCACGGTCAGTCGCAGGTTTGACCCCAAAGTGGAGCAGGGTATTGGTTACAATATAGAGAGTTCAGTGGTATTGTTGTGTCACAGTCGATACCAGGTTGGACCCCAAAGTGGAGCAGGGTATTGGTTACAATATAGAGAGTTCAGTGGTATTGTTGTGTCACAGTCAATACCAGGTTTGACCCCAAAGTGGAGCAGGGTATTAGTTACAATATAGATAGTTCAGTGGTATTGTTGTGTCACGGTCAGTACCAGGTTTGACCCCAAAGTTGAGCAGGGTATTGGTTACAATATGGAGAGTTCAGTGGTATTGTTGTGTTATGGTCAGTAGCAGCTTTGACACAAACGTTGAGCAGGGTATTGGTTACAATAAAGAGAGTTCACTGGCATTGTTGTGTCACGGTCAGTAGCAGGTTTGACCCCAAATTGGTGTGGGGTATTGGTTACAATATGGAGAGTTCAGTGGTATTGTCGTGTCACGGTCAGTACCAGGTTTGACCCCAAAGTGGAGCAGGGTATTGGTTACAATATAGCGAGTTCAGTGGCATTGTTGTGTCACAGTCAGTAGCAGGTTTGACACCAAAGTGGAGCAGGGTATTGGTTACAAGAGTTCAGTGGTATTGTTGTGTCACAGTCAGTACCAGGTTTGACCCCAAAGTGGAGCAGGGTATTGGTTACAATATAGAGAGTTCAGTGGTATTGTTGTGTCACAGTCTGTACCAGGTTTGACCCCAAAGTGGCGCAGGGTATTGGTTACAATAAAGAGAGTTCAGTGGTATTGTTCTGTCACAGTCAGTACCAGGTTTGACCCCAAAGTGGAGCATGGTATTGGTTATAATATAGAGAGTTCAGTGGTATTGTTGTGTCACAGTCAGTTGCAGGTTGACCCCAAAGTGCAGCAGGGTATTGGTTACAATATAGAGAGTTCAGTGGCATTGTCGTCTCACAGTCCGTAGCAGGTTTGACACCAAAGTGGAGCAGGGTATTGGTTACAATATAGAGAGTTCAGTGGCATTGTTGTGTCACGGTCAGTAGCAGGTTTGACACCAAAGTGGAGCAGGGTATTGGTTGCAATATAGAGAGTTCAGTGGTATTGTTGTGTCACAGTCAGTAGTAGGTTTGACCCCAAAGTGGAGCAGGGTATTGGTTACAATATAGAGTTCTGTGGTATTGTTGTGTCACAGTCACGGTCAGAACCAAGTTTGACACCAAAGTGGAGCAGGGTATTGGTTACAATATAGAGAGTTCAGTGGTATTGTTGTGTCATAGTCAGTAGCAGGTTTGACCCCAAAGTGGAGCAGGGTATTGGTTACAATATAGAGAGTTCAGTGGTATTGTTGTGTCATGGTCAATTGCAGGTTTGACACCAAAGTGGAGCAGGGTATTGGTTACAATATAGAGAGTTCAGTGGTATTGTTGTGTCACAGTCAGTACCAGGTTTGACCCCAAAGTGGCTCAGGGTATTGGTTACAATATAGAGAGTTCAGTGGTATTGTTGTGTCACGGTCAGTACCAGGTTTGACACCAAAGTGGAGCAGGGTATTGGTTACAATATAGAGAGTTCAGTGGTGTTGTTGTGTCACAGTCAGTACCAGGTTTGACCCCAAAGTGGAGCAGGGTATTGGTTACAATATAGAGAGTTCAGTGATATTGTTGTGTAACGGTCAGTACCAGGTTTGACCCCAAAGTGGAGCAGGGTATTGGTTACAATATAGAGTGTTCATTGGTATTGTCGTGTCACGGTCAGTACCAGGTTTGACCCCAAAGTGGAGCAGGGTATTAGTTACAATATAGAGAGTTCAGTGATATTGTTGTGTAACGGTCAATACCTGGTTTGACACCAAAGTGGAGCAGGGTATTGGTTACAATATAGAGATTTCAGTGGTATTGTTGTGTCACAGTCAGTACCAGGTTTGACCCCAAAGTGGAGCAGGGTATTGGTTACAATATAGAGAGTTCAGTGATATTGTTGTGTAACGGTCAGTAGCAGGTTTGACCCCAAAGTGGAGCAGGGTATTGGTTACAATATAGAGAGTTCCGTGATATTATTGTGTAACGGTCAGTACCACGTTTGACACCAAAGTGGAGCAGGGTATTGGTTACAATATAGAGAGTTCAGTGGTATTGTTGTGTCACAGTCAGTACCAGGTTTGACCTCAAAGTGGCGCGGGGTATTGGTTACAATATAGAGAGTTCAGTGATATTGTTGTGTAACGGTCAGTACCAGTTTGACCCCAAAGTGGAGCAGGGTATTGGTTACAATATAGAGAGTTCAGTGGTATTGTGGTGTCACAGTCAATGCCAGGTTGGACCCCAAAGTGGAGCAGGGTATTGGTTACAATATAGAGAGTTCAGTGGTATTGTTGTGTCACAGTCAGTACCAGGTTTGACCCCAAAGTGGAGCAGGGTATTGGTTACAATATAGAGAGTTCAGTGGTATTGTTGTGTTATGGTCAGTAGCAGCTTTGACACAAACGTTGAGCAGGGTATTGGTTACAATATAGAGAGTTCAGTGGTGTTGTGTTATGGTCAGTAGCAACTTTGTCACAGTCAGTTGCAGGTTTGACCTCAAAGTGCAGCAGGGTATTGGTTACAATATAGAGAGTTCAGTGGTATTGTTGTGTCACAGTCAGTATCAGTTTGACCCCAAAGTGGAGCAGGGTATTGGTTACAATATAGAGAGTTCAGTGGTATTGTTGTGTCACAGTCAGTACCAGCTTGACCCCAAAGTGGCGCAGGGTATTGGTTACAATATAGAGAGTTCAGTGATATTGTTGTGTCACGGTCAGTTGCAGGTTTGACACCAAAGTGGAGCAGGGTATTGGTTACAATAAAGAGAATTCAGTGGTATTGTTGTGTCACAGTCAGTACCAGGTTTGACCCCAAAGTGGAGCAGGCTATTGGTTACAATATAGAGAGTTCAGTGGTATTGTTGTGTCACAGTCAGTAGCAGGTTTGACCCCAAAGTGGAGCAGGGAATTGGTTCAATATAGAGAGTTCAGTGATATTGTGGTGTAACAGTCAGTACCAGGTTTGACCCCAAAGTGGAGCAGGGTATTGGTTACAATATAGAGAGTTAAGTGGTATTGTCGTATCACAGTCAGTACCAGGTTTGACCGCAAAGTGGCGCAGGGTATCTGTTACAATAACGAGAGTTCAGTGGTATTGTTGTGTCACGGTCAGTACCAGGTTTGACCCCAAAGTGGAGCAGGGTATTAGTTACAATATAGAGAGTTCAGTGGTATTGTCGTGTCACGGTCAGTACCAGGTTTGACCCCAAAGTGGAGCAGGGTATTGGTTACAATATAAAGAGTTCAGTGGTATTGTTGTGTCACGGTCAGTAGCAGGTTTGACCCCAAAGTGGAGCAGGGTATTAGTTACAATATAGAGAGTTCAGTGATATTGTCGTGTCACGGTCAGTAGCAGGTTTGACCCCAAAGTGGAGCAGGGTATTGGTTACAATATAGAGAGTTCAGTGATATTGTTGTGTAACAGTCAGTACCAGGTTTGACCCCAAAGTGGAGCAGGGTATTGGTTACAATATAGAGTTCAGTGATATTGTTGTGTCACGGTCAGTAGCAGGTTTGACCCCAAAGTGGAGCAGGGTATTGGTTACAATATAGAGAGTTCAGTGGTATTGTCGTGTCACAGTCAGTACCAGGTTTGACCCCAAAGTGGAGCAGGGTATTGGTTACAATATACAGAGTTCAGTGATATTGTTGTGTAACGGTCAGTACCAGGTTTGACCCCAAAGTTGAGCAGGGTATTGGTTACAATATAGAGAGTTCAGTGGTATTGTCGTGTCACTGTCAGTACCTGGTTTGACCCCAAAGTGAAGCAGGGTATTAGTTACAATATAGAGAGTTCAGTGGTATTGTTGTGTCACGGTCAGTACCATGTTTGACCCCAAAGTGGTGCAGAGTATTGGTTACAATATAGAGAGTTCAGTGGTATTGTTGTGTCACGGTCAGTACCAGGTCTGACCCCAAAGTGGCACAGGGTATTGGTTACAATATAGAGAGTTCAGTGATATTGTTGTGTCACGGTCAGTAGCAGGTTTGACACCAAAGTGGAGCAGGGTATTGGTTACAATATAGAGAGTTCAGTGGTATTGTTGTGTCACGGTCAGTAGCAGGTTTGACACCAAAGTGGAGCAGGGCATTGGTTACAATATAGAGAGTTCTGTGGTATTGTTGTGTCACGGTCAGTAGCAGGCTTGACACCAAAGTGGAGCAGGGTATTAGTTACAATATAGAGAGTTCAGTGATATTGTTGTGTCACGGTCAGTAGCAGGTTTGACCCCAAAGTGGAGCAGGGTATTAGTTACAATATAGAGAGTTCAGTGGTATTGTTGTGTCACGGTCAGTAGCAGGTTTGACCCCAAAGTTGAGCAGGGTATTGGTTACAAGATAGAGAGTTTAGTGATATTGTTGTGTATTGGTCAGTACCAGGTTTGACCCCAAAGTGGAGCAGGGTATTGGTTACAATATAGAGTGTTCATTGGTATTGTCGTGTCACGGTCAGTACCAGGTTTGACCCCAAAGTGGAGCAGGGTATTAGTTACAATATAGAGAGTTCAGTGGTATTGTTGTGTCACGGTCAGTAGCAGGTTTGACCCCAAAGTGGAGCAGGGTATTGGTTACAATATAGAGAGTTCAGTGGTATTGTTGTGTCACAGTCGATACCAGGTTGGACCCCAAAGTGGAGCAGGGTATTGGTTACAATATAGAGAGTTCAGTGGTATTGTTGTGTCACAGTCAATACCAGGTTTGACCCCAAAGTGGAGCAGGGTATTAGTTACAATATAGATAGTTCAGTGGTATTGTTGTGTCACGGTCAGTACCAGGTTTGACCCCAAAGTTGAGCAGGGTATTGGTTACAATATAGAGAGTTCAGTGGTATTGTTGTGTTATGGTCAGTAGCAGCTTTGACACAAACGTTGAGCAGGGTATTGGTTACAATAAAGAGAGTTCACTGGCATTGTTGTGTCACGGTCAGTAGCAGATTTGACCCCAAATTGGTGCGGGGTATTGGTTACAATATGGAGAGTTCAGTGGTATTGTCGTGTCACGGTCAGTACCAGGTTTGACCCCAAAGTGGAGCAGGGTATTGGTTACAATATAGCGAGTTCAGTGGCATTGTTGTGTCACAGTCAGTAGCAGGTTTGACACCAAAGTGGAGCAGGGTATTGGTTACAAGAGTTCAGTGGTATTGTTGTGTCACAGTCAGTACCAGGTTTGACCCCAAAGTGGAGCAGGGTATTGGTTACAATATAGAGAGTTCAGTGGTATTGTTGTGTCACAGTCTGTACCAGGTTTGACCCCAAAGTGGCGCAGGGTATTGGTTACAATAAAGAGAGTTCAGTGGTATTGTTCTGTCACAGTCAGTACCAGGTTTGACCCCAAAGTGGAGCATGGTATTGGTTATAATATAGAGAGTTCAGTGGTATTGTTGTGTCACAGTCAGTTGCAGGTTGACCCCAAAGTGCAGCAGGGTATTGGTTACAATATAGAGAGTTCAGTGGCATTGTCGTCTCACGGTCCGTAGCAGGTTTGACACCAAAGTGGAGCAGGGTATTGGTTACAATATAGAGAGTTCAGTGGCATTGTTGTGTCACGGTCAGTGGCAGGTTTGACACCAAAGTGGAGCAGGGTATTGGTTGCAATATAGAGAGTTCAGTGGTATTGTTGTGTCACAGTCAGTAGTAGGTTTGACCCCAAAGTGGAGCAGGGTATTGGTTACAATATAGAGTTCTGTGGTATTGTTGTGTCACAGTCACGGTCAGAACCAAGTTTGACACCAAAGTGGAGCAGGGTATTGGTTACAATATAGAGAGTTCAGTGGTATTGTTGTGTCATAGTCAGTAGCAGGTTTGACCCCAAAGTGGAGCAGGGTATTGGTTACAATATAGAGAGTTCAGTGGTATTGTTGTGTCATGGTCAATTGCAGGTTTGACACCAAAGTGGAGCAGGGTATTGGTTACAATATAGAGAGTTCAGTGGTATTGTTGTGTCACAGTCAGTACCAGGTTTGACCCCAAAGTGGCTCAGGGTATTGGTTACAATATAGAGAGTTCAGTGGTATTGTTGTGTCACGGTCAGTACCAGGTTTGACACCAAAGTGGAGCAGGGTATTGGTTACAATATAGAGAGTTCAGTGGTGTTGTTGTGTCACAGTCAGTACCAGGTTTGACCCCAAAGTGGAGCAGGGTATTGGTTACAATATAGAGAGTTCAGTGATATTGTTGTGTAACGGTCAGTACCAGGTTTGACCCCAAAGTGGAGCAGGGTATTGGTTACAATATAGAGTGTTCATTGGTATTGTCGTGTCACGGTCAGTACCAGGTTTGTCCCCAAAGTGGAGCAGGGTATTAGTTACAATATAGAGAGTTCAGTGATATTGTTGTGTAACGGTCAATACCTGGTTTGACACCAAAGTGGAGCAGGGTATTGGTTACAATATAGAGATTTCAGTGGTATTGTTGTGTCGCAGTCAGTACCAGGTTTGACCCCAAAGTGGAGCAGGGTATTGGTTACAATATAGAGAGTTCAGTGATATTGTTGTGTAACGGTCAGTAGCAGGTTTGACCCCAAAGTGGAGCAGGGTATTGGTTACAATATAGAGAGTTCCGTGATATTATTGTGTAACGGTCAGTACCACGTTTGACACCAAAGTGGAGCAGGGTATTGGTTACAATATAGAGAGTTCAGTGGTATTGTTGTGTCACAGTCAGTACCAGGTTTGACCTCAAAGTGGCGCGGGGTATTGGTTACAATATAGAGAGTTCAGTGATATTGTTGTGTAACGGTCAGTACCAGGTTTGACCCCAAAGTGGAGCAGGGTATTGGTTACAATATAGAGAGTTCAGTGGTATTGTGGTGTCACAGTCAATACCAGGTTGGACCCCAAAGTGGAGCAGGGTATTGGTTACAATATAGAGAGTTCAGTGGTATTGTTGTGTCACAGTCAATACCAGGTTTGACCCCAAAGTGGAGCAGGGTATTAGTTACAATATAGAGAGTTCAGTGGTATTGTTGTGTCACGGTCAGTACCAGGTTTGACCACAAAGTTGAGCAGGGTATTGGTTACAATATAGAGAGTTCAGTGGTATTATTGTGTTATGGTCAGTAGCAGCTTTGACACCAAAGTTGAGCAGGGTATTGGTTACTATATAGAGAGTTCAGTGGCATTGTTGTGTCACGGTCAGTAGCAGGTTTGACCCCAAATTGGTGCAGGGTATTGGTTACAATATGGAGAGTTCAGTGGTATTGTCATGTCACGGTCAGTACCAGGTTTGACCCCAAAGTGGAGCAGGGTATTGGTTACAATATAGAGTGTTCAGTGGCATTGTTGTGTCACAGTCAGTAGCAGGTTTGACACCAAAGTGGAGCACGGTATTGGTTACAAGAGTTCAGTGGTATTGTTGTGTCACTGTCAGTACCAGGTTTGACCCCAAAGTGGAGCAGGGTATTGGTTACAATATAGAGAGTTCAGTGGTATTGTTGTGTCACAGTCAGTACCAGGTTTGACCCCAAAGTGGCGCAGGGTATTGGATACAATAAAGATAGTTCAGTGGTATTGTTCTGTCACAGTCAGTACCAGGTTTGACCCCAAAGTGGAGCAGGGTATTGGTTACAATATAGAGAGTTCAGTGGTATTGTTGTGTCACAGTCAGTTGCAGGTTTGACCCCAAAGTGCAGCAGGGTATTGGTTACAATATAGAGAGTTCAGTGGTATTGTCGTCTCACGGTCAGTAGCAGGTTTGACACCAAAGTGGAGCAGGGTATTGGTTACAATATAGAGTTCAGTGGTATTGTTGTGTCACGGTCAGTACCAGGTTTGACACCAAAGTGGAGCAGGGTATTGGTTACAATATAGAGAGTTCAGTGGTATTGTTGTGTCACAGTCAGTAGCAGGTTTGACCCCAAAGTGGAGCAGGGTATTGGTTACAATATAGAGAGTTCAGTGGTATTGTTGTGTCACGGTCAATAGCAGGTTTGACACCAAAGTGGAGCAGGGTATTGGTTACAATATAGAGAGTTCAGTGGTATTGTTGTGTCACGGTCAGTACCAGGTTTGACCCCAAAGTGGCGCAGGGTATTGGTTACAATATAGAGAGTTCAGTGGTATTGTTGTGTCACGGTCAGTACCAGGTTTGACACCAAAGTGGAGCAGTGTATTAGTTACAATATAGAGAGTTCAGTGTTGTTGTTGTATCACAGTCAGTACCAGGTTTGACCCCAAAGTGGAGCAGGGTATTGGTTACAATATAGAGAGTTCAGTGATATTGTTGTGTAACGGTCAGTACCAGGTTTGACCCCAAAGTGGAGCAGGGTATTGGTTACAATATAGAGAGTTCAGTGATATTGTTGTGTAACGGTCAGTACCTGGTTTGACACCAAAGTTGAGCAGGGTATTGGTTACAATATAGAGATTTCAATGGTATTGTTGTGTCACAGTCAGTACCATGTTTGACCCCAAAGTGGAGCAGGGTATTGGTTACAATATAGAGCGTTCAGTGATATTGTTGTGTAACTGTCAGTAGCAGGTTTGACCCCAAAGTGGAGCAGGGTATTGGTTACAATATAGAGAGTTCAGTGATGTTGTTGTGTAACGGTCAGTACCAGGTTTGACACCAAAGTGGAGCAGGGTATTGGTTACAATATAGAGAGTTCAGTGGTATTGTTGTGTCACAGTCAGTACCAGGTTTGACCCGAAAGTGGCGCAGGGTATTGGTTACAATATAGAGAGTTCAGTGATATTGTTGTGTAACGGTCAGTACCAGGTTTGACCCCAAAGTGGAGCAGGCTATTTGTTACAATATAGAGAGTTCAGTGGTATTGTTGTGTCACGGTCAGTAGCAGGTTTGACCCCAAAGTGGAGCAGGGTATTGGTTACAATATGGAGAGTTCAGTGGTATTGTTGTGTCACGGTCAGTAGCAGGTTTGACCCCAAAGTGGAGCAGGGTATTGGTTACAATCTAGAGAGTTCAGTGGTATTGTTGTGTCACGGTCAGTACAGGTTTGACCCCAAAGTGGCGCAGGGTATTGGTTACAATTGAGAGTTCAGTGGTATTGTCAATGTCAGTACCAGGTTTGAACCCAAAGTGGCGCAGGGTATTGTTTACAATATAGAGAGTTCAGTGGTATTGTTGTGTCACGGTCAGTAGCAGGTTTGACCCCAAAGTGGAGCAGGGTATTGGTTACAATATAGAGAGTTCAGTGGTATTGTTGTGTCACTGTCAGTAGCAGGTTTGACACCAAAGTGGAGCAGGGTATTGGTTACAATATAGAGAGTTCAGTGGTATTGTTGTGTCACGGTCAGTACAGGTTTGACCCCAAAGTGGCGCAGGGTATTGGTTACAATATAGAGAGTTCAGTGGTATTGTCTAGGTCAGTACCAGGTTTGACCCCAAAGTGGCGCAGGGTATTGGTTACAATATCGAGAGTTCAGTGGTATTGTTGTGTCACGGTCAGTAGCAGGTTTGACCCCAAAGTGGAGCAGGGTATTGTTTACAATATAAAGAGTTCAGTGGTAGGCTTGTGTCACTGACAGTAGCAGGTTTGACCCCAAAGTGGAGCAGGGTATTGGTTACAATATAGAGAGTTCAGTGGTATTGTTGTGTCACGGTCAGTAGCAGATTTGACCCCAAAGTGGAGCAGGGTATTGGTTACAATATAGAGAGTTCAGTTGTCGGCTTGTTTCACTGACAGTAGCAGGTTTGGCCCCAAAGTGGAGCAGGGTATTGGTAACAATATATAGAGTTCAGTGGTAGGCTTGTGTTACTGACAGTAGCAGGTTTGGCCCCAAATTGGAACAGAGGCCTTGGGTAGGGTATTGGTTTCGAGATTTAGTGTTTAAAAGGTATCCTTTGTGTCGCCGTGGATAGCGGGTTCCAAAGTCGAGTAGAGGCATTGGGTCGGTCATTGGTTTCAGTATAGAGAGTTCAATGGTATCGTTGTGTCACCGTCAGTAGTGTGTTTGACCCCAAAGTGGAGCAAAAGCCTTGGTAGGGTATTCAGTTTAGAGGGGTATATTGGAGGTATATTGCATAAATTGAGATATATATTAAAAAATGGTTATTTCCTAGTTTTCTTGATTTTATTTTTGGAGTTGCAACAATACATTGTTGGAATCGTTTACCAAAAATATTAACACGGCCAAAAGATTTTTTGGATACATGGTTGCTTTAGGATTCAAAGTCAAGCTTAAAAAATCGCACACTTAAATGAAAAATTTGCTACACTATGCAACTATTATCGATGGCACGCATGCACATAACAGTACCAGTACCTCGTGATTATTTCATGCGAAAGTGTCTCCAGTTAATACTGTTTATATAATTAAATAATAATTATATGTTTGTCAAATGTTTATAAAAACAAATCATTATACCCCCACAAAAGAAGTTTAGGGGGGGTATATAGGAGTGAGCTTGTCGGTCTGTGGGTCTGCCAGTCTGTCGGTCTGTTGGTTTTAAGTAGGGATGGGACGGAATACTGAAATGAATATCCGAATATTTACCAATCCAAAATATGTATACTACGTGTACGTAGTTGTTTTACCTTGTTTTAGTGGTAAATGAGCGATATAACTTTGTGAGTGTTAGGCAAATATAAAGAAATGTAAGATATTGTTAAATGTATTGTTAATTAATTTGTTAATCGTTCCGTTCTTTTTTTCAGACCCATGAAGCTTGTATCTGCTATGCAGATTACACGTTGCCTGGGTTTTGTCTAATGACCGCATAAAGTACTTCAAAGCACGTGATGGTGGCATTGTTTAATAATAAAGACTCTTGTATAATATACGGTGTTGATATAATGGAGAATAATTGACAAGTGATGAATAGTAAGATTGACCAGATCATGCTAATTTTGTTAAAGAAATTGATTGGCTGATAATGGAATCATTTTGATTGGTTTACTTAGAGAGTTATTGTAATTTACTGTAAACAAGTTAAACGTATAGATGTCACTTAAGGATAATAAACAACAATGTACGCCTTGTGCAAACTGTCAAACCGTTATCACAACATGGCCCAGTTTTGTTATTTGTGGATACAATGCGTCATATTCGCGCCTCCTACAAACCGTTAACTCGCTGCCCTTGTACAGACGTGCCCCCCCAGCCAATTATCAATTGTCTTTAATTGGACATGTTTAGCATGTGTTGTAAAAACGTTACACTGCCCCCGCCCACCTGCTAGGCAGGAAATACGACTGGAATTCATGTTAACTTTGCAATCAAACTGGAAAAAAAATGATTTTTTAAAGAATTTTTTTTCTTTAAATAAATGAGAAAATCGAATATTCATATTTTCGTTTCTTTATATTTGAATATTATCCAATATTCGAATATTCGAGTATTCGGTACCATCCCTAGTTTTAAGCTCACTTGAGCACGAAGTGCTTCGTGTTCGATGAGCTATTGGTATAGGGGACCTCTCGGGCGGCATCCGTTGTCAATTGTCCGTCGTCCGTATGCCGTCAACAATTTGGACCGTTATCGCGATAAAGACTACATTTTGGGCTTACCTGAGCACAATGTGCTCATGGTGAGCTTTGAGGATCGCCTTTTGTCCATCATGCGTCGTCCGTCGTGTCAACATTTTCATTCAAAGAACATCTCCTCCTAAACCACTCGGCAGATTTTCACCAAAATCCACAGGAATTACCCTTGGGTGACCCTCTTTCAAAATTGTTCAAATCGTTCCGGTGCGCTGCATATATAGGTCACCAGAGCTAAAAATAGATTTGAAAAATGACAACTTCAAACATCTCTGAAACCACAAGGCTTGGAGCTTTCATATTTGATATGTGACATCCTCTAGTGGTCCTCTACAAAGATTGTTCAAATGATGCCCCTGGGGTCAAAACTGGCCAGGCCCCGGGGTTCACTTAGTTTATATAGACTTGTATTGCAAAATATTTTTAAAAGCGTCTTCTCTGAAACCGCTAGGCCTAGAGGTTTCAAATTTGGTAAGTAACATTGTATAGTGGTCCTCTACAAATATTGTTCAAATGAGGCCCCTAGGGTCAAAACTGGCCACACCCCAGGGGTCACATGGTTTATATAGACTTGAATAGCAATATGACTTTAAAAATCTCCTCTGAAACCGCAGGCCCAGAGGTTTCATATTTGGTATGTAACATTTTATAGTGGTTCTCTACAAAGATGGTTCAAATGATGCCTCTGGGGTGAAAACTGGCCACATCCCGGGGGTCACATGGGTTATATAGACTTGAATAGCAAAATGACTTTAAAAATCTTCTCCTCTGAAACTGAAATCCTAGAGGTTTCCTATTTGGTATGTAACATTGTGTAGTGGTCCTCTACAAAGATTGTTCAAATGAGGCCCCTGAGGTCAAAACTGGCTACCCACCGGGGTCACATGATTTATATAGACTTGAATAGCAATATGACTTTAAAAATCTTCTCCTCTGAAACCGCAAATCCTAGAGGTTTCATATTTGGTAAGTAACATTGTGTAGTGGTCTTCTACAAAGTTTGTTCAAATGAGGCCCCTGGGGTCAAAACTGGCCACACCCCGGGGGTCACATGGTTTATACAGACTTGAATAGCAGTATGACTTTAAAAATCTTCTCCTCTGAAACCGCAAATCCTACAGGTTTCATATTTGGTATGTAACATTGTGTACTGGTCCTTTACAAAGATTGTTCAAATGATGCCCCTGGGGTCAAAACTGGCCACACCCTGGGGCTCACATGATTTATATAGACTTGAATAGCAAAATGATTTTAAAAATCTCTGAAACCGCAAGGCCTAAAGGTTTTATATTTGGTATGTAACATTATATAGTGGTCCTCTAAAAAGATTGTTTAAATGACTCTGTGGTCAAAACTGGCCACACACCGGGGTCACATGGTTTATATAGACTGAACTAGCAAAATGACTTTAAAAATCTTCTCGGAAACCTCAGGGCCCAGAGGTTTCATATTTGGTATTTAACATTGTATAGTAGTCCTCTTCAAAGATTGTTCAAATGATTACCCTGGGGTAAGAACTGGCCACACCCCGTGGCTCACATGGTTTATATACCAGTAGACTTAAATAGCAAAATGACTTTAAAAATCTTCTCCTCTGAAACCGCAATTTTTTTTGTCCAGAGGTTTCATATTTCGTATGTAACATTGTATAGTGGTCCTCTATAAAGATTGTTGAAATGATGCCCCTGTGGTCAAAACAGGCCACACCCCGGGGTTACAATGTTTATATAGACTTTAATAGCAAAATGACTTTAAAAATCTTCTTTTCTGAAACCGCAGGCCCGGAGGTTTCATATTTGGTATGTAACATTGTATAGTGGTCCTCTACAAAGATTGTTCAAATGATGCCCCTGGGGTAAAAACTGGCCACATCCAGTCGGTCACACGGTTTATGTAGACTTGAATAGCAAAATGACTCTAAAAATCTTCTTCTGAAACCTCAAGGCCCAGAGGTTTCATATTTGGTTAAAACATTATATCGAGACCTCGATTGGGATTGCAAATGGGATGGGTGGGGTCAAGGTCACTGTTACTAAAAATAGAAAAACGGTTTCCGCTCAATAACTTTATAACGCTTCGAGATATTTTAATGAAACTTAATACATAGATACCTAATATCGACACCTCGCATGGGATTGCCTATGGGGTGGGAGGGGTCAAGGTCAATGTTACTAAAAATAGAAAAACGTTTCCCGCTCAATATCTTGAGAACGCATTGAGATATTATAATGATACATAACACATAAATACATTATATTGAGACCTCGATTGGGATTGCATATGGGGTGGGTGGGGTCAAGGTCACCATAATTAAAAATAGAAAAATGGTTTCCGCTAAATATCTTGAGAACGCATTGAGCTATTTTAATGAAACTTAAGTACCTTACATCGAGACATTGCTTGGGATTGCATATGGGGTGGGTAGGGTCAAGGTCACCATTACTGAAAATAGAAATTGGTTTCCGCTCAATAACTTGAGAATGCATTGCAATATTTTAATGAAACTTAATACACATATCTTATATCGAGACCTCACTTGGGTTTGCTTATGGGGTGGGTGGGGTCAAGGTCACTGTTATTGAAAGTAGAAAAATGTTTTACACTCAATAACTTAAGATCGCATTGAGATATTTTAATGAAACTTCATACGTAGATACATTACATGGTTTATAAAGCCTTGAATAGCAAAATGACTTAAAAAATCTTCTCCTCTGAAACTGCAAGGCCCAGAGGTTTCATATTTGGTATGTAACATTGTATAGTGGTCCTCTACAAAGAATGTGCAAAAGATGCCTCTGGGGTCAAAACTGGCCACAACCCGGGGGTCACATGGTTTATATAGACTTGAATAGCAAATTGACATTAAACGTCTTCTCCTCTGAAACAGCAAGGCCTGGAGGTTTCATATTTGGTATGTAACATTGTGTAGTGGTCCTCTACAAAGATTGTTCAATTGAGGCCCCTGGGGTCAAAACTGGCCACATCCCGGGGGTCACATGGTTTATATAGACTTGAATACCAATATGACTTTAAAAATCTCCTCTGAAACCGCAGGCCCAGAGGTTTCATATTTGGTATGTAACATTTTATAGTGGTTCTCTACAAAGATAGTTCAAATGATGCCTCTGGGGTCAAAACTGGCCACACCCCAGGGGTCACATGGTTTATATAGACTTGGATAGCAAAATGACTTTAAAAATCTTCTCCTCTGAAACCGCAAATCCTAGAGGTTTCATATTTGGTATGTAACATTGTGTAGTGGTCTTCTACAAAGATTGTTCAAATGAGGCCCCTGGGGTCAAAACTGGCCACACCCCGGGGGTCACATGGTTCATATAGACTTGAATAGCAATATGACTTTAAAAATCTTCTCCTCTGAAACCGCAAATCCTAGAGGTTTCATATTTGGTATGTAACATTGTGTAGTGGTCCTCTACAAAGATTGTTCAAATGATGCCCCTGGGGTCAAAACTGGCCACACCCTGGGGCTCACATGATTTATATAGACTTGAATAGCAAAATTAATTTAAAAATCGGTTTCCGCTCAATAACTTCAGAATGCATTGAGATATTTTAATGAAATTTCATACATAGATACCTTTTATTGAGACCTCGCATGGGATTGCATATGGGGTGGGTGGGATCAAGGTCACCATGACTAAAAATAGAAAAACAGTTTCCACTCCATAACTTGAGAATGCATTGAGATATTTTAATGAAACTTCATACTTAGATACATTATATTGAAACCTTGCTTAGGATTCCATATGGGGTGGGTGGGGTCAGGGTCAAGATTATAGAAAAATAGAAAAACAGGTTCCACTCAATAAATTGAGAACGCATTGAGACATATTTATGAAACTTCATGTAGATACCTTATCTTTAGACCTTGCTTGGGATCGCATATGGGGTGGATGGGGTCAAGGTCACCATTACTAAAAATAGATAAAGTATCCACTCTACCTAGAGAACGAATTGAGATATTTTAATGAAATTTCATGTGTAGATACCTTATATCTAGACCTCTCTTGTGATTGCTTACGGAGTGGGTGGGATCAAATTCACCTTTACTAAAAATAAAAAATAAACGGTTTTCACTGAATAACTTAAGAACTTATTTAGATATTTTAATGAAACTTCATATGTAGATACCATATGTAGACACCATTTCCTAGCCATAGGTGTATGACCTTCACCGTGCACCCAGAACTTTCTTTTATTATTGTGCTGACTTGCGCATTTTGTTAGAAAAATTCGGTTTTTGTGGAATTTGCACATTTTGTAAATTATGTTTGGTACTCAGGTGTAATATCATAAAATACAGATCAAGTTCCACTTAAGTTACAAACTACTAAATGTTGAGTTATGGCTCCTCATGAAATTAAATTTTTCCAAATACACTGTTAAACATTCACAAATTAAAGCATTCTCTCTGCGTCTATTTCTTTCAAATGGATGCCATAGTTTTGTGGCAAGGCCATATTGTGGGGGTATATCTGTCACTCATGTGACAATTCTAGTTGTATTTAACAATATTTCAATCAGTTCTTTTAAATCAACTTCATATTCGTAAATGTTATTGACGGCCTACCGTAGATACTCCCCTTTAAACATATTTGTTTATAATACAGTTGGTAGATATATAAATATATTCACAATACAATAACGATTAAAAAATGGTTGAAACAAGGAAATATATTCAGTTTCTTACCGGTATATAGTTTTTCTACACATATACATTTGAAATTTTGTATGAAAATAACATAAAGAATCAAGCCAGTCAAGGTTGGGTATTTCTTACAATATAAAGAGTTTAAAGGTATCATTGTTTCACCTATTTTTGATGTTTTTGTATTTTTGCCAAGAACATCCATTTTGGTAGACTGTGGTCTAGATATTTAATCTCGCACGATTTCATGGTTGACCTGCGCAGACTTTAAATAATGTAGATCTAGTAATGGGTCTATGTGTTTGTAATGACCGTGACAACCAAACACATGATAATTACAGTATTTGTGTTTTAATTTTACAAATTTAATAAGTTAGTACCCCTATGTGTCCAGAAGAACAATATCATCATGAATATTTTGTTTTTGAGACATTATCACACCATGTCATTTTTTGTCTGATTTTTGTGCTTGGTTTGACATTAAAGTAGCAGTTCATAAATATTTTGACAACAATAAAACTTTGCAGAAATTGTTTCTAATAGACATCTTGCCGATAAAAGTACAAAACACCGCATTGCAATCTGTGCAAAAAATTATGTTTTGGTAACTTTTTATCGTCTTTTTTCTGTATGCGATAACTGGTGATGCCTCTGGAGTACATCAATGTACATTATTCCATAGTATGTTTGTACCAAGCCTTTTCAAACATAGCAAGTATAAAATGCCTTTCGTAAAAAAGAAACAGTTTTCAAACGAATACACACCATTAACGTTCATAACAACTACTGCCAAATTACGGTGTATTGAATTAGATTCCATGGACTGCGGCTTTAAGGTAATGTACAACTGAATAAATGTGTGAAAAGCAATATATTGAATATTTACATACATTAATAAATGCAAGTTTATGCAAGATGTAAATAGCACTTGAAATTTCAGAAAAATTCTGCTTCATTGTTGGTCTGTTTATCCTGTGGAAATTGGTGCGTTTCATGCACAAACACGCTCTAATCTATGGCTTGCATTTTCACAGGTGGATGAGGAGCAAATGAAGAAGGTCCTAGCTCTGATCAAGACTGGCAAGGATCAGGGGGCCAAACTGGTTGCCGGGGGCAACCGTGTGGGCAACAAGGGCTACTTTGTGGAGCCCACCGTCTTCTGTGACGTGAAGGATGACATGACCATTGCCAAAGAGGAGGTGAGGAGATCAGTCCTAGTCTAAAAGCATCTTATTTTGTCTTTATCTTTGAATCTGAAAACTTCCTAAACTGTATTAAGCCAAACTACCGCTTTGTAATCACTTTGAATTACATCAGTATAAAACAGTATTTTGAACATAGATCTACAAATTAGTTGATTTATCAAACAAATACAAAACATTGCAATTTAACACTAAAATTAAAAAAAATAAATATTTCTAAATACTTTGTTCACAAATAAAATAAGAATGTGTGCAAAGTTATACTAATTAACTACCAGTATCTGCATGATATGGTTTGCTTTTGGCACCAATTCTGCTGGCATATCATTGGTAACTGCCTTTCAGGAATAAAGACTTAAATTAAACCAGAAGCAAGTGAAACAGTATTCTTTACTTATCCCAATACTTATAGAAGAATTTTGTTTCAGATTTTCGGCCCTGTCATGCAGATCATCAAGTTTAAAACCATGGAGGAGGTCATTGAGAGGTCAAACCTCAACAAGTACGGACTGGCCGCCGGGGTGGTTACCAATGACGTCAACAGAGCCATCAATGTCGCCAACAGTCTCCGAGCAGGAACTGTCTGGTAGGTTGTCATACTTGTACATGCAAGCATTTGCAGTGTTAGCTTTTAGAACCAAAGTGTTTTGAAACAGTTTTACGTGTTTACTTATAAAACAAAAGTGATTTGAAATGTGTTGAATCTGTATGATTAATACATTCCATAATACAAGCTCATTTATGTACAAAGTTATTGGTGGATGTGAAGCGATGAAAGTGGGAATTGAATTTTAATTAAGGTAAATTTCTTTTCCTGTGGTAAGAAATGACTTTCTTACTCTGAAAAAAATAGTGATATTTCTGTTCCATTCAACATCATTTAAGCAAGCAATCGACTACAGCACATGTGTTGTATATTTTCTGTTTCAATTTCAGGGTGAATTGTTACGATGTGTTTGACTCCAGTGCACCATTTGGTGGCTTCAAAATGTCAGGAAATGGCCGTGAACTTGGTGAATACGGAATGGAGGCTTACACAGAAGTGAAGAGTGTAAGTACAACAATGCTTGCTAACAAGCATTTAAATGTCTTTACAAATGTCACAGCCATGTGTGGCCTTGGTATTTATTATTTCCTCTTATTTGCTCAGGTTTAGTGTTAGATAAATGTGTATGAGATTGTATAATGTTGGTGTGACTGTAAAAAAATAATATAGTTTCAAACAACAGATCATGGTGCTTGTGCAGTTCTTTACAGTTGTTTTTAATGGCAACAAGAAAGCTATTTGCACAGTCAAGTTGGTTCACTGTGTGTTGTAGACACTTTCTCTGTTGTTCTGATGTTGTGTTGTGCTCATGATATAATTTATGCCCTTTATTATATTTCAGGTGATCATAAAAGTTCCACCAAAGAACTCCTAAGACTGCATGAACATGTAATGATGAAATGGACAATACAAAATATCATGACATAAGCGTGACCAATGTTTTTTATGCCAGATAAGACACTGGTGTTAAATAATAGGGTTGGGACCAAATACTCAAATCGTTACTCGAATATTCATATGACTTATTCAAATAGATCTATATTTGAACATTTTATGTCAAAATATTAGGAACACTTCCCGAATATTTACCAGGGTTGCCAGCACACTTGGAAAGTCAGGGAAATTCGATTATTTTTTGAGGTTAGTGAATTGTCAGGTGAGAAAGTAAGTGAAAAATCAAATTACAAAAGTCAGTGAAAAAGTCAGGGAAAAAATATGCCTGAAGGTAAACAAAATACTTTATACAAATTTGCAGGTTATGGCAGTCTTAAGGTGTTTTTGAGTTACTAAAATTTATGTGTAAATACATAATATGATTATTTTTGGTCAGAAATATATATCTTTTTTTTTTTTAATGTCCTAGTGTTACTTAAATATGATTTGTTCACATGGAATTCTCTTCCTAAAGATATGGACGGCTAAAAGGGGAGGAGGCCATTGAAAATGGGTGGTTTTGATCAGTGAAAAACTGGATTTAGTCAGTGGAAAGTCGGTGAAGTCGAGGATTGTCTTTGCCCCAAGTGCTGGCAACCCTGTTTAGATACCTGAAAGAAGCACACTACCTGTATGGTACGTGTCGTGGTAATAACATACTCCAGTGGTAAATTAGCGTAGAAAATCATCTTTATGCAATATTTAAAAATGGATATGTACAAATTAGTAATGTATGTTGTTCCTTCTGAACACTTAACTTTTCATTGCATAGACTCCATTTTGCCTGAGTTTTGTCGACTGATTGCGTGAAATACTTGAAAGTTGGTGATGGTGATATACGCTTGATAAATAGTTTGGCTCTATAAATAGTTTGTGTTGATATAATGAAAAATATTCTAACTTGTATCAAGATAAAATAGGTTTTGCTTGATTCCATTAACAAATTTTAATGGCCGACAACAAACTTTTTTGATTGGCTATCCAGAGAGTAATTAAATTATTTTCTATGGAATAACACATCGTGCATACTGGTAATCACCTCATGCAAACTGGTAATCCCTTATAATGCAGTTACAAACATCTTGTTACTTGGACTTGATTGACATAGCGATACACAGCCACCTGCTAGGCAGAAAATACTGTTTTCAAACTGACTGAAAAATGGTGTAAACTAGATCTGATAAATGAATATTCATATTATTCGTTTTTGTATTCAAATATTCGGCAAATTTCAGAATATTTGGTCCTATCCCTGTTTAATAATGATGAAGAGTGATTGTTAATGTCATTAAATACTGTCTACAGTTAACTGGATTACCTGTATAACACATTCTAACCTGCTATGAAATTAATGCACGATAGTTATTTGCACAATTTCTAGGCTTTTTGAGCAAAAATTATTTGCTCAGTTATATTGGATTTTTTTTTGGTATTTTATAATCATATTTTGCAAACCAGAAAAGATACATTTTAGGATCTAATTTAAATATTTGGATCATTGAACCATGTCACCAAAATATTTAATAATTTCAAAATAACCTACACATGAATGCAAAACTTAAACTTCTATGTTTGTTCTTAGTTTTTATACAAAGCATTGTCAAGGATGGTACAGGCATTAAATTTACTATACCTGAAGTGTAATCTTTGTGTAATGGACAATAATCACCTATTATATGTTTGTGATTTAAATAATTGATTAAACAAAAATGTGCTTGTGATTAAAGGCAGATGCTTAAAGGATGTTTGTGATTAAATAATAAATGACTTCATTGTCTTATGTTGTGATCACAACTTTTTATTTGAAAAGAAATTTGAACCCCTTATTCGCACACTATATTTTACGACTTTAATAAACACCAACAAAACTAACCATTTATATTTTTAATATGACAAAGTTAGATGCATTTAGTTAACATATTTAATGCTTGATTTGACAGTCAGCTTTGTTTCAAACATTTAAACTTGCATATTGACTTTTAACAATTTCCATACAGTGGATTCCTTGTCGGCCATGCGTAATGTTTCATACTCAGTACATGTATATAAAGTCAAGAGGTCGGGGAATTTGTACAACAACAAGAGGGGAATTGTATACCAACAAGAGGGGAATTGTATACCAACAAGAGGGGAATTGTATACCAACAAGAGGGGAATTGTATACCAACAAGAGGGTAAGTGTATAACAACAAGAGGGGCATTGTATAACAACAAGAGGGGAATTGTATAACAACAAGAGGGTACATGTATAACAATAAGAGGGGAAGTGTATAACAACAAGAGGGGAAGTGTATAACAACAAGAGGGGAATTGTATAACAACAAGAGGGGAAGTGTATAACAACAAGAGGGGAATTGCACATTTTACCTTTAAGGGACTTATTCACAGATTTTCATATTTTTGAAAAATGTCATTAAATTTCTTTTTTTTTTTTAAACATGACAAAAAGAAGAACAAGTAAAAATATTTGCTGCTGCCCGCATTCGAAACCTACGACCTACAGAATCGAAATTCTGTCGCACATCACTTGGCCAGTCAGACTTGCAAGCATTAAAGTGTAGTTAATGCTATGTACCGGTATGTGATACACGTTTTCCAAACGCTTTATAATTTCATCCATTTCAATTGATGATAACGACACTATATTTCCAGTATAGTTATGCGTCAGGAGTGTTATTTCACTTTTTTATACATAATTTACCTTTCTTTCCTTTAAGAAATGTTAAACTACAAAATAGAGGCTGTAACCGAAATTTTAATAACACTATCACAGTTGTAACTGAAAACCATCTAACACAACAAATTTATTGACGTAATTTTATTACACATTTTTTCCATATCTTCCACATTTCATTTCACCTCAGATTTCCTCAACAAAAAAAAACAGATCAAACATTCAACTGCAGTATTACATGCAAATGCCTACTTTCCAAGAGTCTGTTTAGAAATGTGTAACACTCCACAGTCCACACACTGGCATTTTCCTGCAACAATCACCGATGCTATAAGCTGAAAGAAAATCATCATGTTAAAGCACTTTTTACGAAATTTACAATACTTAATATATACCTATAAATTATGAGATGTTCTGATTATAAAAATTAATGAGCAAAAACAAAATAATACAGTAAGAATTTAATCCATTATTAATGAACTGTTATGATTCAAACATAAATTAGAAGAAATTGTCTACCCTCAAATATCTTTTCCAAATAATGGTACTGTTTATAAATAATCACAGTAGAAATTTGTTCGATAGAGTGCACACTTTTGACCACTAAGCAAAGTCCAATGATACTAATGTACTCAATACTCGGTATTGAATAGCGTACTGATAATTTATAAATACCACAGGTTTTTGACACATTTTTGAAGCACATGTACATTTTTAAACATGCCGATAGTATTTACTTCCAGACTTGAATCGTGAAGTTACAATTATAGACAAGTTTTAAAGTACTGGTAATATTTACTTCCAAAGGAAGTCTTAGATACAGTACATAATAATAATCAGTGTTTCTATACATGCATGAGTAACAAACATGTTCAAGTATAAGTGATTAACACTCCTTATTTGTATAAAGCTAAGTTATGAATCCCAGAATACATTTTTCTCTTCAAGTTTTGCTTATAAACATTAATTCTCTATGATTAATGATCAAAATAATATGAACATCCCAAATATAATCTTACAAGTCTAACAATGGGAATGCAGTATCATTTACAAATTTAGCAGTTGATAAGAAAACTTGGGGTACAATTTGTCATTTACTGAAAAAATTCTTTCGCGGTGTCTAGATTATGAACATTCTTGAAAAACACCCATTTCACGTGGCTTTAAATTAGCGCACTTCATTTTCATGTATATATTTACTAGTTATCATATGAAAAGAAAATGAATGCAGGTTCTTAAAGGGACTTACACACAGATTTTCGCATTGTTTGAAGTATACCATTAAATGCCTTGACAGATTTAAGCATCGGAACTAATAAGTTCAAGTCTAATAACAAAAAAAGTATCTAGAAAAAATAAAAAGTTGATCCCACCGAGGTTCGAACCGGGACCTCCGGATTAAAAGGCTATCGTCATAACCATTCAGCCATTCCATTCTTCTATATTTCACCCTGCATTATTTAGTTTCTGTAAGTGTTCCACGTGATGTCAACAGTTTCAACAAAAACTACAGAAACACTCCAAATTATTCTATCGTTAGTGTTACAAATGCTTTTTTATTAGTTTATCAATTTCAACTGATATAAACAAAACGGTTTTTACAGTATATTTCTAGGTCCATAGCGTTATTTTTCTTCCTTGTATACACTGTTCTTTTCTTTTTGGAATCGGCGACAAAAACTTGAAAAATTGTCAACGGGTCAATCTGTGCACAGGTCCCTTTAAATTCACACTTTGTATGGACCACGAAAATAAGACCACCGTGAAATAAAATGATTTTATTTCAGAGTACCTTCCAAATTGGTCACATAATTATAAGTTAGTTAGGGCCCATTTTAGCCCTTACCTTCCAAACTGGCCCCCAGAAATGGAGAAGTACTTGTTGAAGTCGAGACGCAGCAGGAGCTGCGCAAGGTGTGGGCTGGAGCTATTAGTGCGAACGCTTGACAGCATCTTGAACAGCAGACTGGTCTGACGCTGCAGGTTCTACAGAAATCAGTCATTCAATAGAGCGTTAACTATTGACCTATTCGAAAGCATAATTGTGTTTAGCGAAATTGGGTAGCGGAAACACTATTCTATACCAATCACTAGTCTAATCTATGACTAGGCAATCATGATTTCAAAAGTGACAATATGGCCATAACATGATTGGAATATCAAACATATCTCAGTTATAATTATTTAATATTAAAAAAATAATACATATTGCTCATAATTGACAATATATTTCAGAGTAAAAAAGGTGGAAAACGAATAATCTAACTGAAAAACATCTTTCAGGTTTTATTGTTAATCTGTAGCCATTTGTCAGACATACAAAAAATGCTCTGTTGTATTTATTAGATTCAACATTTCCATCATCGGCAGTTACCGATTAACAGCATTACCTTCGTAATAGTCTCCAGCTGAGTGGTATCCCTGTGTGACATGGGCGTCTCACAGCGGCCAACTAGAGCTGAGAACACCGAACACTGGTCCAAGATCTCGTATAGGCAGTTGGCAACCTGGGTATTAATATATAGAGGTGGATAAGTAAAAGGTCTGTTTATTCTAACTAACTTAAAACTGTATTTAACGCATTTGTATATCGCAACTATCACAAGACAACTTTTTAAGAGCCAGGAATCAATGATGGCAGAATTGATGGTCTAAAATGTGCTTCAGTCTTTGAGATTTTTTTCTCAAATAACTATCTTAATTTATAGGTATGTCTTATATGTGATGGCATCCTGTACTCGCGTATTAACGGTATGTTTTGTTGATAGTTAGCCACTCAATCTCAATACCCTGCATAGATCTAGTACATAATTATATTGCAGAAGGTAATGGAAACTGTAAAGTAATGAATAGATGTTACAAAAAATATGGGCCTTTTAATACAGATATATGCAGTAATTGCCAATAACGAGGTAAAAGTTCACATACAAATAATTAATAATAACAGCTGAGACGTAACAAGAAGTTCATTACTCAGGAAGAATTTCAACACAACTAAGTAAGAAACTATTAAGAGGTAATGACGATGAACAAGAAACTTAGAAATTCCATGAAAACCAAATTTTTTAAATGAAATGCATACAAGACAGTACTGTAAAAAAAAGTTCTGGATGCAAGGTGGTAGTCATCTAGCTATGGCAAGGAATACTAAAATTAAGGAATTGCTTATTTAGCCATTAATTAGAACATTTAAGAATACTGGCCCTGTACAGAAGTATTTAAACATATGTGTAGTTTTCATCAATATACAAATCAGCTAGTGAATTACTGAGCAGAAAGCATTTTATTTATTTTTAGTAATATTGACCTTGACCCTGCCCATCCAAGAATTAATCTATATGAAGTTTTTATTGCAAATCTCTATTTGTTTGAGTTATTGAGCGGAAACCAAAAAAGCCTGACAGCCCCAACGACATACGCCAATCTAATAACTGAAATTATTCGAAGAAAAATTTGGTTAACAACGTGGCTCTAAAGATGCGGCAATGCATTTTCCTGTGACTTGGTCACTGAATATACTACCACTTACCCCCTTCATGTGAACAAAGCTCTGTGCAAGAAAAGCAGACAGGAAATGGTCGTGAGCCACTTTGACAGCCACTTACCGCCTTCATGTGAACAAAGCTCTGTGCAAGAAAAGCAGACAGGAAATGGTCGTGAGCCACTTTTACAGCCACTTACCGCCTTCATGTGAACAAAGCTCTGTGCAAGAAGAGCAGACAGGAAATGGTCGTGAGCCACTTTGACAGCCTCATAGTCTCGAGTGTTATCTATTTTATCCAGCAGCACTCCATACTGGGACTCAATCACATCCACCTGTGGGAACAACATATCACGAGGGTTGAGCACAAAACTAATATACCTAATATAGAAATCAGAAGCAGATACAATGGTTTCATGCTCAACCCTTCAATTTTAAGCAACTCTATTAGAACAAGGGATGGCAACATCTCAACTTGTCCCACTTGGCCATTTTTAAGCTCGACTATTCACCAAATAGTTTAAGCTATACTACTCATCCATTTGTCTGCGTCGGCGTAATGCTCTGGTTAAGGTCTGTGTGCAACAAATCCTTAACTGTGACCAGCATTTTAGCAAATTATGCCCCCTTTTGTACTTGAAGGCAGGTTAAGGTTTGCATGCAAGAGAAAATTCAGGTTAAAGTTTTCGTGCAACAAGTACATATCTCTGTAATTACTACAGATATTCAATTGAAACTTCACACATGTCTTCTGGGTCATTATATAAGGTCACCGACCAAGGCCCATAACTCTTACCTGCAATTTAGCAGAATTATGCCCCTTTTTGAACTGGCATTTGTTCATACAGTTATTATACAGGAAATTCTGGCAAACATGCACTTGTCCACACATGCTCTGTGACAACCTGGGCAAAACTGACATTTGATTTCCCCCCACCCCCTGAACAAATTTGGGTTGAGACCACCACTAAGCAGTAACTAAACTCAGCACTGAAAGTGCAGTTCTTTTTTTAATATCACATTTTCGATATGCATGTATTAAAACAGATAGTTTTCATATCTTACTTATATAATACATATAACTATATAAAACATGTAACAGAACTAGACACCTATTTGTCTGATGTTCAAGTTCTTAATACTGGTTAAGTGCCATTTTTATCTAAAAAAAAAACACCACTGTGAGGTAATTTTAACAAGGCAGTCTAAAGGACAGCTACATCCCCCCCCCCCCGTGATCCTTCATTAGATTATAAAGGTAACTTTGAAGTATCACACTGATCTTAAATCAGTTTCATGAAAATTCCTCAAAGGGCATAGGAAATATGAAGCTGACATAAAAATGGAGGCTCAAACATTTAACCTTTAAGTGTGACCTTGACCTTGAGTTCGCAAGACTGCTCCATGCCTTCTGCACATTGCCTCAATGTGATAAACATTTGAGCAAAGCTTTATAAAAATCCTTCAAAGGGCATAGGAGATATGGAACAGACACAAAAATGGAGGCTCAAACATTTGACCTTCAAGTGTGACCTTGACCTTGAGGTGGCATGACTGCCTCATGCCTTCTGCACATTGCCTCAATGTGATAAACATTTGAGGCAAGTTTCGTGAAAATCATTTAAAGGGCACAGGAGATATAGAACAGACCTGAAAATACAGGCTCAAATATTCAACCTTCAAGTGTGTCCTTGACCTTGAGTTGGCGTGACTGGCGTATGCCTTCTGCACATGGTCTCAATGAAAAAGCATTTGAGCCAAGTTTCATGAAAATCCTTCAAAGGGTATAGGGGATATGGAGCGGACACGAAAAACAGACACGAAAATAGAGGCTAAAAAATTTAACATTCAAGTGTGACCTTGACCTTGAGCTGGCTTGAAAGGCTCATGCCTTCTGCACATCAACTCAATGACTTAAACATTTGAGCCAAGTTTCATGAAAATCCTTCAAAAGGCATAGGAGATATGGAGCGGACACGAAATGGAGGCTCAAATATTTGACCTTCAAGTGTGACCTTGACCTTGAGCCAGCGTGACTGACTCATGCCTTCTGCACATCGTCTCAATGACCTTAACATTTGAGACAAGTTTCATGAAAATCCTTCAAAGGGTATAGGAGATATCGAGCGGACAAGAAATGCAGGCTCGAATATTTGACCTTCAAGTGTGACCTTGACCTTGAGCCGGCGTGACTGACTCATGCCTTCTGCACATCGTCTCAATGACCTAAACATGTGAGCCAAGTTTCATGAAAATCCTTCAAAGGGTATAGGAGATGTCGAGCGGACACGAAAATGTTACGGACAGACGGACGGACGGACGAAGGGCATTCCTATAATCCCCCTCCCGCGGGGGATTAACAAAATATATAAGATTTTATTTATATTACATTTTAATGATAACTAATAGATTTGATGTATTAACATTAACATTTTTAACTCGAACAAAACACCACTGAGAGGTAATTTTAACAAAATATGTAAGATTTTATTTGTATTACATTTTAATGATAACTAATGAATTTGATGCAGCAACTTTTCAAAGGTTACAATATTTCATCCTCAACTTTGTACCTAAACCATTTTCACCATGTTTTGGAAGTACTTTCCATTCGGGCAGAAGTCATACAATTTTCATTTGCCAGAATCCAGGGGTGGGTTGCTCAAAACTTTAACGGCCTGTTAAGCTAGCAGCCGTTAAAATTTGGATGAAGATATTTATGTAAATTAAATATAACAATATGAAACTGTGAGTTTATACTATATAAACTGTTGTGCTGGAATAATTATGAAATATTTGATAAGCAAGTTGCTCCGAATATTAATATTATTTACATCTAAAGTTAACAGACTGTTAGCTTAATTGGCCGTTAAAGTTTTGAGCAACTGGGCCCTGGTGAACTTATCCAAAATTAGGAAAAAAATCTAAAATTTAGGTACCTTACCAGTTAAAAAAAATGATTGTGATGATGTTTATATACCAGTTCTGGATATTTTTGGTAACTAAATCTTTTACCTGTAGATAATACTGCAGATTATCAATGAGGAAAGACAGGTGGTTTCTCAGCTGCCACTTGGCGGTCTCATTCCTGTCTTTAGGCGCATGCTTACGGCTCATCTGTATGGACCAGCAGTGCTGTAGGTCCAGCTGGGCCCGGCGAACTATCAGCAGGAACCGGAATATGCGATTGTACCTACAACCACCGTCACCGTCAAGAACTTTGACCACACAGATTGTAGGTTAAATAAGTTTGTAATCTAGATCATTCCCTATAATCCCCTTACAATATCCTATACACATATATATTATTAGTAGCAACACTTACAAGTTCTATTTTAAACTGTGGCAGTTCAACTATCCTACAAGAACGCCCAGCTGATGTCCAGACTTACTTTTCGAGGACTGATGGAGTGAAGAAGATGTGGAGTGGCCACTGGACAGAGTAGTTCAGCGCGAGACTGCTCCAGCCAGGCTCAGAGGCTGAGGCACTGCTGCCACTGCTGCTACTGCTGCCTTCCCCTGGAGTCAAAATAGATGGGAAGAGTGTAATCCAGAATTTGCTGCACCTTTATAGCATTTTTGACAAAAGTCTAACTTTTATGTGTTTAGGAAAAAATAGAAAAAGTATAGGAGCACGATGGATGATTATGTGTAAACAATATGGGACATATGATGAGATGAGTCAAGGACACTTTTCTGCATTGTACTTGTTGCAGCAAAGTATCTAAATTCAAAGTACAATCCTCCAACAATATCTTAAATCTCTGTGCTCAAATACAAAATGAACATGCAAAAAGATGCTTACGTTTCTGCGTCTTTGGTGCTTGTTTTACGGTCAGTTTAAATCTCTGAATCAGCGCTTCATCATGGAACAGAACGTTCCTCGCTGCTCTGAGGTAGGCCGCATTCACATCTACAGGTTACATACGACACTTTAAATATATGACAGATAAACAGCCAAGGTCACATACAACACTTAAAACATGTGACAGATAAACAGCCTAGGGCACATACAACACTTCAAACATGTGACAGATAAACAGCCTAGTCACATAAAATACTTCAAACATGTGATAAATATACAGCCTAGGTCACAAACAACACTTCAAACCTGACAGATAAAAAGCCTACGTTACACACAACACTTCATACATGTGACAGATGAACACCCTAGGTCACATACAACACTTCAAACATGTGACAGATAAACAGCCTAGGTCACATACAACACTTCAAATGTGACAGATAAACAGCCTAGGTTACAAACAACACTTCAAACATGTGACAGATAAACAGCCTAGGTCACATACAACACTTCATATGTGAGAGATAAACAGCCTAGGTCACATACAACACTTCAAATGTGAGAGGTAAACAGCCTAGGTCACATACAACACTCCAAACATGTGACAGATGAACAGCCAAAACGATCAGTCTAAAACGTCATATATAACAGTATGTACATTAGGGGTGCAACGATATACCGGTATATCGCGATACATGCTATTGAAATATTGTATCGCAATATGGTTTTGCTGTACCGTATTTATAGAAACTTTATGTACAAAACACCATTTAACAAAATAATTAGTAATTACGACACCTTATATACGAAAGTTAATCCAACTTGAAAGTAAATATTCATGTTAATATTAAATAAGTTTTCCCACATAACACAGTTACCATTTTAATTCCAATACATGTTTATTTCATCACACGATTTAAATCTCCAATTTATCCACTGCAGCGAAACAACATTCAGATTTTTTGACACCCTTGACATGTCCCCTAGAACACAACTCTTCAATGCTCTATTGACAGTGCTTGTGTTGTTCAGGTACAGTAGAATTGATTGATGCTTTTGGACACCAGTCAGTGTGCTACACGCTTACTACAAACTGCTAGACAATGGCCGAGTTCGGCAGTCACATCAAAGAATTTGAAGTCAAACCGACACACCGTAGCTGCAAACGGCTTGCAGATTTGGAAGCCTAGCTAACTGATGACTTCACGCTGTCAATATTCTTAGTTTTAACACGTGGTATACCTGTGTTTGTAACGGATTTTATTGTTTGTTCAAATTGGAAAAAAAAAATGCATGGTAATTAAATGCACATGTTTTATTGATAAAAAATCTTATGGAATTAATTACAAACAAACTATAATGAATATAATAATTAAACATGCTTATTTTTCTCAAAGAGTATCATTTAAATACAATGTTGCAAAGTTCAATGTTTACAGTACCAGATCATGCACTTTAGTTCAATTGCTGCAGTTCCCTTCCTTTTGTGGGTTTAAAATAAGGAATTAAGAATGTTGGTGATTATAACATACTATTCACTTATTTAAAATATTTTTGAAGTTCAGCAACTGGACAAATAATCTTTTTTGACTGCTTGGTGTTGATGTAGTTACCTGTTTACTGTATGTACGATACAAAACAGTAAAATTGAGTTAAAACATGAAGTAGATGTGAATGATAGGTGTTATTGTACTGTCTATTAATTTCGTCGTTATGTATTCAATACGTATTGCAATACGGTTTAAAGTATCGCAATATATTGCAATACGGGTTTTGCCGTATTGTTGCACCCCTAATGTACGTCAGGATGTAATTAATTTTAAATAACAGTGTATTACGTCAGACTGCCAGTCTGATAAAAATAAATATTACAAAACTTAATTATTTTATCTAATACCATTTTTAAACTCTGAAACTTAAACATTGTATAAAATGTATACAATACACCTGCAATATTTCAGTTTTATATCTGTTGCTGGATGTCAAATAGTGCTAAAAAATGTTTCTATTACTTTCTTAAATTAAAACTTCAAAGAAATACCAGTAAACATTTCACAGCAGTCGAATTAAATCTAAAAAAGCATTTCAGAAATGCAAACCCACTCAACTAGATAACACAACTTTGTTACCATATTCTGTGGTGGGGGTGGGGGGCACCCTCAGCAGGTGATGTGCCTGGTCTATGAAGGCCAGGTAGAGTTCACCGCGACCCAGCAGGTAGAAGTCCTTGATAATCCGGAGATGGGTGAGCAGGTCCGCATCCTGCACCAGGATCTTCCACAGGATCTGCAGGAATCATACTTGGGAGATAAGCCCAGGGGTGTGAAAATGCCAAAACTGTTCACTTGTCCATGGACAAGTTCATCGCAAAAATCTACTTGTCCGTATACAACAGTCACTTGTCCAAATAAAATATTGTTTTCAAGCCAGCCCTTCATTAAATGGTAAATAAAACACTATTTGTTATTCAAATGCATAAGAATATAATAATATGATAATTAACTGCCAATGGGCCTAGCTAGCTCAGTCGATAGAGCGCTGGACTGTCAATCCAGGGATCGTGAGTTCGAACCCAAGCCCCGCCACATAACTTGTGTGGGGACTGGGCATGAAATTATTTCTACGGCCATTCTCCCCCTACCTCTGATTCAAGTAGGGCAGTTGTCAGTTACTGGCATAAGTATGTGCACTTGGTACTGGTAAACCAGCTTAGATTGGATAAGCTTCCTCAGGAAAAGTGTGAGTAGTTTAACTGACTGCCGTGATGTGACTAAAATACTCTTAAAAAACGGCGAAAAATCCAAACAAACAAACAAAACAAACAATTAACTACCAACTCTTACATCATGTTCACACCCTAAAATTGTATTTGTCCATGGACAAGTAGACAGAAAAGATTTACTTGTCTGACAATTAAATTACCTGCGTCGGACACGTCGGGCAAAGGATTTCCACACCCCTGTGATAAGCAATTCATAACTACCTACTATAGCTTGGACACATAGACACCGGGGCCGGCTAGCTCAGTTGGTAGAGTGCTGGACTCTCAATCCAGGGTTTGTGAGCTCGAGCCCCTCGGGCCCGGCTAGCTCAGTTGGTAGAGTGCTGGACTCTCAATCCAGGGTTTGGGATCTCCAGCCCCAGCCTGGCCCCATAACTTGTGTGGGGATTGGTCATTTAATTATTTCTACTCACATTTTCCCCCTACCTCTGATTCAAGTAGGGGAGTTGTCAGTTACTGGCATAGGTATGTGCACTAAGTACTGGTAAACCGCTTAGATCGCCTAAGCTTGCCCAGGAAAAGTGTGAGTAGTATAACTTACTGCCGTGATATGACTGAAATACTGTTAAAAACACCAAACAAATAGACCTGGTACTCATGAACTCTATGACCACAATTACACACTTCATTGATTTCCTATGTTTATACTTGGTTTCATTTGTGCACTTGCTTCACATGTTTATTGACACCATAACTGTATTTTCATTGGACTACGCATTTTATCTCCACTTAAATATGGAAACTAATAAATTCAACATAACAGATTTGCTATATATTCATGCACAAAGGCCAGAGTCAGGTAGAGTTGTCAGAGCTATGATACATGTACATTTATTTTTAGGTTGAGGAGTAAGAATAAGGCACATTCTTAATAACAGACACTCAAGTATCTGCAGATGTTATAAATTATTCCAACATGACACACACATTTCCGCTGTTAAATTGCCAACAAACAACTCGAAAATGTAGTTCTGAAACTGTAAAATATAGTTTGCCTTGTAATTGCAGAATATTTTCACTTTTTCACTGATTATCTGTAAATAAACAATAATTTTTAGTTCTGATGCGCGTATATTAAACAACTTGAGCTAATGCCCTTGTCTTGCACATCAGAACTCAATATCGTTGTTTATTTACAGATAAACAACTCAAAATCGAAAATAGTTTTTTTATTAGCCAAAGGCTACAAATCTGCACATAATTATGGCTAAAGAAAATACTTGTTTGGCTAAAACTAAAACTTCCCAACAAGCTGTAATATATCCAAAACAAGTAGGATTTCAACACGGTCATGTAAATTTTGACAATTTGAAAATATTTGCAAGCCCTAATTAAAGAATTAATACTGGCGCAGTGCCTAAAGCCGCCACTTGCCTAAATCCGCCACCCCATCCGAATAAGCATTTTTTTTACCGGCGATTTCTATTTTGTTGATCTCAGTCAATCAGATACTTTCCCTTAACTACATGCGGGGAATCTATTTTATACTGCGCATGCGCATTTTTTAGGCCCCGCATTGTGTCCATGATAAAATTAAATTATCGCGTTTTAATATTATGTCCATGTGAGCATGTGCAACATAAAAATAACCATTATTCATTGGCATTACATACAATAAAAAGCGGGAAAAATTGCATATTAAGAGTGCAAATGTCTCGCCACTCAAAACCCTCATTATTTGTCCCACATGCACGCAGGGCCTCAGTTTCAGAGCTATTTTTATAAAAACAAATGAGTATTGGGAAGAAATTGAAACATTGTATTAACAACAGACAGCAAGCTGCGTAATATAGAAAATTAAATAAGAACAATAGTCAAATGTGGAATAAGCACGTCACGGTTCCTGATCTACGATTTTCACCAAGCAACTTCGGATCACAGTGTTGTTTTTTTAAACACTAGAAAATGAACCTTAAAAAAACAAAAGTGGATTTTTTGTCAATAGGAGTCAAAACAAGTTGCTTTGAAAACAGAATTTATAAAACATTATTATTTTCGAGCAGTTTGAACATTTTAAAGCAGGGTGGCGGATTTAGGCATTCCCGCGCTCATGTTTTACACTGTTTAGGCCTTCAATTTGGATAAATATTTTTCATTTGCCAAGTATTTGAAATGTAACCAAAACACCCCAGCAAATGCACAATAAACCTAACTTGGTTTATTTAAATGTCTATGTCAATCTGTAAACAACTATTGTAAATATCGTAAAAATACCCCCCAAATGTGGCGGATTTAGGCACTGTGCCAGTAGTCATCTATTTACAGGAATGACTCACTGATAAGTATGTTTCAATTTTGTGAAAGCTTTTGTTGACAGCTTGGCAGTTCTTATTACTGTTATAACAAAGAAAGAAAAATAGATTTTATGTAAAACGTCCATAACATTTACTGACATTTTCATGCCATGTAATGTAAAAGTCAGTTAGTAGAACGAACAGTTTGGAGATAACAAGGTACCTCTGCCACATGTGTGCATATTTCGTTAATGAGAGAATCAAACTTCATGCAAAAACCATTTTGTCCCCGCTACATGTGTGCCTATTTCGTTGATGTCAGATTCAAACTTTGTGCCAAAAACAAGTTACCTCTGCCACATGTGTGCGTATTTCGTTGATGAGAGATTCAAACTTCATGCCATTCAAGGGCATCTCCTCAGCCAGTGTGTGCAGGTCCTTCGCAAACTTCTCCTGCTCCCCCTTCAAAATGTTGCCTGCAAACAAATGAGGCGTGTTGAGGGAAGACCGGGCTTAATGCATCTGCGTAAAGTGGCGTCTCGGCACTTTCTGCTTTTATGGTATTTTCTGTTTCAAGGAAGTCTCTTCTAAACATAAATCCACTGTAGACGGAAAGTGCCGTCCCGGATCAGCCTGAGCGGACTACACACATGCATTAAGCCCGGTTTTTCCATGACACACCTCAAATATAGCATGGTATAATAAGCATTCTAAATATTTATATATCACAATGAACTCATATTTTGGTCGTATAAAAAAATCACAATTACTCTAGATAGTTAGATAAGAATTATATTTCAGATGTACAGTTTGTTTATATTTTGTAAAAAATCGGATGATGTACGCCTCATATCTGTAAATGGTTACAATAAACTTTGATAGCTCAATACTGTGTTTGTATTTCAGTCCTTGATTTATCTCTTATCCTTGAAAAGTAGTTATATTATGTTTTAGAACAGTGACACTTTAAAAAGAACATATGCATCGCGTCATAAGAAAATCTTCATTAATGACAAATTTTTATATATACTTTTTTGCATTTTTGATAACTTCATTCTTTCCCTGTTTAAAATATGTAAAGAACATAACAATTTTCGAACAGGAACAATTTATAATATGCAATTACGTCTACTTATGTAACGCTAAAAAAGCGTTCCGACACAACGTTATGTTGACGTCGCGTCGTACAAATTACATTTTGTAATTAAGTTTTGGAAATGCGTGTCTTATATTATTTAAATAGTTGTCATTATCATTTCAATTATAATACTATTGCTGTATTTGTTGTGTTGATATAAAGTTGTTGCTTTTTATAATGCAATAGTGATGGTTCTTCTGCTTTTTGTACTACTATACTAATATAAAACAGAACTGGCCATTTTTTTCATTTAATATTTTTTGTATGTTGCTAAATATAGATTAATTTGGTATCTAAATTTAGGTTTTAGGTGTTTTCGGTAATCAATAATTTTAATGCAACAGAAAAATTAATTTTTTTTTATTAAAACGTTCACGTCATACAAAAGCAACAATAGTGATTTTACAAGTTGCATAGATTGTCTGACTCGTATATTATCAACAATATATTTTATAACACGGAATGGTTGTTTTCAGTTCTTAAATATTATCATAATATAATACAAACAAACATATGGTACCAAAATATTATTATATTCATCAATTCATTTTAAAATGAACCATTTTTGTTTTTATTTTACAATAATAACACAGTTGAGTGGTGTCTAACACTTGACGTTTTCGCGATCCCGCACTGACAAAACAGAGTACATGTTGTCGCGCAATTAGTACCCGCGCGTTGCTGCAGGAAGTCCAGGTGCGGACAGCAGTACAGGGCTGTCAGCAGTTACAAATCGACAGTTGGATCTTTCAGCAGATTGAAAGATGTCTCTTCGCTGTCGGTGCCCTCCCTCCCTTTGACTTTGCCCGGTGAACCAGATGACATTCAAAAATACTAGTATTTGCTAAAGCAGAAGTAAAATGGTTGATATGATTTCAGTTTCACTATCCTAGCGAACAGTTTCTGTCACAATGTTTTGTGCACCCACAACCTTGAAGAAATGTGTGTATAAAGGAAGTGTCCGTGGAACAGTTCACCTCTTGTTCTGACTCACTGTCGCTGCTGTCGAGTTCCTGATGAACCTGGGCAAATGCTGATCGTGCCCGCGCAATAATAGACTCAGTATCGTCGAAGCGCTCATGATCGCTTCAGGTCTGTGACGCATACAGGGTGGAAAACGGTGTTTTGCAAAAGTGCACTGAGTACAGACTATTAAGATCTGAATAAAACAATAATATCGTTCGTTTTAATTTTAAGCTTCTTTATTAAATTTCTAGGTGAATACCAGTATATCTGTAATGTAAGAAAAAAAAATTATTGAAATATTTTAACTTTGCTCATAATACAAATTTGTATTATAAAAATACATGTAATAACATTAGGACAAGCAATTTTTATGGACACTATTATAATACTTTAGATCAGTACTGCAATAGTTAACGTCTTGAATGGCTACGCCTGGGTTGAACTCGAGTTGCCCAATAGACGAGTTTCACATTTCCATTTTTAGCGATTACTGTGGATTCATTTAATTTCGTTGACATGAAATTTCATCGAAATGGTAAATTCGGGAATGTTCGTTGGATCTTAAAATCGTGGATTTCGATTTTTTGCCAACAACCTAAAAAAAACTGTATGTATGTGCTTTTTGTTTATTCTAACAACCCTTGCACTCAGATGACATCCGCTAAACAACAACGTGTCAATTACCCGCATTGTCCGTATCTTATCGTCTCAATCTCGCGATAATGTGGTCCCTTGTGTAACAATACAATACCAATTAGCGGGATTAAACATAGGTGCAATATACCGGTTTTCGCAATAAACAGTCCAATTAATAGTGGTACCCATAGTGCAACAAATAATCATGTATTTAAAAGGCCATGGTTCGGTAATAAATGTAAAAACGCGCAAAAATACTATTATGAAGCCAAAAACCGTTATAAATACGATCGCTCGCCTTCAAATAAAACTCTTTTACAAAATGCGAGTAAGAAATACAAAAGAACTATGAATTTTTACAATAACCAATATAAATTTAAAAATGCACAAAAATTACGTACTATGCATTCTAATAGTCCCAAAGAGTATTGGAAATATATACATAGAATAGGTGCCAAAAATTCAAAGAAAACACCGAGCCTGGACTCTTTATATACTCATTTTAAAAACATTAACCGCGATGATAGCCCGTATGAAAATAATGAAGCATATTTAACGAACCTATTAAATGAACACGCTCACTGCGACACACACGAACTAAATAAGCCTATCACCGAAACGGAAATTTTATCGAATATTAAACGGCTGAAGAATTATAAAGCAGCAGGGCCAAGTGATAACATATTAAACGAATATATAAAATGTACTCAAGAAATGTTTACACCGATCTACGTAAAATTATTTAATATGATACTTGATACTGGTCACATGCCTAATGTTTGGCTTGAAGGCACAATTTACGCTATTTACAAAAACAAAGGCAACAGCAGTGATCCTAATAATTATAGACCTATAACATTATTAAGTTGCTTTGGAAAACTTTTCTCTTCGATTTTAAATGACAGGTTAAATAATTTCTTAGAAGTTAATGACATTCTGAATGAAAATCAAGCAGGCTTTAGGAAAAATTATTCCTGTATGGACCATATCTTTGTATTACAATCTCTTATTGAAATCCTGCGCATCAATAAAAAGAAACTGTACTGTGCCTATATAGATTTTTCCCAGGCCTTTGATAAAGTCTGGAGAAATGGCCTCTGGTTTAAGCTTTTATCACGTTCTGTAACTGGAAAAGTATTTAATGTCATTTACAATATGTACCAGAATATCAAATCGTGTGTTTTCCAAGACCATAACTCATCCCCATTCTTCCCTTGCGAAAATGGTGTTCGCCAAGGCGAAAATTTATCGCCGATCCGATTTTCAATATTTTTAAATGACCTTGAGAGCCACATCCAAATACGCGGCGGTAAAGGTGTTGACATACATGATCCATTAAGTGCAAATAATTGGCTGAAGCTTCTAATTCTGTTATACGCCGATGATACTATAATTTTATCAGACGATGAAACAGACTTTCAAAATTGCTTAAATGTATTTGATGAATACTGCACACAATGGCGACTCAACATTAACGTTAATAAAACGAAAATACTAATATTTGGAGCAAGAAACATCGCGCGTTTTAAATTCTACATTGGCAGAAATGAAATAGAAATTGTTAAACAATACAAATACCTTGGCGTCATATTTTCAAATAGCGGTTCATTTCTAAGCGCGCGTAAAAACAACGTTGAACAAGCAAAAAAGGCAATGAATTTACTTTATGTTCGGGCAAATAATTCAGATCTGCCATTAGATTTAACATTAAAATTGTTTGATCACACTATTGTACCAATACTAACATACGGCTGCGAAATATGGGGTTATGAAAACTTAGACATAATAGAACGCGTACATCGAGAATTTCTCCGAAAAATTACTATGTCACGTAAAAATACTCCATCATACATGCTTTATGGTGAACTCGGGAGATATCCTCTCTCTGTTCATATTTACAGCAAAATGATACGCTTCTGGAGTAGAACGTTGTTAAGTAAAGACAATAAATATTCTAAGAAAATGTATAATATAATTGCCAATAATAATTCACATGACTTTAAATGGATCTCTAAAATTAAACAAATATTAAATATTACAGGTAAATCAAATGTATGGCAAGAACAAACTACGCCGCACATAAAATCTCTGCCCCAACAAGTTAAGCGTGTGCTAATTGACCAAAACATTCAGCAGTGGCATGCGGAAATGAACCAATCTAATAAAGGCAGATTTTATTACTCGTTTAAAACCACACTCGAATTTGAGAATTACCTTAAAATACTACCTAAGTCTAAGTATTTACCTATTTTTAAGCTCCGCACAGCTAACCACCACTTTCCAATAGAAACTGGTAGATGGAATGGCACACAAGAAAGAAACAGACTTTGTACTTTTTGTAATGAAAATTACATTGGCAATGAAGAACATTATCTATTAAAATGCACCCATTTTACTACAAACAGACATGAAATCAGTGAAATCTCGAGACATATTTGCAGAGACAATAAATTTAAGTACATAATGTCTTTAGAAAAGTACGATACACTTCATAAACTAAGTAAATTAGCAATTACTTTGTTAAAAAATGTCAGATAATGTGTTATAGTTATACTATTTGTGTCTTACTATTTATACATTTATATTTACTTCTTTATGCTGTTTTTTAATTGTGAAAGTGCCCCCTTTAATGCAAATATATCTTTCAAGTACGCTTGCAAAACATATGTTTGTTAACCGTGAAGTACTTGTTCCTCCAACTATTGTATAACGAAATGTATATTGTTCCTCTTACTGCATACTTGTATGCCTGAGATGTAAATAAAGTTCTGTTCTGTTCTGTTCTGTTCTGTTCTATAATTGTAATAAAACAGTAGGTCCTATTAATGGCAGTTTGGCACAAACCCAATTAAGCGCATGACAATTAACAAGTGACAAACTGCGAATATCGATACGTGCGTGACAATTAAGCAAACTGGACCTTTCAATTATTCTGTCAGTATTATCTGTTCTTTCAAGAAGGAAACATCATTCAATTATTTATTTTTTCAAACATAGTAAAAGTATAATTTAACATCATGTCAGTATTCACAGTCAATAATTATTTTCAAGGCAGGTAACACAATCACCCAAATATGGGTCAAAAGTAGTTGCGCCCCTTTAGTCTGACGTCACAGTAGTGCAGATACTAATAATTTCGGATATAAGAATTTAGACATAAACGTTCGTCTTACATTTGAATTCGTGGTTAAGCTGACCCATGTAAAGCCAGGAAAATTAGTGTCCGACGAATTATAATGGTTTTACAGTATCATGGCACAATAATTTTTATTGCCGAATCGAAAACGAGGCTCGCGATGTATTGATAGTGGTTAATACTGCTTGCACAGCAGTCATTTGAAGTTTATTAGTTTTTAAATGTTATAAATATTCACTTAGTTTACTTCTTAAAAAACAGAAACGGCATGCTACATAATTTAATTATGATATATGATAAGAGAGTGTCATTTTAATTAGTATATCGTCGCTAAAAATGAAAAAAAAAGCAATTTAGACTTTGTGAGACTGACAGACTTCTTATTGTTCAAACCTGGTCTAATCATTTATTATATCATAATCTTGTATAAACACATGACCATTATTATGTAACCAGAATGTGTATATATAGGTCCTAATTTTAAAATATCATGTGGCACAATTACGTAATAAAGGAGCATACCACTTAGTGAAGTAATACACAGGTCATTGTCTCGGCAGCTAGTATGCCACTGACTTCATAAATCTACTTGATAACAAGTGAAATAACAATCATTTAAAAATAAAAATAAAATTATTTAAGACAAAAATATTTTATTGGCAATTATCCTTATCGTTTGCTTGAACTCATGATAGTTCAGGGTCGCCAACACCTGGGGCAAAATAAATTCCCTGACTTTTCACTGACTTTTCCCTGACTAAATCCAGTTGTTCACAAACCAAAACCACACATTTTCAATGGTCTCCTACACCCCTTTTAACCGTCCTAATCTTCAGGAAGGGAAGTCCATGAACAAATCATATTTAGGTCACACTAGGACATTTACAAAAGCTGTTCAGATATATATTACTGACTAAAAATATTATGTATTTAACATACATTTTAGTAATTCAGAACACCTGAAGACTGCCCTAGCCAAAACATGTAGCCTTCAGGCATATTTTTCCATGACCTTTCACTGACTTTTTAGAATTTGATTTTTCACTGACTTTTTTTCAAAATTCCCTGACAATTCACTGACCTTGAAAAAAATTCAAATTTCCCTAACTTTTCAAGTCTGCTGGCAACCCTATAGTTTATAAATGGAATGTACATGTGTTTGTACACAAAGTTTGAAAACATACAATCATAATTAACAGTTTTTAACACACTTTTTAACGTTTTGGTATTAAATAATGATGTTTTATTTATCAGTCAAATTTTTTTGTTTTGGTTCTGTATCAAGAGTACAAGAGAGTACAGAGAAAAAACATCTTTATCAATTCTGGTTAACTCGGTAGAATTCTTACGTTGTTTCACTCAAATGAACAAAAAAGCATATTCCGGGATATCACTTTTTTGCTCACACTCATAATAATAATAATAATAATAATTATAATAATAATGTTATTGTAACTGTCAAGCTGTTATATAATTACCCCAGCCGACACTGGATCCAGAATAAACGAACTGCTTCTGTTAATTAGATATTAATTAATAATTAATTATGAAAACTGCAATAAAATCAGCAATTATAGACTCATTTCAATCATTAAAAATTCAGAATAAACGAACTGCTTCTGTTAATTAGATATTAATTAATAATTAATTATGAAAACTGCAATAAAATCAGCAATTATAGACTCATTTCAATCATTAAAAATTCAGATCTGAATATGACATAATCATAATGTCAACATAGTTTCGTTAGCAGATTTGGCTTTTTGTGATTGTTACATTATTTGCATTATAAATCAAATATTTGAAACATATCCACGTATACATAATTTAGTAAATAAAACAGAGACAAGTTTAATGAAAAAAAATAACAACATTTTTTAAGTTCATTCTACACTTTCTCCACTGAACATTATTTTTCTTTATGGAAAAATACTATCCAATACATCGCCAGCCTCATTCTCAATTCACTTGATAAAGGGAGACAATTCTTACAGTACTCGATAACGGGAATGTGAAAGGGGTCTATTACATGCACACAGCTTTAACCACTCGACCAGGGCAGTAGGTTAGAATGCATGAGGCCATTTTATCAACAGGTCGTTTCTTAAGCCAGTGTTTTTTTAGGGCCAATTTGGGGCCGAAATTCGGCCCTATTCCCCTGCTTAACAGGTATATATTTTTCCCGTATATTTACCTAAAAATTCCCCTCAGAATGTAAGCTTCATTGACTAGATAGAGGAATTGTCGTAAACAATCCCACCTATTTTTCATCAAACCAAGTTAGTGGATAATCTAAGTTATCATTAGTAGCAAATCAATTGATTAAACTTTTAAAAAAGTAGAACATAAACATTTTTTGGTGAACTTCCTCATCTGAAGGGCCCCACACCGATCCCCCAATGGTGAAAAAAAGCACTGTAAGCTGGTCTTATTTTACGTTCAGGATTTATGACCGAACTTGCGACCATCGCACAACCGTTTTATGAAGGTTGTCGTCAGTGTCCTGTCGCAAATGAGATGACCATGCGCTATATGATTTATAGCCACGCCTACTTAGGATAAAGTCCGGAAAACACATTTGACAGTAAAGGTATTTTTTACAAGACATGTCCGTCAAACAATTAAGTCCTAGCTTTTTTAATAGCTACACGCATTGTCAATAAAATCTCGTCATTAGGTCAATCCATGGTCTTAGTGTGACAAAAAGGAGACATTATTCTGCAAGTAATGACAATTTCCAAAATTCTGTCGCTTTTAATGATTATTTTATTACTACCAAGATTATGTGATATTGAAATCTTAAACTGATGATTTATTTCAATCGTTTGATTATAAATACAATCCAATAGACTTCTATATTTATTATTAGATGGTTATTTTGAATCTTCATACAAGGTCACTTTGCTGCGATTCATCAGTAACATTTGACATGTCAATCTATTAATCTACGCTCACCTTAGCCTTAGATCATAATCATAATCATTGTGAAATATTTCAATGGATCTAAAGTCAAAAATTCTTAGAGGCAACGCACAAAATGACGCAACAGGGGTTGCAGTAGCGTCGCTGACCAGGGTTTGATTCCGCTTGGTAATCTTTACAGTACAAATAGATGTTATTGTTGTCTTTTAAAATATGAGCACATGAACATTATCTGTAAACTTAAAGAAATAAAATTTTGACAATGTGACAGATGTGTTTTCATTCTAAAATAGTAGTTGTATTGTAAAATGAGTACATGCATTTATTTACTATAGCTACGCCACTGTGTTTGTTTTGAAAGGCAAACACGTCATCATGTGTTCAGTGATGACTAACTTTTTATCAAATATCGATGAATGACAATTAGACGAAAGATAACCGTTAATAAAATTAAAACACAACGTAGATCTACAACGAAAGATTTTAGAAATTAAAATAATGATTTAATTAATGCGCATCAGTTACTCAACAACTTTCAATTTTTTTTTATCAATGACTAGATTTGACATAGAATTTGGCCCTACTTTGAGAATTTCTTCAATCGCGCTTTCATCCTTAACATCAGTATTCGTTACTTAATGTGTAATCATCAAATTAATAATAAAAAAAACAACAGCAGTTTATCAATTATGTTCAATTTAACAATCAAACGGCATGAAACTATTTTGACAAATTTAGACAATGCCGCACTGCTTAGTTGTTTGAAACATACTTACCGGACAAAAGAGAAAGTTAATTTCCATGTAAGAAAATGATCTAAGAGATTATGTAGATTCTACCTACGTCTAATTCTTGGTCCATATCATCGAAAATCACTCTTAAATTGAATAGAACACGAATGACATTGGGATGTAAAACATGTGCGTATTTACACAAAAATGCATGACGTCATTATATTGCAGTTTTATCGATGACGTCGTGAATGTCATTAATGCAGGTTTTCTCATGGCGCGACTCATATATTTATTAGCTTGCTTGTTTAATTTGTTAGTTTTTTTCTGCATCAAATGTAAAACAACTTTAAATGTAATACATTTATCATACCTTTCCCTTCTGACAAAGATTTTCCCTTCTCTTGGAACATTTGTATAGACTCTCCAACAAAGAGAATCTTGTTAGCCACTCGCAGGGGGATATAGCTGGGCAGCAGATCGGCCTGCACAATGAACATGTGGCCTCCGCCTGTACCGCATTCTGTCATATTCAACTTCAGCATTTTCTGCAGAGTGAAAATGGATATTTATAGTTCTTACCATCAGTAAAAGACCAAACAATTTATACCTATACTTTAGCTCATTTGTTTATGAATTTATTTCAGTATTTCATTAACACAGTTATGAACTTACAATGGACATTTCCTTAACCCCCAAATGTTAAGCATATTTAAATTAACTACCTAAGTGATACATCCAATCACTGCAACATGTAACACGCACAACATTTCCGTTGTTAAATCGGCAATAAACAACTCAAAAAAGAAGTTCTGGAACTGTAAAATATAGTTGGCATTGTAATTGCAGAATATGTTGTCAGGTCATGTTAGAGTCAAAATAATATTCCCTTTATTGTTGTTTATCTGTAACTAAACAAAGTTTTTTCATTCTGTTCATTAGAACTCAAAATCATTGTTTATTTACAGATAAACAACTCAAAATCGAAAACGATTTCTTAAATAAGCTATTCACACAAAAACATGGTAATGCTTGTGATGCACTTGCCAGGGCAGTGGATGAAAATTAATATTTTTAACAATAGCTTGGAAGGAGCATTAAATAAATTAATTAGTGGCAAAAACTAGACAGGTTTATTATATTTTTCTTCCGATAGCAGATACTCAAAACATATTTTGGAATTGTAATTCAGCCTAAGTGCTATTTTTACAACATGGTACACAAAATAGCTACAAAAGCTTTTTTTGAGAAAAGTGCTAATTAAGAAAGCCCTATCCAAAGTTGTATAAATATTTTATTAGCATAGAATGTTAACACTTAAAAACTGTATTCCACCTGCAGTTGTCTCCCTGTAACTCCCATGATGCCGAGGTCATCTTCCTCCTCCTGTGATTGGCTGGCCTGGTCAGCTGGTGTGTCATGTGACCGGTCACTGGGCTGGATGAAGAACTCCTTGTATGGGTCATACACGTAGCCGTACAGCAGCCAGCTGCACAGGTGTTTGAACAGCACACCATGGCACACATGTAGAACTCTGACAATGGTCAAAGAGAACAGATGTTTCCACAGATGTCAATCACATACAAATCAATTCAGTATTTAATTCAACCACTGTACTTGAATATCACGCTTATCGGATAAACTATGATGTGTTTGTAATTTTCGATGTATGGAAATGAATTCTTTAAAAAAAGCTGGGGAGGGGTTTTAATGTAGCAAAAAAACTGGAAAAGTCTATAATAAATCAATTACATGTTAAAAAAAGATGTACAATTTACAGTTAAAATTAAGTAACTTGAAAAGAGTCCTACTTTGTTATTTAACTAACTTACCTTATGAGCGTGTCTTTCACCAATGGATGTCCAGTCTCACTGTGTTTGTGTACAATATCAAGGATGTAACACCCATGTGCCTGCAAAATCGTTGAATTATAAATATGTATTTAATTTTAAATCTACCATGCTTCATAGCAGATTCTTGGAGGTAACTGTATCTATTCCTGCAATGACCAACCAAATATGTTTCGGACACTTGGGGCAGGAGTTTACAGTTGTGCAAAAGTACTTACTTGTTTGTTTCATATTTTCCTGGTTCATGTTTTCAGCTGTTGTTTTTTTTACATCATCAGGACACATACAATCAAAATGCAGTTGTTATATCAATAAAAATATCAACACAAACAAAAACAGTTTGATTTATCATTTTTAAATACTGGTATCCCCATACAAAACGTATAAATGCTACAATTGTATACAAATATATACAAATATGCAAGTATTTTTTACCGGTACAAAAAATGCTCAGTATTACTGTCATAGAAAACATGATTTGAAGCATGTCGTGTGAAACCTGGGCTTAATGCAGGTGCGTAGTGTCGTCTGGGATTAGCCTGTGCAGTCCGGGAATGCAAATCCGGTTCGACACTTTCCGCCTACAGTGGATTTATGTTTAGAAGAGACTTCCTTGAAAAAGTAAATACCATAAAAGCGTTAAGTGTCGTCCTGAATCAGCCTGGTATTGAGTTTCAGACATTAAGTGATTAGTGAAAGATCCAGAGGGAAAAAGCAGGGTGCAGAATGAAGTGTCTTCTGACCATAAATCCACTTTACGCACATGTATAAAGTCCAGGACCCAGTTGCTCAAAACTTTAACAGACAATTAAGCTAACAGCCGTTAACTTTTGGATGAAGTTTTTCATGTAAATAAAATGTTAACATTTTAAAATCTGCATTTATTCTAAATAAATTGATATGCTCAAATAATTGTCAAAAGCTTCATAAGCGAGTTGCTTGTAATATTAGTTTTATTTACATCTAAAGTTAACAGGCCGTTAGCTTAACCGTCTACGCCAACCAACCACTTATTAACTTTCTGACTTAGACCGGGCAATGGCTGTTATGTTACCTTGTGTGAAGAGATTTGTTCTACAACAGCAACAAGTGCAGGAAATAGCAACTGGTACTGCAAACATAAAGACAATATCAATGCTGCCAATAAAAACAAGTTTCTCTTTAATGTTAAATTATTATGAATCAGTCAAAATTAATATGAATTATTCAAAGTTGCTATTATAATTTAATCACATTTAATTATTAGTTCTGGTAATAGAAATCTAATTAAATTTAATAACTTTAAATATTCAAAATAATTATAATGTATACACATTACTTTTATCTTCTGTTTGTTTTATGTAATTATGTAGTAACTGAAAATGTCGAATAAAAATGCATGTCCTGCTGTTGTAAGACCCATCTCACCTGTTGCAATTGGCAAGCAATGTGAGATACAGACAAGTGTGGGTCCTTCAGGAGACTGGATTCAAGCTCCAGAATTGTATTTCTGTATCCTCCTAAAACTCTGTCCAGGCCACTGCAAAATGCCTTCAAGTACAAACTTGAAATACCCTCTGTTTGTTTTCCACCTGCAAAATAAGACACAGTCACTAATGTAAGACAAACTACTGTATTTATTGCTTCATCATATATATTTGGGTGTATGTGTACTGTATGACCATCAAAATATAAGTATCGTTTAATGTCTGAAACTCAATACCAGTATTATAATTTTCCATGATTACTACATGAATACAATAGCAGAATGCATGTTAGTTTGTACAAAGAGGAAGAGTAAAAGCAAAAGTCTATATCAATGCTGCAATGTTCAGGTCTTCACAATGTACATACTAGGATTTGGAAGACTGTGGCCTGTCCCATGCCTTTTAATGAAGTTGACAAGTGAACTGTAGTGAGTTCCCAGCCTGCACACATAGTTCAACTGTTCTTCATCAGCTGTGTGCAGGAATGGTAGGTCACTCTGGACCTGAAAAAGGAACCAGTATGAAATAAATTTATCAATGGCACTTACTCGTTAATGAAATAATTTAAATTTTATAAAAACAGTTGTTATTCACTAATTGACAATTATTAAAATATATTTTAGGGCTTATCTAGGTAAGTACAGACAGTTTTGCAAGGACTCTCTTGGCAATAAGTGTTTAGTCAATAGCATATCCTTACATGACAATGACAAAATCAGGAAATCCGTGTCCCTCGGATTACATAGTTGAGAACATAAAGCTAAAATAGCCCTTCTTTTAGGATTGTTATTGAGTTTTCAGCAATGCTGAGCAAGCAATGCCAAAATTGACAGCATATTTTGTCTTTTAAAGTGCAATATTATCAATAAATGATTTGGCAATATGAAAAAATCAAAATCGTGAATTATACCATAACATTATATGATGGTTCTTCATCATTGCATAATACATTATTAGGGGTGCAACAATACGGCAAAAACCGTATTGCAATATATTGCGATACATTAAACCTGTATTGCAATATGTATTGAATACATAATGAATACATAACAATGAAATTAATAGACAAACCAAGAACACATCTAATTTACATGTATTAACTCAATTTTATTGTTTGGTACCTTAAATACAGTAAAACAGGTAACTACATCAACACCAAGCAGTCTAAAAAGTATATTTAAATGTTCAGTTGCCAAACTTCAAACATATCTTGAATAAGTGAATAGTATGTTATAATCACCAACATTCTTCATTTCTTATTTTAATCACATGATACGAAGGGAACTGCAGCAATTGAACTAAAGTGCATGGTCTGGTACTTTAAACATTTAACTATGTAAGATTGTATTTAAATGATGCTCTTTTAGAAAAATAAGCATTTTCAATTATATATTCATTATGTCGACGTAGTCCTCGGCAAGTATTTATTAAGGGACTGTAATAACAGAACTATATATCAAAGATATATATATATTTACTAAACGTTGCTCGTATGGCGGTCAAGTGGCAAATGCCTAAATATAAACAATCATTATAAAACAAGTATTTACGCATAGATATTGATTAGCATTACAATAATAACACAATACGTTGCAATGAAATACAACAGCAATACAAAAGTAATTAATAAGCTACCACTAACCTGTTATAACACAACTATATATCAAAGATATATATATGTTTACTTAGACGTTGCTCGTATGGTGGTCAAGTGGCAAATGCGCGGTCACTTCCACTTGTCACGTGAGCAACGCCGAAATTTCATGTCATGCGTGACAGGTTATGATGAAAACTGGTTAGACTTGTTGGTATAATAACGGTAAAGAAGTATAGAAAGGAATTATAGTTGATAGTTAAAAGACAGATGTAAATTGTGCATTTGAATATATTTTACGGGCAATAATAATTTGTTTAATCACTCTCTGACAATTATATTTTGTTCGTAATTAATTCATAAAGTTTTGTTTATCAATAAACTCGTGCATTTATTGCATGATGCATTTTTTTCCAATTTGAACAAACAATAAAATCCGTTACAAACACGGGTAACACCTGTTAAAACTAAGAATATTGACAGTGTGAAGTCATCAATTAGCTGGGCTTCCTAATCTGCAAGTCGTTAGCAGCAACGATGTGTCGGTTTGACTTCAACAGTTTTTGATGTGACTGCTGAACTTGGCCATTGTCTAGCAGTTTGTAGTAAGCGTATAGCACAGTGACTGGTATCCAGAAGCATCAATCAATACTACTGTACCTGAACAACACAAGCACTGTCAATAGAGCATTAATGAATTAAGTGTTCTGGGGAAAATGTCAAGGGTGTCAAACAATCAGAATGTTGTTTTGCTACAGTGGATAAATTGGAGATTTAAATCATGTGATGAAATAAACATGTATTGTAATTAAAATGGTAACTGTGTTATGTGGGAAAACTTATTGAATATTAACATGAATATTTAAGTTGGATTACCCCGGTAATGTGTTTCGTGTGTAAGGTATCGTAATTACTAATTATTTTGTTAAATGGTGTTTTGTACATCAAGTTTCTATAAATATCGCGCAGGGCCTTCCCCAGGATTTTTTTCAGGCGCCCCGGTCCCGAGAGGGGTGGCTTAGGGAGTGGTGTCCCCTCCCTACGTGGGAATTTTTTTTCGCGGCATGTGTCAAATGACATTATCTGGTGAGTTTTAGCTCTTAAAATTTAGGCAAACAGCTTTCATTTTTTGTAGGTTTAAAAGAAATGAAATAAATGAAACATCACCGTTAAAATGGTATACCTCGAGCCTTTTAGAAGCATCGGGCATGTTGCGAAACTGAAAGTAACTAATAATGTTTTCCGGATGTTTATGTCCAGTGCGCATCCCTTTCGCACAGTGATGTCATGATCAAACCAACTATTCTCGTCGTTCTCGAATAATTAGGTTACACTCGATCTACTTACGGAGCCTTTTTTTTGTTCGATTAATTATGTTCATTTGGGCATGCGTGTAGTGTTTTAACACTGTTTTAATTGTTACAACTGTTGATCATAGTACTGATTGGATAAAATTATACATTTATATAACATATTCTTTGCTCGTGCAAAATGGCGGAAAAATTTCCTCGTGCAAGTCGTGCCTAAGCGCGTCAAATGTTAGTAAAGCACATGGTCCGTACACGCACGCTTTTTCCATGCTGGGAACGTGACGTCGTGGTTGTCAGACATTTCAAGCTCTTTTGTAGAAAACACTGGCATGCAGGTAAAACAAGACAGCTTATTTTACGAAACGACAACTGTAACACTGGATAGGCTTTTACGATTACTATTTCATATTTTCATATTAGTGTATTTTATACTGATTTTTGCAGTTTATTTTTTTATTGTGGTTATTTAATTTAGCAAATAAATAAGTATGGATATTATAAAATACGACAGGGCGAGGGTTTGTTTTGACGCGAACATGAGGTTACTTGTGTGTGGATATGTGCCGATTGCGCCGATTCGTCAATGATAACGTCGTTCCATTGAAGATAACCTGAGTGTTTCTATTGGCTTATATCGATTTTACTGCGTAATGAAACTTCGCCTACAGGGGCGGTGCTTCACGGTGATTGATTGCGGCTTATGAATAACTGCAAATTATTAAAATTTTCGGCGAAGTGACACTCGCTTTGATCATTAACCGACTTGGTTGAGTGGGTGTACATGTTTATAGAGTGAAAACCTGCCTTTATGACGCAAGAGATTAGCTTTCACAGCAGGTACTGTCGGTCTACTTCAGTCAACATCGCTGATTAATTGCTAAAATACAGGCGCCCCCATCGATGTTTATACGTGCAATACTAATTTAAGGCGCCCCGGGAATGTTCAAGTTAAAATTCAAGCGCCCAGGTCCCGGGGCGCTAAAACGGCCTGGGGAAACCCATGTTGTGGTACAGCAAAACCGTATCGCGATACGATATTTCAATAACATGTATCGCGATATATGGTATATCGTTGCACCCCTATACATTATTATTGAATTTATTATGCAATGCTGAAGAACCTTCAGGTCATGGCATCATATAACATATGCCCGGCTCAGAAAATAGTATAAATTATAAAGTGCGTTGTTTAAATTAAGGGGAAAATGTTTTGTATATCTCATCCGAATTCATTTGTCCGGATTCTATATTCATGCAGTTAAAGGTTTGCATATCATATGAAACATGCCTTTAGACCATCTCCTTTGTCCTTAATAACACCTCCAGAATGGCCTAATAGTGCCAACAGCAGTTCGTGTAGCATAGTATGTAGTAAACGTACAGTATTAATGCGTTTAAAATTTGTTTACATTCCGCCTTGACAACCGGAAGTAAATTGATCCGGATACAAACCACTAAGTATGGTAACATTATTTTTCTTAGGCAAACTCATTAAGCTTATGAAATGATTCGGGAAATCTACCTTTTTATAGCTTCAAAGTGTCAGTGCATTCTGGTATACAACAAATTTAAACAAAAAGTACGAAATATAATAAAATTATGTCTTTAACAAAAACATTACTTTTGCCAGTTTTACTTTGGGTTAAATTAAGGATTTTAATTGTACTTACTTCAAAACGTTGAATAAGCTGCCAGAATAAAAGAAAATCGTGGGATAAATTACATTTAACGGTTAGGTAACGTCTTATACGTAAACAAATATAAGCGTTTTATAACTTGTATTTATTTATTGACGGGGAAAATCATCACTGTTGGTAAATAAATATTCCTTTAAAGGTGTCATGTATTTCACCACAATGCTCTTCGTACCTTTATTGCCTTTTCTAAATATCCTATCAATTTAAACAAGTAATCACTATAAATATGTAGGCAGTCCTCGAAATTAGTATAAACCAAACAAGGAAATTTTAAAGAATTACTTGATAGCATGAAAATACGTCACAATTCTGCCTATATAAAACCTGGTTCAAAAATGTTCTAGTGCAGGGCCTATGGCCATGGTAGCTGTACTTGTAATGCACTTAGAAATATTTTCCCCCAGGGGGGGAGCGGCAATCCCAGGGGAATTTGACTAATTTTATTTTTTGGGATCTAATTCCCCACCCTAGAGCCAAGCATTTTGTCTAAATCCCCTCAATGGCGGATGCTTAATTGGTGTATCAAATGGCCCGGGGGCCAATATTATCGGGATCTAAAATCTTAGCAAAGTATATTTCCCGGGACCCGGAATCATTCGGCGTGTCAAATTCCGGCCTGTCGGGAATTGCTTTCAGTCTAAAGTCCCGTATATGCCCGCCGCACCCCCCTGGGGGAAAATATTGATAGGTGCATAAGCCCTATGCAAACATTGAGCTACTTTGTATATGGGCAATGTTTGCTGACTGGCTGTATCGGGGAACGACCGTTTCTGTTGTGGAAAGTTTTCCTTCTTTGTCTGTATTGTTCCGACGGGATTTTAATCGTTACTTTCACGTCCCGAAATTACATAGTTAATGTGAAAGGATTGCAATAAAAGTTACATACCTGGACAGATAAACCATTCCTAATTAATGTTCCATAAATATTTGTATGAAAACGCTTTCATTTTGCATGCCTGAGCCATTTTAACCTACACACTATTGCATTTTAAATAATCTTGCTGTCCTCCACTGTGTAAACTTTAATCGATATTCTGCTACGCTGTAGAAGTGTTATGTCATTCTATTGGTCAGTATTAGGATAGCCTCACTCTGATTGGTTTGAGTGCTAAACGAGGCTGCAATTTTGGGAATTTCTACATGCAATAAATGATGCATGTGATAGATTTATAAACAAGTTTAAATTGAAATTCAATGCATATATTAGGTCAATTTCGGCTCATGTTAATCAGGTTAGGTGTTGTTTAAGTAAAATACGTTGATAGATAACTCTATTGTTGCAAATAATGGACATTTATGAAAATTTAAACCTTTTGGTTTCCACCACATAAATGGTCTTTCGGCGATGAGACGTTCCAGCGAATTTAGCCCTATATAAAAAGTAACACTAAATTCTCAGCATGTCCCATGAATTAGACTAATGGCCATGGGTATCCGGACACATGCCCTCCTGGACATATGCCCTCCCAATTAATTTCAGTCAGAAGGACATATGCCCTCCCAGACATTTGCCACCCGGACATATGCCATCTCGTTAATATGCCAACCGGACACTGGCCCTTCTGCTATGTTTAAAATATGTTTGAAAAATTGTGCTAAAATTTCATTTATTAACAAATATGATGGGAATAATATGAAAGTTGTATTAATTTTCTTCTTTTTGAAGAAGGTTCATCATATCGGGGAGAACATGTGTTCGGGGTGGCACATGTCTGGGAGGGCATATGTCCGCCTGACTAAAATTTATTGGGAGGGCATATGTCCGGGAGTCATGTGTCCGACATTCATGGCCATGTGCAAATATTGACTACTGTGTAGGTCTAATATTTATATTTTGGTAATGTACATGCCTATTATACATGTGCATACTTGCTTTAAATAGTTTTATTTTTACTTGAAGAAATTTTGTCTGCTAAGTGTAATTTGCAGTTTGCTAATGGATTTACAATGCGAAACAAAAAATGTTTTGATTGCAGAGTTTGTGCAGACTAGTCAGAGGCGAAAATATTTGTGTTCTGCTTTTAATATTGCGGACTTATTACTCTGCATGTATAATTATCATTTGTATTGTCTAATGATTGCAGAATAGTTTAAAAACAATTCTTCAATTCTGGCTTCCTTGCTAACAAATATTGACAATAAAATGTCATTGATCAGTCAATTGTGAAGCAATTTTTGTAGAATGACAGTGGTGTTGATGAAATAATGTACTCTCTCATAATAATTTGTGATATTTGGTGATAGCGATGGGTTCCGGGTTTGAGTCCCTGATCGGCCGCACTATTTTCTCACCCTGTGACATTTTGCGCCCAACGTGGGACCGTGACGTTACCTGGATATACTCTTACCAGGCCCATGGTTACTTATATAACACCCCGAATCTCTGAATTTGAGGACGAATTCATATTCGAGCGAGGGTGTATGTCACGGCATGAACGTGGTCACTTAAAGGGAGAAGTTGTGTGGCGGCTCGGTTTGCTCAGTCAAGAGAGCACTGCTCTGATAGTGAGGGGTCCCGGGTTCGAGTCCCTGACTGGCCGCACAGTTTTCTCACCCTTTTTTTTGTATTCATTTGTAACTAGTAAATAAGGCTGTCACTAGTGTCAAAGCATTTCAGGTCAGACAATTAAAACAGTAAAAACTATTCAGAATGGGACTAGTCTTACTGGACTATTCAGAATGGGACTAGTCTTACTGGATGTATAGTGTGTGAAACTAAAAGTACGCTAATTTCTGTGTTACTTACATGGATTGACACAATGTTGATATTTTACCCTCTATTTTCACATTCCAGTTATTTCAATGGATCCAGATGAATTTGGTCCACTTGTGGTGGAGACGCTGACCAATGCATGCAGCCAGGAGCAGGCTATCCTCACTCCTGCAGAGCATCAGCTGCAGCAATGGCAGACTCAGCCAGGATTCTACACCATTCTTTCTGTAAGAGCACATTAAAATACATTCACTAATTAGCCATTGCGGCAGAATTGAACATTTGATTTAAGAAATATATTTGGCTACAACTTTTTTATCATATGCTCGGTAACTGGATAAAGTGCACCAACTGAGTAAGATTTCAACGTAAAGTAAAGTCATTACATGAAGCTTTCATTTTGGTGTTTAATTTAATGTGTGCACGTTATTTGTATTGGAATCATATTTTACCTAAACTTGAAATCTATACAATGTTTTTAATTACCATTCTTCAGCTTCTTTGCTTTAAACTTTGATTTCATATAAAGCGAACAATACTAGTCTGAAATTGATAAAATAATTCAAAAATAAACAGCTGTTTCTATACAGTTGTATATGAGACAGATATTCAAATTACAACAAAAGATACATTTAGGTACATTTGGTTAAAATGTTTATTGTCTGAATATTTCTATGTTTGCTATTTACTTTAATTTCAGACGATATTTTGCAACCATGAGATTGCCATGAATGTTCGCTGGTTAGCAGTGATGTATATCAAGAACGGTGTGGACAGATACTGGAGAAGGACTGCTCCTAAGTATATTTTCTCTTAAGCTTTCTGTTCTTAGTTGTTTACGTTTTGATATCCACATTGAACTATTGATGTTTGATTTTTCATCCGTCTTTTAGCATAGTTGATTAATTCTTGCCCAATGGTCAGTGTTTGCATATTGACTGTGTAATCATGGTGAACTTTTCTACAATTAAACTGGCCAGGTCATTTTTTTCTGGCAACTGACAATGACCGACATTTATTTCAGTGCAATGAGAGAGGAAGAAAAAGAGATCATCAAGCAGCGATTGCTGGCCAATTTCAATGAGCCATCGCAGCAAATCTGCACGCAAATGGCCATTCTTGTTGCGAAGGTCGCTCGCGTAGATTGCCCCCGCAACTGGCCCAACCTTCTGCCAGCGTTACTGACCACTGTACGCTGTAACAGCATTCTGCTACAGGAGAGGGCGCTGCTAGTTCTCCACCATGTCGTGAAGACGCTTGCCTCAAAACGCCTCGCACCTGACAGAAAACTGTTTGAGGATGTAAGTAAATAAATATAATTATATTGGTAGTCATTTTAAATTAAACTTAAGTGCTTCAAATGATGTGGAATAACATACTGAAATTTTGTTGTGCTTTTGACAATAAGTGCATTCAAAGCAAATAAATGCAATTTCAATAGCTAGCTTACATGTATATTTCTTTAATAATATAATAATTAGCTAACTTGGGACACTGCTAAACGATGTATTTAAATTCTAAGCAAATTTGTATAATCCAATATATATTTAGCAAGATTGTATAATTCTGTTCTTGACAAAACACAATGTAGTAGTTTTATTTGGATTTCAGTTAACATCTGAGATATTCAGTTACCTGTACAGCCTGTGGACGGATCAGCTGAAGGAGTTCCTCAAGCTGGCCTCCATGCACAGTGAGGAGATGGGCGCTCACATTGACCGCACCATCCTGTCTCTCAGAAGTAGGTCCCCTTATACACAACTGCATAACTAGTACAAGTGGGTTATCACATAACAGACCACATGGATGCACTTTCCATCTTGTCACTCAAAAATGGTGGTCAGATAACTTGCTATGTTTTCAGATTCTGTGGATGTGGTCCAGGGGTCATATTCCAGAAACATCTTATGTGAAATCTTATCCTTAGCCTTCAATTCCTCATTTTTCTTAAGCATTGTATTCCATGTACACACAAAATTCTGCTAAATGTTCACTACTTATCAACTTATTATTAACTACTACTTACTTAACTGTAATCGGAATCATTAATTTAAAAAATATAACCTAACAAACATTAGAACTTAATTGAAAATATTTTAAGATAAACTTAAGATTTTTCGGGAATATGGCCCCAGACCCTAGGTTTTGGTAAAATTTACAAACCAAACCACACAGCTTGTCAAAGAGAGCTCATTGCCTGTTCACATGTTGTAGCAAATAATAAATGTCTTACCCTGAACAGTTTGTTCACTGCATATCCATCTCATGATTTAATTATAGTTATTATTGTGTTTCACATCATGCATGTAACATCTATTCTGAATAACAGGATCACTTTTTCTTTAATTGAAAACACATACAAAATTTGACATTCTCGAAACAGATTGATGTAAAATTTGTAGATAAGAAATTACCGGGTAATGGAAAATTATGATAAGTCATTAATATAATATCACTAATATGCAAACTATAAGGAGGAAGTATAGTTTTGGACTGAGCCAATGAATTATAGTTTCATGAAGTACATTACTTGCAGTATTGCGGCGGTTGGTCACATTTGGATTCCGAGACCCGTCATCCAGCCAGGAAGCTATGAGTTTCCTGAATCAAGTCTTTGTGAAGTTGGACACCATGTTAGAATGTAGTATGTGACTTTATTACATATTAGTCAAGATCAGCTTGTTTAATGTGGTAGCTGTTTATGGCATAATTACATTCCATTAATATTCAAATACTGTGTGCAAAATAATAAAGTAAGTGACTTTAGTCAGTATGCAGTATTTACTAATGACATTATTTTACAACTGGTTTATAATTTTTCTTAATTTTAATTAAATTTCTGTAATACAAATTTGTAATTATACGAGGGCTGTTTACTTATGACTGACTTTCAGACCAAAAATTATAGTGGTGCACAGAACAGTTAATTTTATATGGAACATTGAGCAAGAGTACTGTGTAGTACTTAAAGCACGCCGACGTCAATTTGACGTCACCTAAACGTCAAATGGAAGAGTGCGGTTCATTTCCTCTACCACCTGTAGCCACACACTTTCTATATTGTATATCTACCCACTGGTCAAATTTAACTTGAACCATTTCTTATTGAATGATGAAATAATTTCTCTCGATTAGTTTCGTAATTATAACGATGTTTCAAAGTGTTGTCCTCTCAGTTCATTCGTAAGGTCGGGAAATGAACGGAAGTCCGTAGGAAGGGTTTCTATTGTCCCTAAATTGCGCATGCCATTTGTACACAAATGTCTTTCCACACTTTGGTAATGTATCCTAGTTATTGATTTGTTTAAATGTTTCTGCCGGAGATAGTTTGTGTCCAACGCAAAATTTTACAACAGAACGTAACTTAACACCGTCCATTGACGTTAAGCAATTAAGCAAAGTCATGACGATAAAACGCTGTTGGGAGGTAACCGTTCAACACAAAGTTTTCAAACACAAAATGACATTGAGACGTGACGCTTACATCAGGCGCTTTCGCGCCAAAATTGAATAAATTAAATTTGACTATTCAACAACACTTTGAGTACGTTTCAAATGTATAAAAACTGGCGTGCTTCAAGTCGCTAAATAATGGTTGCTATGGATACCATTAGATCTTTCAATTATTAAAGAAAATAATAACCCATTTTAAAATATAATACGATATGTGTCAAACAACTTGTGCATGTGTTTTCATTGAAGTTGATTCAAAAATAAACTTTGGAGAAGAGAATTCCGCAAATTTATGCAACAGCCCTCGTATAAACTAGTTTTGCGTAAAACTAAAGTTGCAAGCTTTATACTTCTAATGACAACTTGTTGTTAGCCAGTTGATAGTGGGCTAGCATTTTCCACTATAATATACATGTATAGTACAATGCAAGCTATTATATATAATTTCTCTTCAATTTAGGACAAAGTTTATGGGGCAATCACAAGATGCTGGAAAAGTGTGAGAAAATGATCAACATTCTCACGAAAGTTGTAAGTACATGTAACAAGTTTCCATTGAGGGATTGTACTCGTACGCTTGTCAAATCAATTTTACGTAAAAGATAAAAGGCAAATGCTTTTTATTAACAACTTAGAGTGTGTGTCCATAGTCTACTAATGCTCACCACTTGAAAGACCTTCAGACTGTTGTGAAAACAAACTTGACTAAAAGTAACTGATGCAAATGGCTAAATTGTAATGTTGTACTCATTTGTCTTTAGATCAGGATGTGTTAAGTTTTCTTTTATCTGTTTGATGGTTGATACTAAGGATATCTCAGTATGAAGAGTGGAATTTAAATGAATTACCATCAATTTGTATTGGGATTCTGAACATTTAAGTTAACTGACTAATATTTTACTTTATTTTAGAATCTATTATTTCACACATTTTTGCAAATTGGTAGACATAAGCAAAAGGCTCACCATATGTCTGCAAGTACAAAATTATGCATGTACATTAACTGCTTCAGTTGTTGGACTCATTAGAGCACCATCCAGTCTGCTTCATGCAGTTTATACAGAGGTCCCTGGAGTTCATTGTTCGATACAACTTTTCACAAGCTGGTAATGTTAGCATTGCAATTTATTTAAGAATTCTGTTGTAGTTACTGAGTGTCTTTGCTCCTGCTGCCATGTGCCAAATTAGCCAGCAGCTATAAATTCAACATTTGGCTACAGAAATTTTCAATCTGCTTAAACTTTTTTTAAACCCTGCATTGTTTCAATGCAATCTGGTCAGGAACTGTTCACTATTTAATCAATACAAGCTAGATTTATCATCTGGCCCCGTGTTCGACTACAGGATCAAGTTCAGTCATAGCTGTTCTTGGTGTTCTAGCTCACATGAGCAGAAAGATTAAAAATATTTTATTTTCAAAAAAACTTCTTCTTGATAAAATAACATGATTTTTAGCTCGACTTTTCGAAGAAAAGGCAAGTTATTCTACTCGTGTCGGCGTTGGCGTCTGCGTTGGCATCCGAGCTAGGTTAACGTTTTCTGGTAAGCTAGATTCTCAGGAATGGCTTGAGGGATTTCATTCAAACTTAAAACATTTATTATCCACATTAAAATGAACCTATAGTCCAAGTTTGGTAACTCTAGTTTGAAATTTGTCAAAATTATGGGCCTTTTTACACTTAGAAATTTTACATAAGCTATATGGACAGGTTAAAGTTTTTTGGTAGCTGGTTTCTCAGGAATAGCTGAAGGCATTTCATTCAAACTTAGAACACTTTCCAATCTCTAACTCTGGAACGAATTAAGCTATTGTAATGAAACTGCAAACATAGATACCTTATAGCGAGACCTAGATACCTTATAGCGAGACCTAGCAAGGGATTGCATATGGGGTGGGTGGGGTCAAGGTCACTGTTACTATAAAAATGAAAAACGGTTTCCGCTAAATAACTTGATAACGCATTGAGATATTTTAATGAAACTTTATACATACATACCTTATTTCGAGACCTCGCTTGGGATTGCATATGGGGAGAGTGGGGTCAAGGTCACTGTTACTAAAAATAGAAAAACAGTTTCCGCTCAATAACTTGAGAACGCATTGAGATTTTTTTTATGAAACTTAATGCATACATACCTTATATCGAAACCTCTCTTGAGATTGCATATAGGGTCAAGGTCACTGTTACTAAAATAGAAAAACAGTTTCTGCTCAATAACTTGAGAATGCTTTGAGATATTTTAATGAAACTTTATTCATAGATACCTTATATTAAGACCTCGCTTGGGTATGCGTATGGTGGGTGGGGTCAAGGTCACTGTTACTAAAAATAGAAAAACAGTTTCCAATCTATAACTTTGAGAATGCATTGAGATATTTTAATGAAAATTAATACATAGATACCTTATATCGAAACCTCGCTTGGGATTGCATATGGGGTGGGTGGGGTCAAGGTCAAGGTCACTTTTACTAAAAAATGTATTGATGTGCTGACTTTAATGCATTTCATTAGAAAAATTTGGTTTTCGTGGAATTTCCATATTTCTTGTTTTAGAAAAAAAAACGCCAGTAACTCTGACAAGCACCAGAAAAGTTGAGCACGCTGTCCTCAGACAGGCCTTCATATTAGATAGCAAAAGTAGGCTGGTAGGGATTCAAAATCGTGTATAATATATATTTGAACAGAAATTTAAAATGGGTATTTAGTGGGGATGTCAACGGGTACCAGAATTGGTATCCCGATATTCGTATGTAATATCCGGATACTATGTGGATATCCGTATAGATCGGCATTAAAGTTGCCAAATTAAGTTAACATCTAGATGTATCATATCTTCCTTAATTAGGATATTTCTATTTTGAAAACACAATAGTTTAAAATTATTAAAAAACGTACATGTAACAAACTGTCTATTTTTTATCGTGAATTGTGTGTTTTGTTTGTATTGTGTTGCGTGCAATGTTGTTATGCCTTTCAATTAAAGTACCTCAATTAAACATGTAATCTGGGCAAAGATAAGAGCTTTAAGAGTGTTCAGGCTAGCTGGTATATGGTAAAATCGTATATTGCGATGTTCAAGTAAAAACACGCATTGTACTAATCACATGCACAAACACATCAAGACAAGGACACTGATCAACGTTGCTATATATGTATTTTTTCATTTTTAGTTTATGTGCAAAAAAGCTCATCTGTTTTATTTAAATACCGGTAGGCATAGTTCATCCGTAAGTTGAATGTACTGACAATGTTGCGGTATTTTCATCTGCACAATACACTGGTTTGTATATAATTAAAGTAAGAGAACTCATTAAATACCAGTAATAATTTGATGCAAACTGATTGGATTAGACAGTATTTTAAGTTTTGCCTTAATTGATAGGTTAACAATGTATTCATTTGATTTCAATAGTAGATTAAAACATCGATAACAGTCATTAATTTGCCTTATTTTTGGTGGGAAACTATCTCTTATCAAGAGGGACGCACCTAATTGGCACAATGGATTTTGACATATTGTTTGTTTAATAGTCCTGCCAAAGTGTGGTGTAAAAGCAGAACCTGGTGTTTTATGATAATCGTATACCAACCGAGGGGTGTGTTTATGACACGCCTGTGTACAAGGTGGAGACCCACTGTACAGGCCTACAGCTATGTTGTGTTAATACATGAAACAAGGGCGTTTATATGCCTTAAAATCAAAAATGCTGTTTTTCATTTTATTATAAGAATATTCGGATACTAACTTGGTATCCGGATATTGACATAATATCCCGATATTAGCTTATCCGGATATCCCTAGTATTAAGTGAACGCCATTTTTGAGCCTGATCCTGAAATACATGGCTCGAGTTCATCTTGAACCTGAAAATCAGTCTTGTTTTGTGAACACGGGACCAGAATTAAAATGTGAACTCAGGTGGCCAGTAGCCCACAGTTGATACCTTGGATATTGCAACACCTAGGTTGGCACTAAAAAAAATTTACCCATATTTTTTCTTTTCAAGAAGTACCTGACATTTTGAAATATTTTTCTGTGAAAATTTAACTAATTTTCAGAAAATTTCAGACATTTTCGTTGCTACTGGCTAGTTTTTCTACTGGTAGAACTAACATAATATTATGTTCGAAGTCTATTGTATTTTGCATTTGGATACTCATGTAAATAGTTTGGAAAATACCGTATTTCTTAATCATCTAATCACTATCATGTTTTTTTTTCATTCCATGTTAAATGGATTGTAACTGCACTTTTCCAGGTCTACTTTATGAACGATTCACAGTAAACTGCTTCAACTTGATGAAGAACATACTGATGTGTGACTCATATAGATCCAGCAAGCACGACACGGGTAACTTGCTGTTGTATTCTTGGTCATCTACTGTACATGTAAGACTACCGGTAATCCTCATTCAAGACATTATATTGGTTAGAACTTTCATGGCATAGTAATACAATATTATTACTATATATGTGGCGTGTCTTGGGAAACTCAGGCTTAATGCATGTGCACAAAGAGTCATCCCGGATCAGCCTTTGCAGTCCGTATAGTCTGATCCGGGACGACACTTTCCACTTTTATGGTATTGTCTGTTTTGAGGTAGTCTCTTCTAAACATAAATCCACTGTAGGCAGAAGGTGTCGTCCTGGATTAGACTGTGCAGACTGTACAGCCTAATCCGGGACAACACTTCACACAAATGCATTAAGCCCGGTTTTCCCAAGACATGCCTCATATGTTATGTGAGCTTATTGTAATAATTTATTATATTGGTTTTTTGGTTTGGTTCAATGGGTCTTGTGAATATCTGGAGTCAGTTCACTGCAATTTAATAAATTTTGTTAACCATTGTCATTGTACGCTCTGCCAAAAAAAGCTTAACAGTTCTGTCTGTCCAGTTCTGTCCGCATTTTAAATAATCCATAGATATTTCCTTGTCAAAGTATTCAAATGATTTTTATTGACTAACTGGTAAGGTGCACATCTACTAAAAATGGATTTCAATAGATGCAGAATCCTACATTTTGACACAAGCAAATTGCTATTAACACATTTTTACTTGAGCATATAATCTGCCTTGTGTCAATTTGATGCATTGTTGTCATTTTCAGACTTCACAAGTATAAAAAAAAATCCTTCTAATGGCAATTTTTTTAAGCTTCTAAGCTTTAATACCACACATTACCATTTGCAGAGCATTTTATGAATGTGCAGAGGTATGCAGAAGTATTTTGACCACAGAAATATACATTTAGACCCCTCAAAATTTCAAGCCAAGGTTAATTTGGCTCCTGGTTTCCAATATCTGCTGAAATCCCCAGTCTATGGTGACCACTTATACCGTATTAGATACGTATATTCTCTGTTGCCAGAGCCTGACAGTGTGAAGATGCAGGCGCACAAGATCAAGTTGAACTTCTTCACCTATGACACGCTACGTGAGATATGTCAGCGTCTGATATCCCAGTACTTTCTCCTGAGTCATGATGACCTTTTCACTTGGGACCACGACCCAGAGGAATTCTGTAAGTGAATGCATAGGTTTGAGAAATTTTACTGACGCTCATGAACTCGAGAAATAATTTGGTAATTTCTTATAATTCCCTTTGGGATAGTTTGTGTGTCGATGACTTGTATCAAATGAAAACGATTTCCTAATGGACACTAATATTGTTTTCCTACATATTTTATTGTATATTCAATCATAAAGGTAAGAGTCAGGTTTATTTATGCATTTCTTGCATATTTATTATATGCTTTTCAGTGGAATATCGAATTTTATTGGTGAAATAAAATGTTATATTTTCACTGTTGGAGCAGTAAAAATATTAGATTTTATATTTTCACTGCAGTGAAAATATATAATAAAACACACTATTTTTCTATCCAAAGCATTGATTTTCCAGTACTGGTTTACCTCCCTTTGCAAATTTATATACATGTACAGTATTTGCTTACATTTGTTTACAGAAAACACATGATAAAATTCAACTAAAATATCATTTAGCGACAACGACTCACAAATTATGGCACTTTTTTCCCACCTTACTTATGATAAACAATTTTGGAATTATTTATGACGTCATTTTTATGATGTCAGAATACACAAATGTGTGACGTTTAAGCTTATCTCGTGCTATTTTATTTATTTGTTGTCTAAAAGCATAAAATAATAAGATTTGTTGATTTCGGTGAATGATCGAATATTTATTTCACTCGTGGTCATAGAAAACTATATTTTCACTCATCGCTACGCCACTCATGGCAATATTTTTTTTCAATAACAAGTCATGAAATAATTCCATCATTTACCGAAATCAACAAATATCCTCTATGTATTCACAGAAAGCAGCAAATGGTTATGTAATTTATGGTTAAATTCTATTAGCTTATTCACAGTATTATTAGATTACCTCTTTTTTAACATGTACTTCATTTTTTCATCTCAATGTATTTTAATAGTGTTCAACTTAACTTGGATTTGCTTGATAATCTTTTTAGCTCACCTGAGCACGAAGTACTCGATGAGCTATTGGTATAGGGGACCTCTCCGGCGTCGTGCGTAGTCCGTCGTCCGTATGCCGTCAACAATTGGGACTGTTATCGCGATTAAGACTACAATTTTTATTCAATCTTGACCTAACTTGCACAGTTTGTGTATGACAATAAAATCTCGGTATTGATAATGGGCCAAATTGGACCAGAAACCTTAGAGTTATGGCCCCTTGTTTGTGGGAAAAAATGCAAAAATTGCCTTTTTCGTTCATAGAGACTTCATTTTTCTACCAATCTTGACCAAACTTCCACCGTTTGTGTATTATCAAAAGATCACAGTAGAAGTCAACATTGGGCCGGATTGGGCCACAAACACCAGAGTTATGCCCCCTTTTTTGTTGAAAAACAGGCAAAAATTGCCATTTTACATTGATTAAGACTTCTTTTTTTCTAATCTTGACCAAACTTCCACAGTTTGTGTGACCAAAAGGTTACAGCAGGAGCCATAAATGGATAAGGTTAGGCCACAGACACCAGAGTTATGGCCCCTAGTATGTGGAAAAAAATGCAAAAATTGCCTTGTTTGTTCATAGAGACTTTATTTTTCTTTCTTGACCAAATTTCCAATAGTTTGTATGTGATCATCCGTCTGCAACAGAAGCCAACAGTCGGTCAGATTGGGCAACAAACATCAGAGTTATGGCTCCTTTGTTAGTGAAAAAAATGCAAAAATTGCCTTTTTCATGCATCGAGATTTCATTTTTCATTCAATCTTGATAAAACTTCCACATGTTTTTGTATGACCATAAGATCTCAACACAAGCAGCAAATGAGACAGGCCACGAACGCAGCAGTTATATCCCCTTAATTGTGAAAATAAATGCAAAAATGTATTTGTTGCAAGACGGGGACTTCATTTTCAACCAGTCTGGACCAAACTTGCACCATTTGTCTAGGACCATAAAATCTTAAGCGAATTTCCATATAGGATGGGTAAATGGCAATACACTCTACTCTTTGAAAGCAAGCATGACATGACCTTTGCGCAGAGGTCGCCATTATCTTTCAGAACTGCAGCATTAACACTATTCCTCCGAAATGGCCTGCAAAAAGTTGGATACCAGGGTAGAAAAAATATATCCAGGTCCTTACTTGTTCTATGTATGAGAGTAAATCAGCTAGACAAATTATTTAAGGACATTATGGCATACATTCCCACAAGCCTTTCTCAACAGTAAGTCTTTCATCTTTGCCAGTACTGAGGTGAGCCCTTTGGGCCATCATTGCCGTCTTGTTGTATAATTGTCGTTAAAAGTATGCAGAAGCTTTTTTTTACGAATGGGTTACTCATTCCATGTATGTATGCAGGTCAGGAAGAGGTTGGAGACAGTTATAAATATTCACTAAGAGTAAGTGTCTACATTATGTCATCATTTGACTTTTTTTGTCATTTAGATATTTACATGTAGTTACTTTGGCACGTTTTTGTTTGATACAAAAACCAACTGGTGTTTCCATTGACAGTTTATTGCTTCTTGTACAGTTTAGAATAATACTATTTAACATTTTTCATTTGAAGTAATGCTAATATGTATAATAAATGTTTTTTGCTATTTGGATTGTTTCTTTAAAGAAAACACACACTAATATTCCCCTACTCTGTTCAAGCTCACATATATCCCACCACACGTCTGTTTCCAGCCCTGCACAGAGACGCTGTTCATCAGCTTCTTCAAGGAGTTCCGACTCGCGCTCGGCTCTGTTCTCATCAAGCTGGTCGAGGCGTCACAGGGACCCTGTGATGTGGACAACTTCTCGGCCATTCTACGCAAGGATGCTGGTAGCGTTGCTATATAGATTTCCAAATGCATGATGTGTTGTGTTATATTTAAGAAATAGTTTTGATTTATTGTTGTTTATCGGCCAGTAAAGAACCATTTGGAGTTCTGATGCATAGGAATTTAAACACGAGGGCATTAGCCTGAGTTGTTTAATAGCTAAGCATTAAAATGACAGAGTTGTTTATTGGCTAATAAACAATGATATTGCAAAAATTCTTTTGATTCTCACATGATTTGACATACATTTTTGCAATTGTAATTGGAACTTACTTACTATGCGCTGCTCAGAATCAGGACTTCTTTTTGCATTGTTTATTGCATAGTTTAACAATGATAATTTTGGTATAGAAAAATTAGCAGGTATCATGTTAGAATTGTTCATAGCTAAAATCAGCTGCTCTGAATAAGATGTTATACATAATATAAGTAGTGGTAAGTACATGTATATTAATAAAATGACACGAAGTTTATGTACCATACCATAAGTAGTACCTGTACCTTCTAAGCACTGTATAATACAGATTTTGTTCATTTTATGGTACAATATTAGTACATGTGCTTGCCGAGTTCTGTAAGTATAATGGTGAAATGGTTATTTATATGTATATATCACAATTACACATGAATTGTTAAATATGCCACATGTACTTTGTGACATAAACAAGGTACTTCATACAAGCAGCAATGCATTTACATGTTCAGACATAAATTTTCTTTACTAGAAATTACCAGTATTTGAAAATGACTTTCTGCTAAATTATATTTCTTGCCAATGCAGCGTTTTTGTATATCTTGATTTTCATGTTACTCTCAACCAATATTTAACAGTTACTTGTTCAGCTTTGTGTTTTAATTTCCAGTGTACAATGCAGTGGGTCAAGCAGCCTTTGAACTGTTTGATGAGATTGACTTTGATCAGTGGTTTTCCAACACCTTGCTACAGGAGTTAAACAACTCGCATAACAAGTATGAGAACACTTACGAAGCTGTTATATGTACATGTAAATGCTATGAACATGTTCTTGGTAAAATCAACTTCAGTCACAAAACCATTCACATAGGTATTTTAGAATATGACCTACATTTTGAGCCAGTGAAATGGCTGGATTGCACCCATTAAGTGAAAAACACTTCATCATCAAGAGCATGTTCTTAACAGATGCTATTTCTTGCTTTTGATTGGCTTATTGGATCCTCTCCTTCTCAGAATAGTTAGTATTTAAACATTATCATATATGGGTATCTACTAAGCACATGTGCCAATGATGTACATGCGAACGAAGAATCTAAATGTAGGTTATATTCTATTAAGTAAGTTAGAGCATATTTCGTTGCGCTTGCTCTGCCCCTTAACCAATCAGGTTTTACTTAATATGTTCTAACTATAACTTACATGTAGGTTTTAACAAAGTAGGAAGTTTAACAGTTAAGTGCTGCAACTTAGCTACAACATTAACATTATCACATTATCAACTGATTTGTAAATTAACAGAACAACTAAAACAATGTGACTAACAAAAACATTGTATGGCTTTAGCTAGTTAGTTTTGTTATCCTCATATATTCAAATGATTTCTTAAGCCAAAAAAGACGAGGCATTTTACAGTATTTTTCTCTTTCCCTGTAAATGTTTTTTGTCAGAGTGACTTCAGCAATAGCCTACTACACGTGTGTTCCAGCTATCGAATTATCCGGCGACGAGTGATCTGGTTGTGCGGCCGGTGGGTGGGGGTGAAACTCTCGGCCAGTCTGCGTCCCTCCCTCTACCAGGCTATATGTCCCCTTCTCCAGCCCTCAGAGGACCTCGTAGTCCGCTTGGAGGCGGCCAACACTCTGAAACTTGATATCCTTTCATTGTGCAGAGATGCACGGTTTACATGACAGCTTTTAATAATAATCTGAATTAAAAATCGGAATAATGAAACTCCAGAGACATCACCAGGAAAGAAACCATCCGCTGGTTCTTTATTTGAGGCAAGTGACCAATTGCCTATACAATACAGGACAATACATACAACACAGCACAAAATATAAGCATGATTTAAACTGGGGTCACTGCCTTGAAACGGTCAATGCAAAGCATTGGGGATTTCAACTGGTTTAAGGCATGCCGAAGCTTAAGACCTGTTTCTAAACTCACCCTGGCTGAAAAAATGTTCTTGTGCCAAATTTACCGTGTTTTGCTGAATACTTGCTTATTTTGAGGAATGTATTGGTGTTCATTAAAAAAAGTGTTCTAGCCAATTTTCTTTTACCAGTCTTTTGTAGCCATTGGCTTATTTGGCAAATGGCAGTGTGAGCCCTCAGTTTAACTACATTTATTAGGCTGTGAAACAGACTGTTCCCGAATGCAGCATTCACATCAATATTTGAGGCGCGTCGTAGGAAAACCGGATTTAATGCATGTGCATAAAGTGTCGTCCCGGATCAGCCTGTGCAGTCCGCACAGGTTAATCTGGGATGGCACTTTCCGCTTTTATGGTATTTTCTGTTTCAAGAAAGTCTCTTCTAAACATAAATCCACTGTAGGCAGAAAATGCCGTCCTGGATTAGCCTGTGAGGACTGCACAGGCTAAGCCTGGACGACACTTTACACACATGCATTAAGAGCGGTTTTCCCACGACGCGCCTCATTTCATCTTGACTCATTTCAGTTCAATTCTGTTGGTTTGTTATGTGGACAAAAGACTGTTTAATATGCAAAAAGAAAAAGTACAAAGCATGTTACAGCAAATTTGCTGTAATGTCTTTAATGTTGTTAACCTGTTGAAATGCTTGAAATTTTGAAATATGCATTTTGATCCTTAACAATATTTACCTGTGGATGACTTTGAATTCAATGTGGAGCAATTTCTGCCTGTAAGTAGCACATTCAAGTTGGGTTTTTTTAAACCATGTAATACTTGTTTAAATACTTTTTGTTTATGGTATATACAAATCCCATGAAAACTTTTCCAAAAAACTTCTATCCTTCAAAAGATATTTTGAAAATTTAATTATTCATTAACTATTTTGATTTATTGCCATTGCTCAATATAGTCGGGGATGACAAATTTCAGTCTTTATTTGCTTGTTCCACTGTATGTACGGATTAGTTAAATTGGGCCAGAATTTACGATTTACATGTAAATGCTGACAAGTCACAAACAGCATTTGTCAAAAACTGTAAATTAAGGCAATATAGAAATTAACCACCCGTGATCGAACATTAAAACAAGTTAAAATCAGTAAGTTGTTTTCTCATACAGTTCATGTGGTTCTTTCACATTTATATCTATCTATACATGTAGAAATGTCGTCTGAAATGGTAATGAGGCGCGTTGTGGGAAAACCAGTCTTAATGCATGTGCGTAAAGTGTCGTCCCGGATTAGCCTGTGCAGTCTGCACAGGCTAATCCAGGACGGCACTTTCCACTTTAATGGTATTTTTTGTTTCAAGGAAGTCTCTTCTAAACATAAATCCACTGTAGGCGGAAAGTGCAGGCTAATCCGGGACGACACTTTACGCACATGCATTAAGACCGGTTTTCTCACAACGCGCCTCTTATGTTTACTGTTATGTTTCAGTTCCTGGAGAGTTGCTTCTCACTCTTGTTCCAGCTGTTGAAAGAAGTAGATCAGTGTGATACTAAAGTAAGCCAATATCTGTGTTGGATATCTGGTTCTTGACTTTTAGAAGTTGTCATAAATATATAGAGGATATGTGTTGATTTTGGTGAATGATTGACTTTTATTGCATGACTGGGTGTAGAATAAAATATTTAAATATATATAATTTTCTGTGACCCACATTTTGTGCGTTGTTGTTGCGAACATAATTTTCTTGAATTTTATAATGTGTTTTCTGTAAACACATGTATTTAAATACTGTACATGTATATAAATTGCCAAGTGAGGTAAACAATTACTTGTAGATTTATGCTATTTATGAAAAAATAGTCTGTTTTATGTTATATTTCCACTGTTCCAACAAATTTTATTACACCAATAAAACTATATTTCACTGAAAAGCATAATAATAAATAACTATACTTTTTCTTACCTGTATGTGTGAATAAGAAATGTTATAATACAGCTTTTCAAACTCAGTTCAGTGTGTTTAAGGCCACTTTGAGGCCAAAATAGAACCCCATTCTCCCAGCTTAGGAGTTCATATTTTCCCCCAAAATCTCAAAACATTTTCCCTTGATTTCGTGAGCTTTGCATGATAACAAAACAAAAAAAGATCAGTATTTTGGAGTTCAAACTGTTGTTAAAAGCTTCACAGATTGTTATTGTAACATGAGATAAAAGTGAATTGAAATAAAACTTACTAAAATCCATGTTTTCTAAATATTTGTACTTGTAAACAACCCCCCGCACTATGCTAAGGATTTCCCCCATTCCAATAAGCCCTGCCACCATTCCCCCAATGGCTGAAAAAATACTGCAAACACTGTATTATGTGAAGTTAAAATAAAACATCAAACATAGAATGGACATGCAAAATTCTTAAATTACAAAATGGTAAACTGCATATTAAACATTGCTGTAATAAAACAGTTTATTCAATGTTTGACGTCTTATTCCAACTTCACATAATAGTGTGTTTGCAGTTAAAACTTCAGAATTACGGTACTTTAGGACTTCAGCTTACATGAGTTGAACACATAAACATTGATCTGAACACATTAACATTTATAAACATGGATCTGAACACATTAACATTTATAAACATGGATCTGAACACATTAACATTGATCTGAACACATTAACATTGATAAACATTGATCTGAACACATTAACATTTATAAACATGGATCTGAACACATTAACATTGATAAACATTGATCTGAACACATTAACATTTATAAACATGGATCTGAACACATTAACATTTATAAACATGGATCTGAACACATTAACATTGATAAACATTGATCTGAACACATTAACATTTATAAATATGGATCTGAACACATTAACATTGATAAACATTGATCTGAACACATAAACATTGATAAACATTGATCTGAACACATTATCATTGATAAACATTGATCTGAACACATTAGCATTGATAAACATTTATCTTTGATCGATAGCATGCATACTTTGACACTAATGTTGACTGTTATTTCTGTACCAGATGCAGGTGCTGCATGTGATATCGTTTGTGATAGAGAGGGTGGACGTGCAGATCCGGCCGTATGCCACGTCCCTTGTCTCCTACCTGCCTGCCCTGTGGCAGGAGGCCAGCGATCACAACATGCTCAAGTGTGCCATCCTCACCACCCTGATACACCTCGTGCAGGTATGGCAGAAATAAGGATGGTGTTAGTTATTCCCCCACAAATGAAGTTTAGGGGGGGTATATAGGAGTGAGCTTGTCGGTCTGGCGGTCTGTTGGTTTTTGGTTTCCGTATGATAACTCAAGAAAGGCCTGACATATTCAAATAATTTTTGGTACACATGTGTAACATCATAGAATACAGGTCAAGTTTGATGTTGGTTACAAACCACTAAATTTTGACAGAGTTATGGCCCCTTTTCGACTTGAAATTCCCTAAAAACATGATTTTCGGACAATAACTCAAGAATGGCTTGACATATTCAAATAATTCTTGGTATACATGTGTAGCATCATAAAATACGGGTCAAGTTCGACTTCGGTTACTAACCACATAATTTTGACAGAGTTATGACCCTTTATTTGACTTCTATTCCCCAAAAACATGGGTTTCCTGACAATAACTCATCAATGGCTTGACATATTTAAATAATAATTGGTACACATGTGTAGCATCATAAAATACAGGTCATGTTCGACTTTGTTTATAAGCCTCTAAAATTGGACACAGTTATGACCCCCCTTTTTGACTTAAATTCCCGAAAAACATGGACAATAACTAATTAAAGGCTTCACATATTTAAATTATTTTTGGTACATAGGTGTAACATCATAAAAAACAGATAAAGTTCAACTTTGGTTACAAACCACTAAATGTTGACAGAGCTATGGCTCCTATTGAAATTAAATTTTTCCAAATACACTGTTGACCTGATTCACAAATTAAAGCATTCTCTCTGTCCATTTCTTTCGAATGGATGCAATAGTTTTGTGACAAGGCCATATTGTGGGGCTATATCCGTAAATCATTTGACAATTCTAGTTTTATTAGTTGTATTGTGATTGTTCTTCTGAAGTGTTTACTTTGTGTTGCTGAACTGGAGTCACACTTTTGTTCTTTTTATACAAGAAAATATTTCAAAACTTTAATAAGAAAATGATTTTTTTATAAGAGAGGTCACAAACACTGGACAATAATTAAATGTTGTGATTTTGGGAACAACCTTATTTTCTGCAATAGTATATTTCCACTGTTTTTCTTAATTTAAAAGTTTCCACTATGTTTCTTAATTTAAAAGTTAACATCTTTATATCACACATGTATGGGTAAACCTTACACAGTTCTACTATCATTATTTGCATCTTTTAATTGTTACTACGGTAATTACTTGTATATAGGATGCCACTGCATATAAGATGTGGTGTACATGCATGTATGATGGTCAATTTCCAGGGCTTTGGCCTGTGTAGCTCTGCCATGTACGAGTTTCTGCTACCTGTGATAGCCCTGAGCACGGATACTACGAAACCTGAACATGTCTACCTCCTTGACGACGGCCTTGAACTTTGGCACACGACCTTGGTCAATGCAGACAAGGTCACACCAGAGTTACTCAAGTTGTATGAAAATATGGCCGGACTTTTACGTAAGCTGTGTTGTCTGTTCCTTCTTGTTGGTGCTATGAGGTGAAATAATATGATATGCTATAAATTTCATGACATAAACCTAAGCTGCTAGTAAAGCTGCTGATAATGAAAATAATATATATTTAATTAAAAGTTATGCAGATCATATTATCTACCTGTGGAATTCAATGATATATTTGCACAGTCTGGTACATTAAAGCGACTGTTTTCGAATAAATAGAATAAAACCTTTCAATATATATACTAAACTATAAATGGAACAGACTTAGAGTTGCAGAAATATACTAAAAGATAAATGTCAGTTTATTCATAAAAACAGAGAGGTAATTTTCACAAGTTCCATGCATTTCATAAAGAACTGTACTTCTAACAGTAATATCAATTGTCATAAACTGGACAAGTCATTTTAAGGGCCGTATCTGAAACATGTACAGTATTTGAAATTAGAAATATATATTATATTCAACCATTTACAAACTAAAATCACTTCATAAGTTTCTGACCACAAATAAGTAAATTGCATAGTAAAACCATGTTGCTTTGTTTATAATTATCTATGTTTTTTCACTTTGTTGTACCAAGGTCTTTATTCAATTCTTTATACTAGTATAGGTTTATAAGACGACCCTCAAAATTGAAACACTTCACTGTCCACAATAACGGATTTCTCCATGCAAAAATCATGCATGGGAACTACATTTCTTTTACAGAAAACTAGGACACTAAATGTCTTGAAGTTTTAAGTTAAGGGCTCTATCAATATGGGGCTCGGTTTTAAGCTCTGATTATTTTGACTTCTATCACTTGTTTACAAACTATTTTAATGGTGGATTTTACTTTGATATATTTTTTAATCCATTTAACAAAATTTGGTCTACAAGTGGTGGTGCAAAAAATCTTGAAATTTCTTTATGTTATGTACTAGTAAGTTCCTTTTTATTCAGATATGAGTACAGAAAATCTTCGCATTAGTTTAAAGGTGATTGAAGACTATCTGCTGTTAGGACCTACTGAATTTATGGAGGTTTGTACATCTTATATCTGTATAACATAACCATGTAGTAAACATTAAAATAGAATCAAGTATGTATTAATATTGTCTGTGACGGTAATGGGTTGTGTAATTAGATAGGTTTGTGAAGATAAAATGATGGCTGTAATCTAGCATTATATCTGTTTGTTTTGTAACTTATTGTGTGGAATTTCAAAATGAATTAATTATCTTAAATGCCATTGGTTGTCCTTAATATTTGACAGATGTTATGTTAATCAAAACATGAGTTTTGTAGGGGACATTTAAACATTGTTAACTTCTAACAAATGTAAACTACAACTATGATGCAATAAACATTTCGATCATTCACATGTGGAAACCATGTAATGTTCATGTAAATGATTATGTATGAACGATAAAGAACTTCCCACTGCAACAGCAGTTGAGAAAAGACAATAATGATGTTAGATTATTTACCCTTGGGACTTCGTTTTAAACCATTGCCATAGAACAACTTTGATAAAAAACTGAATGTACTTTATTTACATGCAAGCTAAGTTGACAGTCACCAATAAAACACGATACACACCACAGAACATAAATCGGACACAAAATTGGGATAACCATACCTTTTCCCTTGGTGTGTTATGAGTCATTATGATATTCATTATCAATGCCTTGAATTGCAAATGTCGAGGCTGCCTTATTCTACAGCAATTCAGCGGAGCGTTGGTGAAGTCGCTCTCGTCCCTGATAACTGATCTGCGTACAGAGGGCGTGATGTTGGTGCTGTCTGTGATAGAACTCGTGTTCAAGTGCTTCCCATCCCAGGGACCCCAATTGTTCACTCAGATGTTGCCTGGTTTTGTACAGTCCATTCTGAATCAAGATGTATGTACATGTATGACTTAAACTTGATTTCGGTTTAAAACCTATTTGTATTAAAAATAACGTTTATGTACAGGGTATTTGCACATTAAGACCTTGTCACACTGTAGCGAATTTTAGCTTCGAGTTCTGTACGAGTTCTGGCAAGTTATAACTCGCCATAAAGTGGACGAGTTGGTAGCGGAATTGTTTCAAGACGTCATTTGTTCGAGTTTTCTTCAACCTTACACAACATTGACATTACACAAGTACGATATTCACATTTTATAACAAGTTCAGCCGAGATATGCGTACAATATCTTTTCGACTATCGAAGACTTGTCTTCGAGAATGTAGGAGTGTGAACGAATCTGTACGACTTGTGAGGACATGAGTACGAGTTTATGGCGACATTTTACGAGAAACAGAAGAGCAGATGTCATAGGCAAGTCTCCTAAACTCGCAGCAAACTCATGATATGTCGTAGAACGATAATATACGGGGACATGCTACGAGAAGATAAGACATGTCTACGGAATGTGTTCAAGTGTGTTTGAGAGTGAGCGAGAATTTTTCGACATGTCTTTGCCACATGTACAAGAATAAAAAGCGAGTTCTGGCTACATAAGTAGACATCACTGCGACAAAAAGCGACAAGTATACAGGATCTACACGACACCAGGCAAGTTGTGGCGAGTTACAACTCGCGCGAACTCGTAGCTCAAATTTGCCACAGTGTGACAGGGCCTTTATCTTTATAACTTATTTATGTTGTCTGACATTAAAATCCATATATTTTAAGAATTTTTGTGTTTTTGACAAACAGTGGTAAATTTTGTTTTAATTTTAAAAAGCTTCAATAAATTTTTATTGTTAAATTACCATTAATAACTTTGTCAGGTATCAAACATATCATAACTATGCTTTATCCTTTATAGTAGTACAGAAAACTGTATACTTGTATAAACGGTAAAAGTATCACTTTTTATCACCTTTTCTGCAGGAGCATCCGATGGTGATGTCCATCTACATGACTCTCATTGCGCGCATAGCCCTGCAGAACCAGGAGTACTTCTGGTCATTTCTAGAGCAGTTTGCTGCACAGTCCAGGCTGCAGGTGGGTTAATTGTAATAGTGCGACTGGAATATAAGACAAAATACTGGTAATTTTCCTAATTTATGGTTGTTGCAACACAAGAATGAGTAATGTTGTTTGAAGCCACTGGTCTGATAAAAAAAATCACACACAAATGGTGTGTTGTGATTCATAAGTTTTGGTTCTTCATTGGAGTGCTTCTTTGGTGTGACAGACGATGAGCAGGAGCAAAATTTACTAACATAAACGTAACTCTTACTAAGAGTTTTAGACCTAAGAATGGAAAAAAAGTAAAATAAGAATTATCAGCTTTATTTTGACAAACATGCATGTAGACTTAAACACTTCATTTAACTTGTTTTTATTCCCTCGGCATCTTGATTCGGGAGGCATATAGTGATTGTCCTGTCTATCTGTGAATCCGTCCTTAAGAGATTTCACCATTTCGTCAAGCACCAACACCACTTACTACAACACTTTAATACTTACCGGTACACAGTCGTTGCTTATGACCTAATCTACCAATATCACGCAGCCTCACGTTGACCTTGACTTAATAATTCAAATGGGCCGTCCAGCTCCAATCTGGGGCATGTGTGTTTATTGAACACAGCGTCTCGTTCTTTTAAGATGTCAGACCTGCTAAGTCTGCTGCTGACCTCGTGGGTGGAGGGCATTGACAACATGACTCAGCCAGAGAAGAGGAAGCTCTCCGCGCTCGCCCTGGCCAGTCTCATTACCACCAATAACAGGTGATCACAGTGCATACCTTGTGTTTACGAACATTTTGGTCAATGTTTGGTGTTAGGCAAAAAAAAAGATAGTGTTTCGGGCAACGGTCTAAAAAAATTTAGATAGGGTCGGGATTGAGTTGGGTTTTTTTGAACCTTTTTTTTAGATACATTTTGGTGTAAAACCATTGAAAAATATCTAAAATCAGATGAATACTGATTTAACGGAAAACAATCGTCGCTATAAACTTTAGAGTCTGAGATTTTTGCTTGGTAGAGTCCGGTTGCCCGAAACACGCAAATTTTTTTTTTTGGCCTTATCCGAAATTTGTTCACTGGTAATAGACCTGCATTGATTTGTTTGTAGAGACTGAAAACGTTTGGAATAATGAGTCTCATCACCACCAATAACAGGTGATCACTGTGGCACTGTGCACACCTTGTGTCACTTGAGACCTGGACTTTGGATTGTCTGCTGCTTGTTGTTATCGTAAATAGAATAGATATGCATTATCAATGAATTTGTGTAGACAATATGACTGAACTCGGCTGAGACAGCTTAGAATCATCAACATCAGCATGCTTATGAACTGTGATCTCAAGTTGGGTTGAAATAATTATAATCAAACCTAAAAATGTTTCAATATTGTGTAAGTGTAGATCGTTTTTGTTACCGGTGATCACTTTTGCTCACATGTATCAAGTGTATGTCTACTTTATGTGCAATATGATATCAATTACATTGCTCATTGGATACTGTTAAAAATGTTAATCCCTTGTGTGTGATTTTGAAGTATCATACAATGCATTGGAAGAGAGCTATCAGAATACTTGAACACTGGGATAAAGGATATTTGAAGCTAAGACCGTATCGTTGTAAAGGGGGTATAGTTTTCCAAGTCCACGGAGCAATTGTTTTCATTATAACCCCACAAACGAAGCTTACGGGGGGGTACATAGGAGTGAGCTTGTCAGTCTGTTGGTTTTTGGTTTCTGGATGATAACTCAAGAAAGGCTTGACATATTCAAATATTTTTTGGTACACATGTGTAACATCATAGAATACAGGTCAAGTGTGATGTTGGTTACAAATCACTAAATTTTGACAGAGTTATGGTCCCTTTTCGACTTAAAATTCCCTAAAAACATTATTTCAGGACAATAACTCAAAAATGGCTTGATGGATTCAAATAATTCTTGGAATACATGTGTATCATCTTAACATACAGGTCAAGTTCGACTTTGGTTACAAACCACTAAATTTTGACAGAATTATGGCCCTTTATTTGTCTTAAATTCCCTAAAAACATGGTTTCTTGACGATAACTCAACAATGGGGTGACCTATTTAAATAATAATTGGTACACATGTGTAGCATCATGAAATACAGGTCAAGTTGGACTTTGGTTACAAACCACTAAATTTTGACAAAGTTATGGCCTCCCTTTTTGACTTAAATTCCCGAAAAACATGGACAATAACTCATGAAAGGCTTCACATATTTAAATTATTTTTGGTACATAGGTGTAACATCGTAAAATACAGATCAAGTACTACTTTGGTTACAAACCACTAAATGTTGACAGAGTTATGGCTCCCATTGAAATTAAATTTTTCCAAATACACTGTATGCCATAGTTTTGTAACCAGGCCATATTGTGGGGGTATATCCGTCACTCATGTGACAATTCTAGTTACAGTATTGTCTGGAGAAGATAACAATACCACAGAGCAATTATTTTCATTGCAGCATTGTCCTAGAGAAGATAACAGTACCACAGAGCAATTATTTTTGTTGCAGCATTGTCTGGCGAAGATAACAATACCACAGGGCAATTGCTTTCATTGCAGCATTGTCTGGAGAAGATAGCAATACCACAGAGCAATTGTTTTCATTGCAGCATGGTCTGGAGAAGATAACAATACCACAGGGCAATTGCTTTCATTGCAGCATTGTCTGGAGAAGATAACAATACCACAGGGCAGTTGCTTTCATTGCAGCATTGTCTGGAGAAGATAACAGTACCTCAGAGCAATTGTTTTTTAATTGCAGCATTGTCCTGGAGAGGATAACAATATCACAGAGCAATTGTTTTCATTGCAGCATAGTCCTGGAGAAGTTTTGCAGCATCATCAGTGTGTGTGTCCAGGTTCTACATGATGTGTGCCGGGTACCGGTGGATGAGGAGGCAGTCATACAGCTTGAGTAGGAAACACTGAGTTTTGTGTCAATTAAGGGCTGATTGGCAATTTATCTTCAGTTTTCATTGAACAAAAGTAACAAAATGAAAATAAAAATAAATAACATTGTGTATTTCATGCTTTCCAGTGATTTATAAGGAAATATCAGTGAAATAAAATTGGTAATTCACTGTTTGAAACAGTTAAAATTATGACTCCGGTAATTTTCACTGTTTCCCACTGGTTCTTGATTAAATACTGCAAATGAAACGGACCGTCAATGAAGCCCATTTCAAAATTGTGACGTCATTACGTTATAGTTCCAGAGATTTTTTCAAATTAAACGCATTTAGATTGCACATAAAATGTAACAAAACAGCGTAAAAAACATAAAATAAAAAGAAAATGTGTAGGTTCCGGTAGAATATCAATTTTAATGCACTCATAATCTTAGAAAATACACGAGAAAATATAAATTTCTATGATCACTCGTGAATTTAAATCGATAATCTACCGAAACCAACAAATATCGTCTATGTATTACATCTTCCCTGGTTTAGATAAACATTGTCATATAGATGTAACCAAACTCCCTGCAGCAGCTACTTCCCATAATTGTTTACAGCAACCACTGGCATCACAATTAAAATCCTTCCTGATCTGGCAGGATTATGTGTTTGTAATATTTACTTATTAAATGCAACTCCTGGCGATTTTCTACATTAATGGACTAATTATTTACAGTCAATAATGAAAACTGTAAAAGAAAACAACTGCAAAAAAGCATTGTGAAAATACATTTTTCGGTATTATAAGTTACTGTTTGATGATGTAACCAGTACCACAATATGCTTAATACATGTAGGTAATATTTGTCTTGTGTATGTAGATTTCATACATGTATAGTAGTACACATTCCTACTAATGTTTTGCCACAGCGCGCTGGTTATATCTGATGGGGATGAGAGAGGGGAAGATGAACATGAGGCAGAACACGAGAAGAGGAAGCGGGCGGTGAGTACATTAATGGCCTTGCTCAGTTATTCCTCAGCTTTGTTTGTTTGATTTGATTTTTTGCCTTATATAAAGGTATTTCAGTCATATAACGGTGGTTGGTTAATCAACTCACACTTTTTCTGGGCAAGCTTAGCAGATCTAAGCGGTTTACCAGTACCAAGTGCACATACTTATGCCAGTAACTCACAACTGCCCTACTTGAACCAGAGGTAGGGGGAGAATGGATGTAGAAATTATTTCATGACCAATCTTGACACAAGTGATGTGACCTGGCTTGGGTTCGAACTCCTGAACCCCAGATTGTGAGTCCAGCGCTCTACCAACTGAGCTAGCCGGGCCCGGCTTATTCCTTAGCAAATATCATTACTATTTGGAGTATTCCTAAGCAAGTATCATTACTGTTTGGAGTATTACTTAGCAAGTATCATTACTAATTGTAGTATCTTTAAACTTGTGTGAAGTTAAACCTTATAATAGATTTGAAAATAAAACTTTCTTAAAGTTCAAGGTGTGAAAATTGTGCAGATAATGGTAATAACTAGTAATTCGCTTTTGGGGACATGCATCATTTTTGGATATCCATTATTCAGATACAACACTAACATGATCAGCTGACCTCAGAACCAATTGACTTTCCAGAAAAATATGATCCCTGAATCAATAGCAATTATTTAAGATAAAATTAGCATTTATTTTTAAAAAATGCAATGTAATAAAACTATACAATACAAAAAATGCCAAATTTGCCTTAATCTTCATATTTTTGTACAATAATTTGATGCTGCAAGCAGATTTTAAATGCTAAAAGAGGTTCAATGGCTAACTTGTGCCTAATTAGTTATAACTTGATTCTTGCCGATAATGTTTTTTGACCCAAATATAATCTGTTACATGTACTTGTCTTCAAAAAACAGCTGACATTGAATTTTAGATATTGTTAAGTATGGTGATACAGAATCACTCATAAACTTTCATGTCCACTTGGTGTAGGCATAATATCTTAATAATGTAAGGCTGTAACTACATGCATAAAGAAATAATGCGGTATAGAATACTGTGACATATCCAACTAAACAGTTACATAATTATGTTTTGTGTTTATTCTAGTTAACATTGAAGGACCCTGTCCACTCTGTCCCCCTGAAGGACTTTGTGTTACAGCAGCTCCGCCAATGCCACAACATGCACGGGGACGAGGCGTTTGACAAACTCGTGCAACAAGTGGACCCAGACGTATATCTGCAGCTGCAACAGTTCCTCAAGACTTGAGACTAGTGGAAAAGTCTGTGATAGTTTTTATAATACATTGTACCTACAAACAACAATTGATGAGACTTGTAAAGAGTGTGGGTTTTTGATACAATACCTACAAACAAAAGTTGAAGAGACTTGTAGAATAGTGTATGGTTGTTGTCATAAGAGCTTACAAAGTTTGTAGCTGTACATGTATATAGTTAGGCGAATTTTACAGTTTGTTTGAATTCTGGCCTCAGCTGCAACAGGTCCCCAAGGCTTGAGACTTGTACAAGACATGTGTAGTTGTTCTTATCCAAGCTAACAAAGTAACAAAGTTTATTGGAGTATCCTTACTGTTTTTTGAACGGTAAGGCTTGATGTAAGGTTGTGGAAGGAAACACTTCTTAAGATTGATTTTAATGATGAATTAAGATGAAGTTTAATAAAACTTTAGCATTGTATGTCTGTGGTCATTGTTATACTGTAAATAAATTAATTTCGCTGTCAGACATGAAATATGAATTTGTGAAAAAGTTCAGATTTTTGGAATCTTAAATAAAAATTACTGGTAAACATTATAATTTGGGATATTCATGTTCAGGAATAAACATCCATTATAAATATGAATTTGTGGATGAAATCCAACAAATAAGTGTCCAACAATAAATACCGTCATATCCCACAAAGTTTGAAGAGGGTCCATTAAGGCGTCATCATTCTGATTTGGGGGCAGTACGGTTGGTTTGGTGAAAGAAATACTTAGACATTTTGAATTGGGTATTTATAAATCTTCATACACAAGATCCCAATCTACACCAATTATATTTTGCATTTTTGTATTTGGGTGAATGTATTTTTTACAGTGTTAGATCCAATGTACTATAGAGTAATGGATCAAGACAAAATGTCTTTATGGGCATTATGATTTTTTTTAATGTTTTGACAGTTGTCCCATTACAGTGTCACAATGAGTGTTCATATCCACTAATTTGTGTTTGACCTTAGAATGACCTGTTTAGTCGAAAGTTATGAAAGTAATCCTTGTTTTGCAACTTATGCTGTAAGTAATGTACTATACATATACATATTACATATACATGTAAGTTAGTCTGTTCACATTTTATACAAATGTGTATATGTAATTGTCTGAATATTACTATTAGTGCTATGAAAACACATTATTTATCAGCTTATTATTTAAAGCTTTGTTGTGTACATTTTGAGGTGGAGAATATGTTCACCTTGTATCAAGTGTTCTTGTTCAAATATGAAGTTAAATGTAGTGCCCACAATTACTGAAGGTTGCTATCAATTGTTACGTAGGCCAAAAAAATTGTGTGTTTCGGATAACGGTTTCACAAAAGTTAGGTAAGGTGATTGATGTTGTTTTTTTACTTTTTTTTAAAGACACATTTTGGTAAAAAAAAACAAAATCTGACGAGTGCGGATTTCACTGAAAACAATTCTCGCTAAAAACTTTACGGTCGGAGGATTTTCGCTAGGTAGGGTCGGGTTGCCCGAAACACCAATTTTTTTTTTTACCTTAATGCTATCAATTTTAATGTTTTATCGATGTACTAAACATTGTAATATTACTGGTCTTTGTCATGCAGCACTGAAAATACATTGAAACAATTGTCAAATGCTGCACTAATATTACATGTTTTACATTACATTAATGTTCTAACTATTCCATAAAACTTGACGGGGACAAGTCTTTTTAAACATACCAAAGTTGCAGAGTTCAAGCACGAGTACGCATATGTTTATCGTACTGCTTTAGCTGTTGTTGATTATCGCACCATCAGTGTTCTAGATGAAATAAAACGTTTGCTGATATGAAGAATTGTTATAACTCTGTAACTCTTTGAGATGCATTTGGGTGATCAGGTGCAGATACAGGATTTGGAGTTGGAAAAATTCGGTACCGACCAACCTACACGTGTATAAATTAAATATTTTGCAAAACTTTTGTTAAGTTGTGCGATTTCACAGTTAGTTTTCAGCATAGATAATAGACGTTCACTAGGCTTCTGTAAATATAACATAACAGAAAGCTGATAAACATAGCATTTTCTGATGATTAGGAATGTCTCCATTATTAAAAATCAAATTTTAGACATCTTATGGAGGCATATGCCACTTCTGCCCCTATAAATCCGCCTATGGTGATAAATAGTGCAAACATTGGTACAGCCTAAAATGAAATACATGCTAGTCCCTGTAATTCAGGATCCCATTGCAAATTGATACATTACTGTTTGAATATAAGATGTCAACTTGACACACACAGCCCTGTCATAATGTTGCTGTCTTCAATCTGTTGCAGGCGCATAGGAAGGTCACGATCATTGGGACCACGGAAGGGGTGGGTACGGGAGGGGTTTCCCCTCGCGACGAGACATTTTTTTATATGTCGATGTAATCCACGGCTTTTCCTGCATGTTTTCTGCATAAAGTGGTGATTCAAAATGCACAGTTTGATAACTTATTTGATTATTTCAAGGTCAGATAAATTCTTAAATGGAATAAAGAGGCAAGGTTCAACAGTAGTATTTATGTAGATATTTTATTGCATATAACAACATTTAAAAAAACATTATGATGATGATGAATTTATCTAATAGGAATGTAACAAGGATAGGTATCAAACCACAGAACATTAAATGATATCTGCTCGGGGTTATGATGCCATGGATGATCGTTAATGAATTTTAAAATTTGGATGTTGGTTTTGAACATCCATTAAAATGAACTTTGGATTTAAGAAAGAAACAACAACACGAACAGTAAAATAACTGGAGCATTTTATCGCGTAAACTCAACTACAAAAAATTTCATCATTCTTTCTGTTACGGTCTTATCGAAATTTTGATTAAAATAATTTTCAATAATGGCCAAACATTTAATGGTTATAGTTTTGACAAATAATGGGTAGTCATCGGTAGGTTCAAAGCATAACAGATGTAATTATCTCGTGTTTCAATTAGAGTTAGAGCAGTTATCCGACAATTCCCAATGCATAACTGTAGTATCTTGCCTCGTATTTCAATTTGAGTTACAGCAGTTATCTGCCGATTCTCGAAAGCTTCCTGACATGTTGTGTACTGATTTATCGATTAGGATCGCTGCCCCATGTCTATTGCAGCCGCAGCCCTAATCTAACTGCAGCTGTGGACTTATTTTTTAACAGCAGCAGACCAGTGAGAAATTTTCTTGAAGTAAAGATGATTTTTGAAAATAATTTTTGATGCTCCCCAAAATATTGGAGCCGCTACTGCGGCCCCTGCTCTTACACGCCTGCGTTGGGACTGCCTTCACTACGTGACTTATCTCGACTTTGGCATCGCATAGAGGCCTTATCATTTTGATCAGGGTAATGAGAGGAAAACCTGTCTGTAAAACCGCTTTATTGATAGTAATGTATAAGATAGTTGAGCACTTGACGTTACAAAATAAGGTCCTGAAATGGACACATGCACTTTAACACTTGTCTAAGCACTAACTAGCAGAATCGCTTTAAGCAGATACACATTTTGCACAAATACACGCAATTGCATGAACAAAGACATGCAAACTTCAACAGTGAACTTAATGCTCCAACTTTTTGTTCAAATTTAAGCAGTTATTCAAAGTTCTCTACAGCTATTCAGCAACAACTGGACATTGGTCAACTTCAAACGTAACGTCTGCCATTGTACCATTGTATTTTGTTTGCATATGTGTGTATTGAAAATGGTGAATATGTTAAGTTATATGTATTTGCAAGGGCCGGAGGCCATATAGCAATAAAAATTGAATTGAATTGAGATTTGTCGAAAATCCTCTGTTATCTAGGAATTCTTCATCGGAATCTTGACGAGGACCTGGAAACAAAACATCACATTTTAAAGGAATAGAGCAGACAAAAACATCTCGAACTCAATGGAGTTTTCAAGGCTTTAGTTGAATGAGCTGGCTTTTTGCTATAAGTAATTAATTAAATCAACACCAAGTACTACCCCATATAAATTCAAATAACTTATGGTTATTGAAATGACATTACAAACTACTCCCTATTACATGCACATGTTCTAAAAATAACGAGTGCCTTACATTCTTTATTTCAGTATACTGTTGCAGCCCATATTCTCCTCTGAAAAAACAAACACATTTGTTATTTATCATTCTAAATGCTAGGGTCTTTTATTGGCCCTAATAATAGCTTGACCTTATTATATGAACAGTAGGTCCTACATAAAATTAAAAGCGGTATAACACAATGACCTACCGGTATATGCATCTAATTACTATTCAACACATTTCTCTAGTTTATCTGTATATCAGTGGTAATACATGTAGACAAATACAGGGTCTGAACAAACATTAAAAATTTCATAACGAAACAAATATATTAAACTCCTGTATCAGAAGTAATCTGAAAGTGACCGACTTAATAATATCCTTCAGCTTCAAAGCATAGACACAGCTGCTGCTACTTACAGTTCCCGTCCCAGACCAGACATCTTGAATCCACCGAACGGAGACTGGGGGTTCACAACATCGTAGCAGTTCACCCTGTCATATACACAGCAAAGAAAGCATTATTAATTGGCGTGTCGTGGGAAACTGGGCTTAATGCATGTGCGTCAAGTGTCGTTCTGGACTAGCCTGTGCAGTCCACTCAGACTAATACAGGATGGCACTTTCCACTTTTATGGTATTTTCTGTTTGAATGAAGTCTCTTCCAAACATAAATCCACTGTAGTCGGAAAGTGCCGTCCCGGAATAGCCTGTGCGGACTGCACAGGCTAATCCGGGACAACACTACGCAAATGCATTAAGCCCGGTTTTCCCACGATGCGCTTCCATTATACCGCCATGTAATGTGTGAATATTGGCATAATTCTGCAAAACACCGTTTTATGTACTTCATCGATTCAAGGTATAAAAATAGGCACTCATTAATTTTAGCTTAATTGCTTAACTCGCATAATCTGTCATCAAAAAACACAATCTCCTTAGAGTACCGGTCATTATGCCTACACTATAAATAGTACATAATTATATAGACATAATATTTATATTTTCTTAAAATGCCATATATATTATAACATCATTATGATAGACTAGTACCATTTCCAATTTTCCATTCTTATAGGTTATCAGTTTTTCGTAGACACCTTAAGGACTACAGAAATCAATTATTATCGTTGGGTGTGAGATGCTCAAAACTTTAATGGCCAATTAACAGCCGTTAATTAGAAGATATGTATGTAAATTAAGCATAACAATGTTAAGCTGTGAGTTTATTCTATATAAATTGTTATACTAGACTAATTTTAAAATGTTTGATAACCTAGTTGTTCCTAATATTAATGTTATTTTCATCTACAGTTAACAGGCTGGTAGCCTAATTGGTCTTACAACTAGATTTTAGCCAATGTGTTTAGCCATTCAGAAAGCTAGGACTTAATTGTTTGATGGACATGGCTTGTAAAAACATTTGTTCACTCTCAACGGTGTTAGTCGGACTTTATTCTAGGTAGCCGTGGTTATAAATCCCATTGCATATCGTCAATTGGCCATTAAAGTTTTAAACAACTGGGCCCTGTCCCTAAAACGGGAACCCTTTCGCTCCAATCGGAAGTGACATGTAATTCCCCTCACCAGACTGATCCGGCCTTGATGCCCTGTGTAAAGGTCATGGCCTTGTTGATGTCGTTGGTGAACACGGCGGCCGCCAGCCCGTAGGTCGTGTCGTTGGCTCTCTTCAGTACCTCCTCCATCGTCTTGAACTTGAAGAGGCTCTGCACAGGACCGAATATCTGCAGGCATAGAGAAGCATGCATTTTTCTATAGGTTAAGGACTTCACAAAATATTATAATAGAACAGATTTGCAGATTCTGATTAAACCAGTAAATGGGCCAAGCTCCTAGCATCAATGATTGTTTCTAAGCCAAGGGCAAACATCCTGATGCAGAACGCATGGCATATGTGAAAAAAGAGATGTGTTTAAGGATGTAATGAACATGATGTTTATTTATTTTAATATTTGTTTTATACATGTGTAAGCATGAAACCATGCACAAAAATAAGCTTTTAGCAAAACTATAGTATAGTTTGTGAATTTATTCTCCAGAGAATAACAAATTATCACAAAATACTAGAAACATGTAGTGCACTTATATGACTTCGTGTTTATAACGTATTACAAGTTACCCCACTAATCGCATCTATACCTCTTCTTTAGCAATGGTCATGTGATCCTGTACATTGCTGAACACCGTTGGCTGCACAAAGTAGCCATTGTCCCCTATCCGGCCCCCTCCGCACTCCAGCTTGGCCCCTTCCGTCTTCCCTTTCTCTATCAGTGCCAGAACTTTGTTCAGCTGCTCTTCGTCAATCTACAGGTCAAGCATTCGAATCTTTTGTACATACTACTAGTATATATATACTGGTGAAGTTCCTAAATCCGGACAGTACTTAAATCCGCACACCTGAAAACAAATGTGTTTGTATGATCAAAACCCACAATTCTATTGTTTCAGTTGATGCACACACCTGTCTCATCAACGTATGTCAAGTTTCAACATAATCAATCGAGTATTAATTCATCAACATACTATTGTTTTTTCCTCCCGTTTCAATGTAAACATTCGCACGCGGGGAATTGAAATCAAAACAGTAGACCCGCTAAATAAAGCTTTACAGAAAACATTTTTAAAGTAAACAACAGAACAATGTAAACAAAGAAGAAAAGACGATTACTGACAAATAAGTTGTAGTTGAATGCTTATTTTTATCCTTTTTTTTTATAAATAAAACATATTTTTTTAAAGTGTCTGGATTTAGGTACTCTCTAGCTGTATTTTGATACGTGTTACATGCTTTTTTTAAACACATCATACTGTTATTTTAAGATAGCAAATTCCCTCTAAGATTTTGACCAAAGCTTAAGATTAAACCCAACTTATTCAGTTAAACTTTTTATTTTCGTTTGATGCTATTATCCTCCCAAATTGTCCAAAAACCAGCAAAAGTGTCCGGATTTAGGTACTGCTCCAGCATATATACAATGTATATTTAAATTATGTTTATGCAAAAGTCAATGTATGTATTGTTTAGTATGATTACATACGTTTCGTTTCATTAACAGTTCACATACAGGTAGTAATTACGCCTAATGGAATAAAAATGGGTGCACAATTAAATTATATTTTTATAACCGACTCCATTTTTGCTGACAACCCTTTAAACTCATAAACTGCGGTTGTTTACCAAAACATTTCCATTTATCGGCCTTCACAAGCGCTTCACAAACTGTTTTATGAGTAACAAGGTTATGCATGTGATATTCTAGCGCAATGATTGGACCAAGCACTAAAAGTGAGGCGTGTCGTGAAAAAAGCCTGGCTAAATGCACGTGCGTAAAGTATCGTCCCGGATCATCCTGTGCAGTCCGCACAGGCTAAACCGGGACGACACTTTCCGCTTTTATGGCATTTTCTGTTTCAATGACGTCTCTTCTGGACATTAATGCACTGTAGGCGGAAAGAGTCGTCCTGGATTAGCCTGTGCGGACTGCACAGGCTAATCCGGGATGACACTTAACGCACATGCATAAAGCCCTGGTTTCCCACGACACGCCTCAAATTAATTTTCATATGACTGTCATTTGTGGAAACGCCCACAATACATAGGCCACTGCCCTTTACACTACCCCACCTGCGGTCCGTTGTCGTTGCGCTCAAAGGGGTCTCCCACGGTCCTCTTCTGCACCTTCTCCACGCACCTGCGCACAAACTCCTCATAGATGTCCTCGTGCACGAACGTCCTTGACCCCGCCACACAGCACTGACCCATGTTCACCATGGCAGCGTGCACAGCATACTCCACCGCCTGGTCCACTGAGGAACGAAATGACACAGGGGCCCGTTTCAGTAAATGTTGCAAAAACTGAGACAGGGGTCCGTTTAGTAAATGTTGCAAAAACTGAAACAGGGGTACGATTCAATAAATGTTGCAAAGAAATAAGACAGGGGAGCGTTTCAGCGAATGCTGCAAAGAAATGAAAAAGGGATGCGTTTGAATAAAGAAAATAAATAACTCATGATTACATTCTGCAGTAAATAATAATAAAGTGGACTCATTATTTGACTTTAAACTGTTTTGAATATAGCAGCTCACAGTGTATGTTTCGGATCAACAATACTATACATGTACATGTGTACATCGATGCATGCATTAGACCACCGTTGTAGTGTTGTTGTTTTTTGTACATTTATTGTTTCTTCTTGTATGTGTGCCGCACATAAATATAAAAAAATACTTCCTCCGTACTGTCGGCGTCGGGGAAGATGACGTTGGGACTCTTGCCGCCCAGCTCCAGGGTGGTCCTCTTGAGGTTGGAGGCTCCAGCAGCCTGCATGATGATCTGACCCACCTGTCGGGAGAATGAGGCATGTGTGAACAGGGTGTGTTCGTTCTTTGCATTTTATTTCCCATAGAAGTTATATAGATCGAATATACATTCGAGTTATTTTCCGTAAATACTGACAAATATAAATATACACAGACACGTTATTATGTATGTCAACAACTCTAGATTCTGCCTTTGATTTCAATTTATATATAATATACTTTCTAGTTCACTACTCTGATATTCATGTTTCCCATCTTCTGTAACACTTGCCTAATTTCTCTTTGTATGTTTTCATGTCAAACGCCAATTTCCCGCATGTATCCGGGCACGGCAGATGCAGAATAACAGTGTCTTATTTAGTATTAACACCAGTGCCTTGCACTCCAACTGATACCCGTCTACACGTGACCTACCTCGGTGGACCCGGTGAAGGCGACCTTGTTGATATCCGGGTGGGAGGAGATAGCGGCACCCGCCGTCGGTCCGTACCCGGGAACCATGTTCACCACACCTGGCGGGAATCCAGCCTGGCCGGAAGAGAAAGATACAAGCATCTTCGAAGGACCTATTTCGCATTATCAATAAAACATATTCGTGTATTTAAATATATTATTATATTAATTATTTATTTATACACTACATGTGTATGTCTAAAATGCATGAAGATAACGTTATTTGTCAGCTCAATACATTGTCGTAAAGACAAAGTAAGCTTCAGTTTAATATCCAAACATCTCAACTTTTCATCTCCATCATTACGTCCTATTATTTAAAATGTTGAACTATGTTTACTAGCTGGTACATTGTATAAGCGAACAAAAACAAGGCATGCACCAAATTCTCAAAATATATCACTATAAAGACAAAAAAAGCAATCAAAGTTGCACGTGCGTACCTCCACGAGCAGCGAGCACGCGTAGAGCGCGGTTAGCGGCGTCTGCTCGGCCGGCTTGATGACGCACACGTTACCAAGGGCAACCGCCGGCGCAATCTTCCAGGTCAGCATGACAAACGGGTAGTTCCACTGAGGAAAATGAGCTGACAATTAAGGAATACAAACTATTCTACGTAAGGGTTACCAGTAGCCAAAATGTTCAATGGGTGCTAAACTTTCAACAATTATTAGACAATGAGGTATATTCTCACATTTTCAGTTAAATCTATCTTCAAATCCGTTGTTTTGGATTTGTTTGTTTGTTTCTTTTTCAAAATGGAAACATATGCTACTGACTGTTATTTTTAGCGAGAACGCATAAGTATGCTTAACATATTATAAACAAGAAATAACTTTAAAAAAGATATTCGGCGTATGATGTAAATATTTAAAAAGAATGTAAATTGAATATCCAACATAAATATATTAAACTGATTCATATGTGTTTTCATTTATAAACGACCAGTCTCATTTCTGCATAGATCGTTATTCTATACGCATTTAATATTATTGTTCGATATTACTTAAAATAAATAAGTAAATTTTAGTTCTCAAATAGCGAACTCATATTTGAAATGAATAAAAAGAATATCATTATGTCATGTCAAAGCAATTAACTGATGAACTGCCCCATGTTTTAGATCAGTGCTACTTGAATAACCCAAATAAATCAGACTCATATGCTCATCAACGTCAGTATGTTTATCTATACAAAGTAAAGATAAGCATTTTACAATTACATATTTGAAGCGTTTTTATTAAATTGTTTTAGTATACAATGCATGTATTCATAGTCTATATAAATACAATGTCTATTTGTATATTGAATACCATCTAAACGAGAATTTGGTAGAAACATCAGTATTTTACAAGAAAAACAATGATGTAGAGCATCATAAGGCGCCGTTGAACTATTAAAAGTCCATATGTTAAAGATATCTTCATTATGTGATGTCCGCACAATTAACCGATCTTACCGCCTCATATTTTTCATCAGTGATTCTTTTGAATCTAAATAATTTATATAGTATTTGTCAGGCAAATTAAAATTTACTAGAAGTTACATTGTTCCCAAGAAAATAATGACGAGAATGAATATCAGCGTTCATAATGTTTGTTATGGAATAAGCACTTATGCTATGTGTGTCAAATGATAACACACGCCAGAGAACATTCATCGCAATTAAAAATAATGATGTTACTTCATTTTGTGATAACAAAAACGTAGTTATATTAAATAGCGGCGAATTAGATTCATATTGCTTTGGGAAAGTACGTATCGAGCGTTGTGTGTACAACTATTATAGTTTATAATGCATCCATGAAACGCACGTAAGGTAAAAATACCCAATTTAAATCAATTTACGACGTTCGAAGCTTAGGCCAGTGTCTATTTATAGGAAGATTCAAAATTATGTATACATTGAATAGCCTCTACAGGTAGGAGAAGATAAGAAAAAGCAATTCTAAATAATTCATAATAAGTAGATCGACCAACCGTTATTCAAATTAACATGCATGGTAAGTTAATAAATATAATTAATTCTCCATTCATTATTAATCTTATTGTCTATGATTCTCTGGATGCTTGTTAGAATGATTCAGTGTTGTTGACGTGTATACTACTAGGTTAGTCCGCGAGTGTATTATATGGAATCTTACTTATCGAATATGCGAGATTAACGGGGGTTTTACCAAGGTCATATGAAACGGCCTGTAAACACTGGCTTGTAAATTGAAAATGAAAATTGAGCCAATGCAACCTCTGAGGTGGATCTCAGAACTGGAAATTAGTCAAAAACATGAACAAAGTAAAGAGGTATATCTGGATTTTTCCACAAAGGCTGATTTTTCCATTTACCTCCAAAAAGATATTGAGCCAATTATGTAAGGCTGTGTTGGGGATTTCTTTTAAACTAGCCGATGCAATGTTATGATTTATTCATTCGGGACAACTGGCGGGAAATTTTCACAACACTTGATTGGATGTTGAGAAAGATCAAAAGTTGGGTTTAACAGCAACGCCGAAAAAACATGTATTAAATACATAATTTCCTGCAATTCTAAAAAATGAACACAAACTTTTCAGGACATAAAACTGAAATCGTGTAACAAATTACTGATTTTGGTAAGGCGAAAGTGTCCTACCGGAATAATCTGACCACAGATCCCCACGGGCTCATGTCTCGTGTAACAGAAGTAGGACCCGTCTGAAATTGGGAGAATGGAAAATGTTTATGTGTGCATAATTATAAAAAAGCCGATCTGTTCGATAAATACACATGTCACTAGTTGGTTCTGGACAGCCCCTTTGAATTATTCTAAATACAAATGAGTTCAAGGTCAAGATCAAAGTGAGTTTGGGTAATATGGATGGATTAGTAATGGTCATGAGCAACAACTGTGTAAGTATCCAACAACAACAACAACAACATTTGTTTCAGCAATAAAGCTTACAAAAAAGCTTCTAGCCTACAATAATGAATATATAAATGTTAAATACCGCTGGTTAAGATTGTTGTACTTGTTAGCGAATTAAGGAGGAAGTAATATATTAATCGTGCGAATGTCTATAAATACTGTGAAATTTTAGTGTTTTCATTTTAAGTGTCTCTATTACTATGGTGATATGCCTTGATTGAACAGAATCTATAACACTTAAATAAATGCGTATGTAATCAATATTATTAATTGTGATGTTTCTCAACTATTAAGAATGTTGATAACGTTATAACTAAACAATATGGTAAGTACAAAATTTTTTTTACACAATATATCGAATGTAAAGTGATTACATCGGCAAACAAAGTATGAAGTACATACATTATATGTACAAAAAATAGGGATAATAACTATTTACGCGTATTGCTTTATTTTCTAATAAATGACATTTGAGAGTCGAAATTCTATATAATTTATATAGCACACTTACACAGCAAGTCGAAGCACCATATAATATTAAAAATTGAAAAGAATGTATTGATATTGTGAATTTTAAATATTAATCTCTCAATATATATATACAAGATATCTGTATACAAATAAAACCATTATTAAACAAAAAGGGAATGTACAACTATTTACAATTAGTACAATAATATGCGTGCGTGTTACAATGCATATACGATTGTACAAACATTTACAATTAGTACAATAATATACGTGCATGTTACAATGCATATACATGTAATGTTAAACTACAGTGAATATTGAAGGAATGTACTGGACATAAACATAAATTACAAGTGTATACAAACATTTCGTTTTACTATATAAACTTATATATCCTTATTGTCTATAAGAAAACCAGCAATAGTAGAAATAACTAGTTACTTATTAGTTCTTCTCTTAGAGTGTTTGCATGGTAGATATATTTTGCAATGTTAAGTAGTTCTTATTTATTTGTTGTGGACATTAGTGTTTTAAATTTAGTTTTAGTTGGCCATCTACAATATTAAGGTTTAAAATATTTTCTTCTTAGGTGGGAGTAAAGAGGGCTGGTTAGCAAAAAATGATATTCGTTTTCTATTAAATCTGAGTTACATATATTACATTTGCTATTTTATAAGTATTTTGTTTTATTATGTGTAGGTAAGGTTCGAATTCAAAACTAGTTTTAAATATACAATACGTGCTTAGTCTGCCAGATTGATTAATATTACTTAGCCAGTTTTGCTTGAATTGATCTAGTATTCTGAGTTTAATGCTATCTAATGTTATTGTAACGGTGTCTTGGTTTGTCCATAAATCTGCGAGGCCCATTTGTTCTAACATTTCTTTTATTTGAGATGCCCAGTAATTTGTATTATAATTTATTCCGTTATCCGCGTCTTTCTAGCATAATATATACTTTTTTAATTATACTGTTCTCGTTTAGTTTTAAATTTTTTATCCAATATCGAAACATAATAATTTTTTGGTGTTCATAAAGTGGTATTCTGTTATAAAGTTAAAGTTCACCGTATACGCCCTTTAAGTTAGTTGATGTTTTTACATATGCATTACTCTGGATGCGTGCTCTGAGATGCATTTTTGTGTTCTGTTCCAGTTACCGTTTTTGAAAAGGTAAACACCTAAATATTTAAAGGATGTGACTACCGCAAGTTTTTCGTTGTATAGAAAAACATCAATATTTGTATGTCTAGGGCTTTTTTCAAATATTATTATTTTTGTTTTTGATGTGTTTATCTTTAATTTCCATGTATTGCAGTATACCTCAATATCTTTTCACATGGACTGTAATGCGGTGTGTGATGTTGCGAATAAAACCTGATCATCCGCGTAGAGTATCAGAAATAATTTTATTTCATTGATTGAAAATACCTCATTAATATTCGAGTTTATATTATTTAGAATATCGTTTACGAACACCATAAACAATAGAAATGATCCACAGACGCCTTGTTTTACTCCTTGGTATGAGTATATGATGTCCGATACTTCGTTATTGTTTTTTACAAAGGATTTGACAGAGGAGTACATGGCTTTAATAGCATTTACCATTTTGGTGCTTATATTTTGTGAGATAAGTTTTTGCCATAAGAATGGAAGATTAATTTTATCATAACATTTTTCATAATCTATAAATGCGCTGTATAGTTTCTGTCCGCTGTGGATTATCTTCGATATTATAGCTTGCAGTAAGAAAATGCAGTCAGTAGTGCTTTTACCTTTTTGATAACCAAACTGATTTTTTATCATTGTTTCATTTTTTTCTGTCCATATTGTAAGACGGTTGAAGAGAATATGTGAATAAATGTTAGCTAATATATTGTTGAGTGTTATGCCTCTGTAATTTTTTGCTAAGTTAGGATCACCCCCTTTAAATATAGGTATAATGTAACCCAAGCCCCAGCACTCAGGGTATACGGCGTTGTTAAATAGGTTGTTATATAGTGTGTGCAGGTAAGGGGATATAATATCAAATGCACTCTTTATAATTTCTGCTGATAAGTGTTGTAGTAAGAGGTGTTAGTGCTAGACGAAACTGTAAAATTTAGTTAACCTCGTATGGACGGACGGAAAGGCTAGTTACTATATGCCTCCCGCATCAAGATGTCGGTGGGGGATGCTTAAAACCCCTGATATTTGGTATTTTAAAACACTTTTTACCAAGAAAACTAGTCTCATACCTGCACGATTTGTCAGCTGAATGTTTGTCTATTACTACTGCAAACAGCATGCCAACTAATCATTAATATCATGTACTAAATCATGTACTAATACCATGTACTTATATCATGTACTAATATCATGTACGTGTACGTTTGCTATTAATTTGTTCGTCATGACGTAACGCATTCTTGCTTGACCTAGGTAGAACACTTGTAGATGTTGCTGATTACCAAAACACAGTGACTCGCCGAAACGTTTCATAAAGAAACGGAAAAAGAACTACGACAAATGTGAACTCTGTGGTGCATTTAAATGTTTCGCGAGATAACAAAAAACCACATACGCAAATGCTCACATGTCACAACATTCAACTTCGTATTTTGTCTTCAATAGATGTAAACACCAGCACATGTTCTGCGAACAACTAAATCAAATTAAAAATTATACCAATACCGTTTGACAAACCGTTAAAACTTTCATTGACGATCGTTAATTTCAGCAGCCAATTGGAAATCGCCAACCTATGCCGTGTCAATGGTCCTGTATGATGGTTTACACTGAGTACGCATTTGAAACATTAACACACAGGTCAGACCGCGTCAATGACCTACCAACTGGGGTAGTTTGCGTCAATGATCTACCAACTGGGATAGTTTGCAACAATGAACTACCCACTGGGATAGTTTGCAACTATGAACTACCAACCGGGATATAGAGAATAACAGGTTACTGCCTGGTCTAGTGTAATATATCAGGTGAGGCTTAGAATAATATAACGGCGAGGCTTGCCGAGCCGTTATTTTATTCGTGCCGAACCTGATATATTACACAAGATCAGGCAGTAACCTGTTTTTCTATTTATAATACCACATTTTTCGTAAAATATCACCAAACGAGCTGATTTTTATATATTTAAAAACTAAGGGCGGCGCTGATTTTTACACGTTCACGTACATGTAGTTATGGATTTCTAAAAGTTGACTGAATAGGTCAAATTACACCAAAACGGAAGTCACATCCTCAGGGTTACATGCTGTCAGTTAGATAATAAACACATAGGGTTCAGTGTATAATGCATATGATTTTTAAAATACAGTTTAAATGACAAGTTTTGGTATCAATTTAAAGGTATGTATGTAAGAAATAAGAAAAAAGACAGTTTTAGGGATTACTTTATCTTAAATGGTTCCAAGCTTCATAACTTTTGGCCCATGTATTCATGCACAATATGGCAGCCCCCATGCCTGTCAAAACCGGTGTGTTTATTCTAAGGTAAATATTTTGAGTTACAACGTATAGAAATTTTTGACATGCTGTTTTTTCAAAAGGTTATGGCCTTATCTTTCCAACAATGTATGGTGATATATTGGGAAGTCGCTTGGTCATGGTGAAAATTGAGATCAAACATTGAATATTTTATATGTAACAATGAAGGAATTTATTTGCGCATGCGTAACCAATAATACCTTATTATTAACATTTCGTAATGATAAGTGAACTGTTTTCACTACGAATACATAGATTACACGCATGCTCATTCATAAAATACTGAAAATACAAACTGAAATGGATTGCAACGATCATTTTTATCGGAGAACACACAACGCCGAATTGTTTGGAGACGCCATTTTGGAGGTGTGTATTGAAATTGACATTTCCAAGATCGTGTCAATATTGACAGTATTTGACTATAGTGTGTTCACTTTTTGGTAGTAATGTTTTTGGTTCAACATAAACTGATGCTGTGTAGTGACTTTTAGTGCATTTATTACGAATGTATTGAAATAAATTTGTATGGATTATTTTTTAGTGTTCCATAGATGACGTCATATCACTACCAAAGTGCGGGTTTATGTGAATATTAAAAAAATAACGTTTTTGTGATTTATGACGATTAAAAATATTAAACTATATACGTTCTTGGTATCAAATTGTTTGTTTTGTTGAATCTGATATATTTTTACTGAAACTGTTGACTTTGTAGTTGTTTCCGAATAATATGACGTACCTCCAAACATTGACTGATATAAACGCTACTGACCTGCCATTGACCTACCCACTGGGATAGTAAGAAGCAATGACCTACGCACTGAGATAGTTAACAACACTATGACCTACCCACTGGGATAGTCTTCCCGTGGTTCTTGTCGGCCCAGCCTGCGAAGTAGCGCAACACCTTGATGCTGAACAGGATGTCGTTGACTGCGGTGTGAAACGGCTTCCCGTTGTCAAGCGTTTCCAGGCTCTGTGAAAAAACATTGTATATAAACCAGAGATCACATTTACCCGTACGTTAAAGCTTTATTTTCCGGCGGATCGACAAAATTTAAACAACGGCAGCCATGAAAAGCAACATTATACGACTACCATAAAATGAGTTATTTGTATTCTATGAACAAGAACAAAATAAAAAAGTATTAATTATACATGAAGTATAAAAGTAGAATTTATTTACACGAATGGTATTACAGCAAGTAGACAGTGCGTTATTTTGTGTAGGTGTTTGTTTCTTGTTTCACAAAACAGGCATGACCTTGTGGTACACAATCGCACGAGTGAACATGTGTAACCTACAAACACATTGACTGCTTGTTTCAAATTATACATATATGCTGTAATATATTATAGTATAAATACAGAGACGTGGCCCTGTCCGTACCGCTATGTAGGCCAAATCTCGCTCCAAGAGATCTGCTAACCGGAAGAGCAGGAGACCCCGCTTGCTGGCGTCCATCTGCCGCCAGGGGGAGTTCAGTTCGAACGCTGCCTTCGCCGCCGCCACCGCCTTGTTGACGTCCGCCTGTTAACACGTTTAAACAAGAGTTAGCATGAGTCCGAGTTATGATATTCACAAAGGTCTAGCGAATTGAAACAAACGCTGAAAACATGGCCTTCGTGGAGATACGCTTGTCTAAGATGTTCTTCGATCAGCCCTTTTGCGGGGTTTTAGGGGAAGGTGGCCAGTCCTTTCAAGAGGGGAATTCAACGGTAAAAGGGACTTGGGGGGAATTTTGTAAAATCATTATTATACATTACAGATTATTATTATACATCCACTACGTAATAGAAACATACATAAAATGTTATGCAATACATTTATTAAATGCATTCAACTGGTGTTCTTGAAGAAAAAGTTACCTTGTTCACGAAAATGCCTCTATCTTGGCAAATTTTTGTCGGATTTTGGTCAAATGTATTTCTACATAAGGTAAAAAATTCTAAGGGGAATTTTAAGGTTAAAATACGGGAAAGATATAGACTTTTTCATTAGCGGAATGGGGTAGAATTTCGGGCCCCAAAAATGGCATAAAAAGGCCTTTCGATGATGTTTTTTTTTCCGAAAAAGGTGTACAGTATGTACGGTACATCGAATTTCTGTACATCTAAATCAAGTTTGAAGTAAATACAGAAATTGTAAAAAAAAGTGTCCAAGTTTATTGTATATTGACGCTTTTAGCTCGACTTTTCGACGAAAAGGCAAGCTATTCTACGTCCAAGCCAGTTTATAGTTTTTCGGTAAGCTAGTTTCTCAGGAAAGGCTTGAGGGATTTCATTCAAACTTAAAACAATTATTCCCTATATTAGAATGAACTCATGGGCCAATTTTGATAATTCTAGTTTGAAATTTGTCAAAATTATGGGCCTTTTTACACTTACAAATTTTACATGTAAGCTATATGGACAGGTGTTTGTTTCCACTCTCTAACTCGAGAACGGATAAAGCTATTGTAATGAAACTGCAATCATAGATACCTTATAGCGAGACCTCGCTAGGGATTGAATATGGGGTGGGTGGGGTCAAGGTCACTGTTACTAAAACTAGAAAAACGGTTTCCGCTCAATAACTTGGGAACAAATTGAGATATTTTAATAAAACTTAATAAATAGATACCTTATATCCAGACCTCACTTGGGATTGCATATTGGGTGGGTGGGGTCAAGGTCACTGTTACTATAAATAGAAAAACGGTTGCCGCTCAATAACTTGTGAACGTCTTGAGATATTTTAATGAAACTTTATACATACAAACCTTATATTAAGACCTCGCTCAGAATTGCATATGGGTTGTGTGAGGTCAAGGTCACTGTTACTAAAAATAGACAAACGATTTCCGCTCAATTACTTGAGAACGCATTGAGATATTTTAATGAAACTTAATACATACATACCTTATATCGCGACCTCTCTTGGGATTGCATATAGGGTCAAGGTCGAGGTCGCTGTTACTAAAAATTGAAAAACGGTTTCCGATCAATAACTTGAGAATGCATTGAGATATTTTAATGAAACTTAATACATAGATACCTTATATCGAGACCTCGCTTGGGATTGCATATGGGTTGGTAGGGGTCAAGGTCAATGCCACTTTTACTAAAAATTGTATTGATGTGCTGACTTTAATGCATTTCGTTAAAAAAATTTGGTTTTCGTGGAATTTCCATATTTCTTGTTTTAGAAAAAAAATGCCAGTAACTCTGACAAGCACAAGAAAAGTCGAGCGCGCTGTCCTCCGACAGCTCTTGTTAATGTATCATATTATCTTTCATACTATTTATTACTGGATAGTGATACTAGTATTACAGTTATAAATAATATCAAGTTTGTCACTACAACATACTAGCGAACAGATGTGGATTGAATGCTATTTAGTGCAAACTGTGAAACCGTTATCACAACATGGCCCAGTCTTGTTATTTGTGGATAAAATCCGTCATATTCGCGCCTCCTACAAACCGTTAACTCGCGGCCCTTGTACAGACGTGGCCCTCCTGCCAATTATCAATTGTCGTTAACTGGACATGTTTAGCATGTGTTGTAAAAACGTTACACTGCCCCCGCCTACGCTAGGCAGGACATACGACTGGAATTCATGTTAACTTTGCAATCAAACTGGAAAAAAACATGATTTTTTAAAGAAATGTTGTTCTTTAAATAAAAGAGAAAATCGAATATTCGTATTCGTTTTTTATATTCGAATATTATCCAATATTCGAATATTCGAGTAATCGGTCCCATCCCTACTATTTACCTAACATTCATGTGAATATTCTAGATTTAGAACTAGTTAACGGACAAGGACAGTGCGCATTGCAATCCGTCCTTGATGCTGTCTGCAAGTGGCATTGAGATAAATGTACACTAGTGTCTGTCAAACATAAATAGTAAAAACACTACCTGAAACATGCGGTGGTTTGATAAATTATACTTTCATTCATATGAAATTGTATTAGAAAAGCCACGCACAGTCTAGAACTTAACTATATTGTATTTCGATTGACATCGCAGAACGATTCAAATGACGTCTGCCGTGCATATACGACATGTACTCGTCAGGGGCGTACCTAGGCCCAATTTAAGTATACGCACAACAAAAAAGTGACACTAAATTGACAGTTTCTCTGAAAGTTATAAACATTAATAAACTAACTTAACTAACAAAATGTCGGTTGTGTAAAATTTACAGAAGGCTATCGATCGGACCGTGCATATGTCATCACCAAACCTGCATAGGGCTCGATTGTAATGATTTTCTTTAAATTGAAGAACTTTCCAATTCCATGCAAGCGTTATCATTTATACGCACGGTCGTATAGTATGCCTAGTTACGACCCTGTTCGTTCAATACCGCGGGCAGAAAAGCGTCATTCATATTAATATTGAGGTAAAACATCGCTTATATTGGCACATGCTTATAAAATCAGATAACTTATTACGACGGAAAGTTCAACCAGTGGATAAATTACCAGACATAGATAGCATAATATACTGGGTACATCTCCGATAACGCTCTTGGCCTCTCACAGAAGATACCTTGTGACTAAACATTAATGATGTATTTGGCAACCTTGCGCACGGCCTTGTACATTTATATATGACATACAGATCACGTTTGTAAGCCATATAGCGTTATAAACCCCTCCAGATAAAGTACGACCCAGCAAAAGTCGTAAAGTGCTTAATGTACGCGAGATTCAGTAACAGCACACAAAATAAACATGCTTGCATCCAGTTTAGAGACATGGCGTGATAAGTTATATATCATAACAAAATTAATCTGTCTATTTATTTATTTATGTTCTACACTCCCACCGTACTGTTATCACGTGATGGCTGATGTTGTTCTTTGGTCTGCGCAAACTTTTTGACATGAGTTGATCTGTTCATCGTCATCAATATTACATTACACTATTAAATTGATCACCCGTGTCATTATAACTATAAATTGTATTTACATGGCGACATTTAGTATTTAAACCGTTTTCACGATTTGAACCCATTTTCTGACTCTAAGAGTTAATCTTACTGTTCAGACAAAAATTAACAAGGTCAATTGGTCGTAATTTCTCCACCAGCCATTTAAATATCATAACATTTGAGTTTCCCAATGTCACAGTATGGATTCGATAACAAAAGGGGATAGGTCGGACCGACTGATCGGGTTTCGGGAACGAGAGCGCTTGTCCTGTAAACGAGTGGTCGCGGGTTCGAGTCCCGGTCTGGCTGTACATTGGTCTCGCATTGTGACACTAGTTTCAAGCATTGAGTCGTCAGGTGTTTAAAAGGCGCCTGAATCCTCCAACCCAAATGCGAGTCCACTATTGCCGTGTAGGGGTGAACTGACGTACCTTATCCCCCTCCTGAACGTCTGTAATCTTCTCGCCTGTGGCGGGGTTCATTGTGGGAAATGTGCGTCCAGACTCGGAGTTTACCCATTCATTGTTGACGAAAATCTGAAAATACAAATATGCAAGAGGTTGCAAGAGATAAAACCTCCACCGGAATCGACCAGCGGTAGGAAAACCCTTATTAATTAAACACATGACACAAGCTGAAAACACAAACATGATAAGACTTGGGGCCACCGCCTTGGAACGGGAAATGCTAAGGATTGGGATTCAAAGCGGTTGCACAGCCTCACACTTTGATCAGAAATAATAGCATTACATGCAAATGTAAAACATGTACACAATGCCTATATACTCTTAAAAGTTCCCATTATTTTTTGTGGCAACGGTCAACAGAACGTAATTTGTTTTATTTCTAAAATAGTATATCTACATGTATAATTATGCATATATAATGCACTTATCAATATTTCCCCCACGCTTACCACGCTTCATCAAGATTTTGTAAATCGTGGGCAATCGCAGCAAAAATCGTGACGGTGTGATGCACCTATAAATATTTTCCCCCAAGGGGGCCCCCGGACCATTTGATACACCAATTTAGCATCCCACATTGAGGGGATTTAGAAAAAAAATGCTTGGCTCTAGGGTGGGGAATTACCCCCCCCCCCCTCCAAAAAAACAAAAGTGCAATAAGTATAATTACCCTGGGTTTGCCCGCCGCTCCCCCCCCCCCCCCCCCCCCCGGTGGAAAATATTGATAGGTGCATGACCGGGGATTTAAGTGTATAAACCGACTATACTTGAAACCAAGAATAACCGCCCTTTACATAACAAGTAACACAACAATGCATAGAATCGCCTGATGATTGAAATTAAAACAGAACAAAATCGAATAACAATTAGAATCTTCTTAATCCGGTCATTTGAAGAACACGTCAGTTCGATTCTGTGGCAAAACACATACAAATTAAACTTAAAGGATATTCTGTAATTATCAGTTACATGTAGTTTTAACGGCATAAAAACTACGTGTGTACTATAAAATAAAATATATTTTGAAAAATGTAGTATAGTGCCTACCTGGGTGTATTTTACTTCTGGTTTCCTAATAGGGGTCGGTGTTGCAGACATGCTGGTTGCTGAATGTGCAGACGACAGGTAAATTATTCCAGACGATAACACGGCTACAAGCAGAATAGCTAAGTGTACCTCAGCCCTAGCTGTTGTCACGAGACGACCTTATCTCGAGACGACCTTGTTCTAAATAGTTTACACACAGGGACGTACCACTTGGATAAACTGTGTTAAACACTGCAGTAGCTCGATCGAAGAATAATAGATAGTCAGAATAATAGATAGTCAGAATAATAGATAGTCAGAATAATGGATAGTCAGAATAATAGATAGTCAGAATAATGGATAGTCAGAAGAACAAAAACTGGAAACGTTTACTGTGTATTGACTATTGTAACCAATTTTGTGCACGTTTATAATAATATGATACACTATACAGGGGCGTAACTTGGGTTAAAAAAAATGTATAGGCACAATAGGCGGAATCTACAAAATGACGCTGTAAGCGATAATTTGGGCCAGGAGTGTTTATACTCGTATGTGGCTACAAACAACTAACTTTAGCTAAACCCCGATTCTACAAAATAATTGTAAAATAAGCGCGTGTTTCATGAAATTTATTTCATATTGACGTAATCGACTCGTTAAACAATGAAGTATCAACACAGCCAAGAATGATCCCCTCACTCCCATCCCCCCACTTGTTTTTATTGCATTTTTGGCATATTTAAATTTGTAATCTCTGGAATATTTATAGACACCTGCCTATAGTGCCGAGAGGTAGCTACGCTCCTGCTATAACACAAGTTTCGCATCACACGTTAATATGTAACAACAATGCTTTTCAGTTTTGGAGTAGTGTTTTGTTACGCGCTTGTTAAATAATTGATAGATCTAAGTTAGCTCTACTTTGTTAAATTAATTTACATGTATGCACATATAGTATATACACACGCGCGTAACACTACGTGCGTTGTAGTAGTAGATCTAGTATACATTTTTGGACGTTTTAAGTTTGCGATTTTTAGCCAAGTGTATGTGCGCGCGTACGTGCGTATGCCTGGACACGCCTCTGACTAGCCATTATATATAAGTTGTATTAACATTAGGTTGTACATGTTAGGTGTAAAAAATATGTGTGTTTCAGGTTACCCGACCGACCCTAAAAAGCACCTACCCTAGAACGTTTCATTGAGTGGTTCAGATATTTGTTGGTTTATTTTACTCTTTTTTTCCAATATTTAAATGTTTTTTGAATAAATAAGTCTTTTGTTTTGATAGCATCCACTTCAAAATATGTTTTATGATATTAGAGACATGTGTTTTGATTATTCATTCAGTTTAAGAAGCGTCAAGTTAACCATTTACCATAAAAAAAGCCCTGCCTGCATACCCTATTTTTTGTGGGCATTTAACCTGAAACAACATAATTTTTTACGCGTTACTATAAGCACAGTGTATACGCGTACAGTGAGCTAAACCGGAAGATGGTGATCTGTACGCCGATGATCAGTTAGTTGCAAACAGCACAAAAAACACTAAGTGACACACTTTTTGATATTATCTTTTACTTTAGGGCTGAATGTAACACGATTTAAACGTTTATGTTAATTTTTGTCCTATTTGTCACACATATGCTTTGTGATTTGTGTGGAAATTGTGTTTTCGTTGATACATCGGTAGCTGATCACTGCTAATATGTTGAAACGATCGAACAAAAGTGAATTTATTTCCATGTTATTCTTTGGATTTCGCGTAAATGTGTAAACCTGTCTGTTGCTTAACGCCTATAAACACTGTTTTAACTATAGACATTACTTGATAACGGATTATCTTTGTACTATCCAAGATATTTACCGTTTTATTCAGTCACTGTTTGTTTATTGACTGTACGCCTAGTTGCGACTGTACGCAATCATTAGTTGCGCGATTAAAATAAAATTCTGTACGCTTAGTTGGGATTAGTGATCGACACAAATTTAAGAAATGTTCGATCTTCCTTGATAATTATTATATAATTGTAAGTTAACATTATTTAGTTTGCATGTGCATGTATAATTTATTCGTAATAAATAATAATTTCATTCGACAGTGTCAATTCATGGTGACATATCGATATTATTTATTATACATTTACTTTGCTTTATTTTAAATCGCGCGTGTTTGTCCGTACGTCCGAATGTGTGTACGTCCCTAAGAATGTTTAAACCTCAAGTCAAACTAGTATTATATTTCATTCGCGCTCATAAAATTGCAGATCTACTTATTCAGTCCTAGAACAACTAAGCTTTCCATGACAATCAACATGGAGATCCTACAGCCAAATTAACAATTAAATGTTCTTTATTTATTTCAGGCGTTTCAGTGAGCGATTGGAAAATATGGATGATAACTCTGGGTCGTGTGAAATGAAGACAATTGCTCATTTTAGTCTAACTTAAATGGAACTACTTTTCTTGTTATTTTGTTTCATTAAAAAATATGTGAATAAAAACCTGTTTCACATGAAGGTATAACAACAAACATTTAGTTGTTATAAAAACATACTCGGACAAAAATATTAAAGGAGTTTTTTTATTAAAACAATATATCTCATTGAAACAATGCATATTTTTATTCAGTAACGCATTTCACATGCAAAGCTCAGTCTAACCTGTCTTACGAGACCACCCGTGGTGATTCTTAATAGTGGTCTCTTAACACAGGTGGTCACTTAATGGTGTTAATGCAGTGTGACTTGGAACAGGCGTAGGTTGTACATGTATGTATGTATGTACCTTAATAATCATGCTATATCATATACCCATATACATTTTGTATGTTCATAAAGAATAAAGGAAGAATAAATGAATTTTGAAAATATTCGTTTTATTGACTTCTTAATTTTATTTTAGTTTTTATTACAGTGTAAATGTCTTATTTTACATAAGTGCTTTAAATAACATAATCGCATGCATTCCTCTTCATGTACATTTACATTACAGATTTGTATACATGTACATACATAACATATAAACATACATGTACTTACATACATTTATTTTAATATAATATGATATTTACACATATTTACACACACACAAACATACACACACTTATATTCATTCACTAACAGGGTTTCAATCTTTGTCTACGTCACTTTCTCTCCATTTATTTTCATCTCCCCTAACTCATCACTATCGTGTCCATTAATGACTGTAGACGCTTATGGTGTCCCTTTTTCACCGCCCATTGTTTCCTTTTTCTGTTCATGTCGCAGACCTCTCTTATGGTGAGTGAAGGTTCTGGTGTCTTCGTCTTCGGTGTTTCTTCTGTTGGGTTGGATTCATCGTTTGATTGACATCCACTTGCTGCTTCGTTGAAATATACATGATCAAATTAAATGCATTTCTACAATACATATAACTTACACAGTTTCGTTTTCATTTTCAGTAGAACAACTACAATTAACTTATCATTTTAGTTTTAAAATTATTACATTCTTAAATATAAAAGTATCGTCTTGAAAATGCGGGCAGAGAAAATTAACATAAATTGATTTTTACACATTAAATCAAGTTATAATTACGTTTGAACATAACAGTTCAGATCGTTTTCATGAGCAACTAATCGTACACTCTAAGTTTGACATCGTGCCAGTCGTACAGTCCAGTCACGTTGGGAGGTCGGACAAAATGTTTGATTTCTCCGCTCAAAACCTATTCTCTTTAATTAAATGAATACTGCTTGACTTGCAAGTGATGTATTTATCAGTTTTTACACAAAAATACACCAACAACCATCATCACAATGACATATACGGCTACAAACTTATTATTTTTGTTTAAAAAATCGAAACACTACGTGATCATTTCTGCTAAAACAAGTACTCTTAAAATACTAGGCATAACCGACGGAATATATTTACGTAATGTCATTATATGTGTTCGGAGAACTTAATTTTATGTATATTCTGCTTCGAAGTAAAATAAAAAATAAAAAATGTGTGTCACTTACTGCGTTTTCGGCTGGTTGCAACAAACTGATCATCGGCGTACAGATCACTAACTCCCGGTTTAACTCACTGTACGCTTATACACTTTGAAAGAACTCCTTTACTGCCTACCTTATGAGCTTTAACAGTGAAACAAACAACAATGCATCCTGAAACAATAAACGGACATTTCTGGTTGCATTGTTGACGGAATGGCCCTCTTTATAGTCGTAATGGCCACATTGTGCAAGTTCTAATTTTATAACAACTGGGTCTTGCAGGCGACTAAACTTTGTGTTTATGCCTATGGTAACGTGTAAATGAGAACGTGTAAATGGTTTAAACTTTTATTTCAGTCTCTTGAGTTGTACATCTGTATAACTGTAAATGTTTAACACGGATCTATGCAACATAATGAAGCAAGGATAAATAGATCTATCTAATAATATAAAACTTTAAAAGATACATAAAAAAATATGTAACGTATACAGTCACAGTTGTATTACAAAATATATTTCTACAAACAGTTTGCAAAAAAACATCATTCTTGCAAATGTGTCCCCTCCATTGTTTCTCTCCAGACAAAGTTACATCACAGTATTTGTGTCCATATGATAATTATTTAGTATTATGTTTTTTAATCATAAAAGTACAGAATCCAGAAACAATACACTGGCCTGCGCCGGCGCAAATAGAACTCAACATAACAATATGGGAAATACAAATATTGTGTACTCATTAATAAATCCACAATGCCCAAGCTTGCCTACTAATGTGCATAATACAATAAATACATTTTAAATAAAATCAAAATATTATTGAAGTTTTTCATGTTATATTTCTATACACGTATTGATGCGCTTGTAATGCCATAAAGGTCTAAATATCATAATACTTGAAATGCAACGGTAGTGTGCAATGGTTTTCAATTTAAAATAATTTGTTCACAACGATGTCACTGCTAGCGCCATGTAGCGTTGCGAACTGATTTCACTACGTCATTATTCTTATCGACGTCAAGTAGAACTACGCAAAGACCTCATTTCTGTCACTATAGAGGTTAATAATATAGATATCACCAGGCCACTCTTTATATCGATGCGAATTCGTACTTGGTTTGATTCATACCACGAAACAAACAATGAAAACACAATAGTTTCAGTGATCTCTACAGAGCAATGTTATAGCAGATGACATTTTAGCAATGCTTCTCGTATAGCTACTACTGAATGTTGCAAATTGCTGGAGCGTACATCATTACAATATGTTGTGAACTACTCTTAAAGAGGGGTATAAATGACCTATCTTTTCAGCCACCAAACTATACAAGCTGTAAAAATACTCAACAACGCCATGGGTTATGTACGCTAGGTTGAGGTTGGGCGGTTCTGTTACCCATGCACGCACGTTAACGTTGAGGGTTTTTCGTGTACTTGAATTTGTCTTCTCAAACGGTAACGTCTTCAGGTCGTATATCCCTACACAGAATGAAGTCCTGCGCGTTGCGAGGTAGATCAAGGTCCATAACTCTTGCGGGACCCTCGCGCCTCAGGCATGACCGGATCTTCTCGCGGCACAGGCGCTGTAGCGTCCGGGGAGTGTAGAGCTCCCTTATCAACCTGTCCCGGAACTCCGGAAGGCGTTCAAACACATACTGCATCTGCAACAGCAATGCACATTGATTTCGGTACACTGTTTGTACATGCCAATGATTAATGTCATGGGTTTATATTTCAATAATTAATATTCTGCCATTATATCACTTGACATTCTTGACAGTAAGTCTGGTCTACATAATAATCTAGGGCATTGGATTAAGATACTATACCACATTAGCATCAATTTATAATTTTAAATTGCAGAAAACGAGCGTGTCGAGAACGATCATAGCGTGTAGGTACATGACCAAGTAAGAGTAGTGAAAGGCAAGTGTGTGTTTAGAGTAAGTAACGATAACTGCGTGCATGTCCCAGTAACTTGATGGAACCATAACTCTGCAGGTTCTTGTGAACGTAATGATACAGTCAACGATTTCTCGTGGTCTATTGCTAAGTAAGGATTGTCCTTGTCCATGATACAGTCAACGATTTCTCGTGGTCTACTGCTAAGTTAGGATTGTCCATGATACAGTCAACGATTTCTCGTGGTCTACTGGTTAGTTAGCATTGTCCATGATACAGTCAACGATTTGTCGTGGTCTACTGCTTAGTTACGATTGTCCATGATACAGTCAACGATTTATCGTGGTCTTTTACATACGTTAGGATTGTCCACGACACAGGCAACGATTTTTCATGGTCTTTCTACATACGTTAGGACTGTCCACGATACAGTCAACGATTTCTCGTGGTCTTTCACATACGTTAGGGTTTTCTACGATACAGTCAACGATTGCTCGTGGTCTTTCACATACGTTAGGAGTTTCCACGATACAGTCAACGATTTCTCGAGGTCTATGACATTCGTTAGGAGTGTTCACGATACAGTATACGACTTCTCGTGGTCTTTTACATACGTTAAATTAGGAGCGTCCACGACACAGTCAACGATTTCTCGTGGTCTTTTACATACGTTAAATTAGGAGTGTCCACGATACAATCAACGATTTCTCGAGGTCTATTACATACATTAGGACTGACCACGATACAGTCAACGATTTCTCGTGGTCTTTTACATACGATAGTCAACGATTTCTCGAGGTCTATGACATATGTTAGGATTATCCACGATACAGTCAACGATTTTTCGTGGTCTTTTACATACGTTACGATAGTCCACTATACTGTCAACGGTTTCTCGAGGTCTTTTACACACGTTAAATAAGGAGTGTCCACGATACAATCAACGATTTATCGTGGTCTTTTACATACGTTAGGATTATCCATGATACAGTCAACGATTTCTCGTGATCTTTTACATACATTAGGGACTGTCCACGATATAGTCAACGATTTCTCGTGTTCTTTTACATACGTTAGGACTGTCCACGTTACAGTCAACGATTTCTCGTGGTCTTTTACGTACGTAAGGATTGTCCATGATACAGTCAACGATTTCTCGTAGTCTTTTACATATGTTAGGACTGTCCACGATACAGTCAACGATTTCTCTTGGTCTTTTACATATGTTATGATTGACCATGATACAGTCAACGATTTATCGTGGTCTTTTACATACGTTCGGATCTTCAATGATGGCAGAGGCAACACGCGGCACATCACTGAACAGAAGGGTCAAGATTGTCTGTAGAGAGGTGTTGGTCATCGCCATGTCCATGAGGCTGCGATCTGAAATAGTCCGTGGGAATAATGTCTCCGTAATACAAGACCATGATGTACGGTACATTCATAATAAGCTTAATAACGCTTTTATAGGGCCAACAAAAGCGTTATACTGCTGACTTCACTTTCGTCAAAGGGAACATCTTTGCACGTTTTATTGTGTAATTTTGTGTAAATAAGTATGGCGTCGCATTTATGCCACCCTGGTTACCTTTCTTGTCGCGGACGGTCAGGTCCGCTCCCTGCTGTATGAGGTACAACAAGTAATCAGATCGGCGAGTTTTGTGGTCCACGCAGAAATGTACTGGAGACATGCCGTTGGCGTCTTTCTGCAATTACAGCATCTTTTAATTAAGGGATTGCTGCACATTCATGTTTTATAATACATGTAGTCGGATATTATGTTTTATTTCTGTGCGTAAATGTACACCCTGATTTTATTTTCCGTGCGTTCCTTGTTATTTTCCGTGCGTTAATTACTTAAGTACGCCCCTTATCTGCTCGTCTGCAGCGTAAGTCGTGTTTTGCAATTAATTTACGCCTTAATTGCACGTGCGTTTTGGCGATATCACAAGGGTGTTGACACAACTACATGTATACATCAATATTTATTTATTAAAATTTTATGTTTGGATGTACGACAACCAGAACAGACACAGTTTAAAATCATCAGATAATTATTATGCACTAGTGCAAAAACTAATTAATATTCTTATTAACAGTTATTTAATTCATTTGATCATTGTATATATGCATTTAAAGAACAAATACACGAGCATGCATTTAGGAGCGGTTACAGGCTTTTGAATTAGAGGGAGCGGAAATAGTCAATAACGGTAAAAAGCTGCCAAAAAACTGATCTCACACGGCTGGATAGATCGGAAAGGTGCATTATCGACAGAAAGGAACAATTTAACGAAAATACCAAAGAATGGGTTTTATTATGACAATAACGTGATTGAAAAACGCTTCAATGTCAACAAAATGCATATGTTTTTAATCAATTTTGAGTTTTAAAAATCGAATATTGGACAATTTTAGAGCGGGTGGGCGTACGCCGCTTCCACCGCCCTCTATGCGCCCATGACATATACGTCGTCTTCTAACTGTTGTTTGCCTGAGATTATTGATATTGTTCAGATTGAACTGTTTATTTATCACACCGTAGTACCGGCTCCTTATCAGCGACTGCACCACTTTCCAGCGAAGACGAAAAAGGAGAGACGGTGGGTTTGTGTATATCGGTTTTTATACGTTTTTGCTGTGATTTTCAAAAAATTAATATTATATAAAGTTGTCAGAAGCAATAAAGAGTAATCACAGAAAATATAAAGTTACAGAACCTTATACTTTCCAAGAATAGGCAAGTTAAAATCGAACATTATGTGTTTTCGATGTATTTTGTCAAGTTTATATAGTTTTATCGCCGCAAATAGCTTATTTTGCAAAAATCTAAATCGACGCACTTTTTGCGCATTGTTCCACTAGTAACCACACCAATTTTCAGAATTGTTCATTGTTTTATATTAGAGATATAACGTCCTTTAGTGGTGGGGTGTACAAAAAAATGGCACCAGTTATCAGCGATTTCATGTTTTTACAGGCACCAGTGATCAGCGAAATTTCATGTAGTTACAAATTTAAGCATTTGTCACAAATTTATCATTAAATATTCATTTAGACACATCACACATCTATTTGTTCATCATATTCCGCCCCAGAGGCATGTGTTTTCGTCCGTAAGTGCGCCTCTACATGCAGTCAGGTGGAGGCATTTGATATTTCGTATAACAGACACATCTATTGGCATTATCAAATCCATTACGGACGGCTTTCAAACATACATATCGAGTATCTAATTATTATATATTATATATTTATTTATATATAAGCAGCGATACACAACATTATTTTAAAGGGATAATTCATGCATACCGATACTTGACTGCATGTAGAGGCGCACGTACGGACGAACACACATGCCTCTAATCTCTAATATAAAACAATGAACAATTCTGAAAATTGGTGTGGTTACTGGTGGAACAATGCGCAAAAAGTCTGTCGATTCAGATGTTTGCAACATAAGCTATTTGCGGCGATAAAACTATATAGACTTGACAAAATACATCGAAAACACATAATGTTCGATTTTAACTGGCCTTTTCTTGGAAAATATAAGGTTCTGTAACTTTATATTTTCTGTGATTACTCTTTATTGCTTCTGACAGCTTTATATATATTATTTTTTGGAAAAGCAAAGCAGAAACGTATAAAACCAATATATACTAATCCACCGTTTCTCCGTTTTCGTCTTCGCTGGAAAGTGGTGCACTCGCTGATAAGGAGCCGGTACTGCGGTGTGTTTATCTATCTGACAAAACATGATCATTGGAACACCACACAGTGTCGCGATAAGGCATCATGCACGGTTGCAGCACCCCAAACAGACATACCTGATTTATGTTCGCTCCATGCGCTATAAGCAGTTTTGCAACATCGAGTCTCGTAAAATGTGACACGAACATCATGGGGGTACAGCCTGTTAATCCTCGGATGTTTACGTCACAGTTTTCTGCAAAATATACACTTAAGAACTAACTGTAAATGTTAGAAGACGCCAAAGAGTCAAATCGGTGTTTGGTTACAAATGTGCATACCACGTGTTCTTACTTTCTAAAGGGATTAGTAAAACATCGATTTATAGGGGAAATGAAAATCATTTAAAATTAATCATGGGTTTAAACACTCTTCTCGCACTCGTATGCTGGTTGTTTTTTTTTTTTTTATCTCCGCGAGTGTGTTTAGTAACTGTATGTTAGTATCATATGTGGCCAAATATGCAGTTAGCCATACTAACAGTACATTCATTTTATTTCATCGTTTCTTTAACAATAGTACGTGTTCTCTGCTTTGAAAGACAGTCTACATCGTAACTCACTTGACAACAAAAACTGTAAGAAATCCAAGTCCGGTTGTCGTTTGAAGCAGGCGTGCTGCAGAACCGATGTGCCCTTGATATCCTGAAGGTCAAGGTCAGCCCCAAGGTCAACCAGAGTGCGTGCTATATCCAGTCTCTCGCATATCACTGCTTCCAGAAGTGGCGACCTTCCACTTGAGGACCGCGCATTGACGTCTGCACCTATTTGCAACAGATACACATTTGTTTTTGAAAAGGTTCGTATTTGAAAAACAATGTTACCACTTGAGGTATATGTTCAAAGGTGTTCGTTAATTTTAAAATGTAGTCCCATAGTCAACGAGAAATAACCAACAACTGTGGTAGAAAACTGATAAATACGCGTATCTGTGAAGGCAAATACGATAACACGCCCTCGAATGTGCGGTCAGTCATGTTTGTAAAACAGTTATGCCCCATCTAGGTTAAAATAACTAAAATGGCTAATTTTAGATAATCAAGGGCCAGAACTCCACAGTTGAATGGACGATTTGGTTAATTATCAAACTTACCCGAGATAATAAGCCCACAAAGATTTTCACCAAGTTTGGTGAAGATCGGCTTTGAACTGATGGACTTAGACAACGGAAATAGCTAAAAAGGCTAATTTGAGATATTTCAATGGTCATAACTCCACAATTCTTGCGATCTGGCTGATTATTAAACTTGGCCAAGATAGTATGTCCACAAACATGTTCATGAAGTTTGGTGAAGACTGGATGAACATTGTTGGACTTAGAGAGCGGAAACCGCTTAAAAGGCCGATTTCAGATCATTCAAGGGCAATAACTCCACAATTCCAGGCGGATGTGGCTCACTATCAAACTTGACCTGGATATTATTATGATTACAAACATTTTCAAACAGCTTGGTGAAGACTGGATGAAAACTGTTGGACGTAGAGAGCGGAAACGGGTAAAAAGGCTTATTGCAGATAATTCAAGGGTCATAACTCCACAATTCTTGGGGTGATTTGGCTGATTATCGAACTTGACCTAGATATTATTATGACTTTTTTATGAAATTTGGTGAAGATTGGATAAAAACTGTTGGACTTAGCGAGCGGAAATGGCTATAAAGGCTAATTTTAGATAAGTCAAGGGCCATAACTCCACAATTCGTGAAGATCAGATGAAAACTGTTGAACTTAGACAGCGGAATACAAAAGTGGTCTACCGACCGCCCGACAGACCGACCAACATAAGCTAACCAATATACCCAGCCATCTTCGATGGGGTGGGGGGTCATAATAACTACATTATAAACAAGCGCTTTATATATATCACGTCATTTTAACGAAGTTTTCCTCACAGTAATTAATTACAAAACTATAAAGTTGGCAGCTACGAATAGTTCCGGTGTTCGCTTAAATAAATCATATATCATTACGCTTCCAAATCGATGATAGTTAAATGCGTCTGATGAATATAATAATAAACAACCGTGGTTTCCAAACCTTTTCTGGCCAGTGCCTCTACAACCGACTGCCGACTGGCGACAACCGCCAAGTGCAGGGGCGTACGCTGTTGTTCGTCGCGTATGTTGATGTCCGCACCACGCGCGAGTAGCTCGTGAATAATCTACAATCGGAGAAAAAAAACAATATTTTATAACTGAAACGTGTGCGTCAAATACTGCTTGGTTAAATGCCTGAACCATAAGAATGGTGTACTCTTGACATTTAAAAGTGTACAATGCGAAATGAAAAGGAATGTCAACACCATGTTGAGTGATGTTGTCCATAGTTTTCAAACAGATTTGTGGTGACTGTCGGGTGATTTTTGTTAAATATCTACTCATAACACATATCTCAGGCTACATGTACTTTATACTGCTGAAAACAAACGTACCTTGTGTTTTGCGTGTAGGACGGCCAGATGTAGGGCTGCGTAGTGCGTCATGCGCAGTCGATGTGCTAGCGTGTTCGCCTGTAGCTGGTAGACACCCTCTGTAAATGGGACAGCATTAGTTTAGTTTAAACCTATTTATTTAAGCTCGATTGCATCGAAAGCCTACGGCTTATTGAGACACTCTCGAGTCCGTTTCCTGGGTAGAACCAGTACTTGGTGACTTTGGGGGAGGTCTTTAGAACGCTCCCAGAGTGGGGATCGAACCCGGGACCCCCCTATCGCTAGGCGGACACCATATTAATTACACCACCGCGACCTCGTTTTTTAATGTGACAGCATTGTGAATTATAATGGGACAGCATTGTGAATGCCATTGACGTAACAGCATCCTATTCATACAGACATGTGTGGCAACATCTTAATTTGCACTTAAGTTAAATTTCCATATCACAATTTATATGTAAAATCTGTTGATTTCTGTTCACTTTGAAAAAAAAATACAAATACCTGTAAATTGTGTATCTACGTCAAAACCAGACCGCAGAATTTGGCCAATCATTCGCAGGTCGTTGTAGCGTATGGAGGCAAATATGGTCGGTTCACCGTCGGGTACCGCGGCTTCCGTGAACATGTCGTCCAGCTCCACGGCCGGTTCCGGGTCCGGCGGGAGGTCGCCGCTGTACAGCTCCGAGTCCTCCCAGTTGTCAGCACCGACGGGCTTTCTGGTACATACATGAAAAGAATAATTGGTTACTGCCTGGTATTGGGTTATATGTCAATTGAGGCTTAGAATAATACGAAGAAGAGGCTTGCCGCAATACATGTACATGTATATGTAAAATATATCAGGCAGCTGCATATCAGTCTTAAATCCGTATGGTGGTATGGTAAATCGTTTTGCTAGTATGTGCAGTAAATAACGGTGAACGATTGACCTGTTTCAAACATACTGCTTGTCTCATCTTAAAGATGTTTGTTTCCTTTGGTCACCTGGCTGAAATTCATTGACCTTTTAAAGCAAGACAATGCACTGATTGTTCAAAGTACCCTTCTATTAAGTTTAGCATGTCCGTTCATACGGCAATGTATGTGATTAAACAATTTAAATAACACCAAGGTTCCTGTTCCAAAAATATGTATCGTAAACGTAAGTTCCGAGTTTTCGATATGTGTAATACGTATCTAACAACATTTTTTGAAATGATGTTTTTTAGAATACGGCCCCTGGAAACATATTTTTCACGAAGGTTTTGCTTATTTAACCAAACATTCTGTACATACAATACGTGTACGTGTACATCAGACATAAGAACACGTACAAGAAGAAATACATCACGCACGACTAAATAAACTTACTGAAATGTTTGTCTTTTCATCATTGGTCTGAAAAATAAAAGTGCAACAAACGATGATTTTAATACCAGTAAAAAGCAAACGTGGTTTTAAGGGATCTGTTCACAGACTGACGAATTGAAAATTTACAACTTTTTGTTACAGACTCCAAAAAAAAGAAAATTGTATATTTAGGAGCGAAATAGCACTGCTGACATAGAAATATAATTAGAAAAAAACAACAAGTTTCTTTAATGACGTGTTTGAAGTTAATACAATTAATTTAAGCTTTCTTAACGCAAAATGATTTATAATGTGGACTATTTCTTCTTGTTTTAATTGTTTAAAACACGTGACTCAATTACATAAAGTAAAATTACAGGAACATGTGTGTAAATTTCATTTGCCGAGCGGTTTGCGTGTCAGACTTTTGATCCGGAGGTCGTAAGTTCGAGTAGTGTAGGCAACCTTTTAGTATGCTTTTTTTTATTTTATACTTTCAAGATGTAACTCTTTAAAATTCAGATTTAGACGTTTATTGCCATCTTTCAAAATACAATAATATGTGAGTCCCTTTTATAACATCATTATGCTCTCATTTGAGTCATATGTTTGTCTGTGTTGTCCGCTCAGATAAATTTTAGTAAATAAGTTACTAAATGCTTCGCATGCATTTATATTACTTACATAGCGTAGTATCACATGGGTCTAGAACATACAACAATCAGAAACCTACAGAAGTTTAACATTTCAGCGTATATGTACGTAATTGTCATTACAACTGCAACATAAATAACGGTATAATGTAACCTACTCACATTACACACCTATGAGTTCTACGTACAGTACGTAGACTATGAGTTATCGTCAATAAAACAAAAACAATAATAACTTTGTGTGTATACATGAAACTGTTAAAAAATAAGATCTACTAAACCAATACTTGGCATAACGTGCTTTAAGCAAATAATAATTTAACAGTTTATCAGAACATCAGGAAATATATATATATCATTCTTAACAACTAACATCAATAAATTACGTTCCTTACCTCGTTTCTCTCTGACTTACCTGTCGAATAAGCGGATGTGGATTTATGAATGAATACGAATACAGGTATCAACAGAGCAAACGACTTTTCCTTTTATGGCTATAACTTAATATAAACACACAAAATTAGTAATTGTCTATATATAGCTCTTACGCCAAATACTATCTTATTGGTGGTGTGTATCCTACCCTAATTTAACCATTCGGTTACACTCCGACAGATTTATGTTCAATTAGCATATACCAAAACAATAAACATCTAATGTTAAATATAGCTGTATATGAAATCTGATCATGTGTATATGGTATTTGAAAAACGTGTATTTGTATATTTGTTTATAATCGACATTAATCGAAAACGTTTGGGCTAGAGCTATGTTGAAAATGAAAACGCATTGCACGTTTTATTTATTAAATTAAGATTTAATTATAATTATTGGTTTTTAGTGTAGCCTGATGATTTTTCCATTTTAAAATTGCGTATTCATTTCCCAATGCATTTAATCTAGAACTAAGCGAAATCAAGCATACGTGCGACTGTCAAGACCACGCTGTATAACATAGTAAGTCTTGACCTGTAGTTATCAGTGTCAACAAATAGGACGTGTTTGAAATTTCGTCTATTGTGTTGTGTTCCGTAGGATAACTTAATAAGTATGTAAATGTCATTTACGTTATTACGCAATTAAGGGTCTTTCACATATTGATGCGCAGTAATTACTTATCTAAGTAATGCACTTTTGCTAGCGCATCCACATTGTCAAAACATGGTGTATTGCAGCCTACAGACGATCTGTTTGTTTTGTTTGTTTGTTTGGATTTTTCGCCGTTTTTAACAGTATTTCAGTCATATCACGGCGGTCTGTTAACCTACTCACATTTTCCTGAGCAAGTTTAGCCGATCTAAGCGGTTTACCAGTACTAAGTGCACAAACCTATGCCAGTAACTGACAACTCCCCTACTTGAATCAGAGGTTGGGGGAGAATGGCCGTAGAAATAATGACCGATCCCCACACCAGTTATGTGGTCTAAAAGGATTTCTGATTTCGATCTACCTGTATGAAATGTTGCTTCAATACAGTTTGCGTATTAACAAACAAATCTAGTACCGCTGTGCTGTGATGATGATGATGATGATGATGACGACTATATTGACGATGATGATGATGATGATGATGATGACTATATCGATGATGATTATGATGACTATATATATTAATGATGTTGATGATGATGACGATGATAATCAGTATTATTAGTATTATTGATGATCATAATCTATAATCAAGAATTAGAAGAAGGTTATAAGAAGGTTATGCTGCTGCAGATGATGATGATGGTGATGCCTATGATGCCGACAATGATGGCTGTGGTAGTGATGATGATGGTACTGAAATGGATATCGCCGAAAGGGCCGTTACGGTTTACCATCGTACTAATTATCATTGTCCCAGAACCCATGAACACCTTGAATGCAGAATTAAATTACACAAATTTGTTGTAGGATTGCAGAATGACATGTCTATTTGGACGGAAGGGGACGAAAGTGATACAAAATCTTCTTCCTGAATACGATTATATTGTGGGTAAGTTTGTCGTAAAAGGAAGCGTTTCGGATATTTCTTTTGTATACAAAACGCAATAATACATTTTCTTCGATTAAAAACTGATAGATCTAAAACGTTTTGTAAACTGAAACAGCTTTCACATTTTTATCAGTCAGTGCACGGGTAATGTGCATTTTACATTAGTACATGTGTCATATAAAATAAATTACATATGCTTTATACAGTCTTCACGAAACTCGGAAGTCCGCAGTCAGACCTTTTGTCAGACCTGCTACACATTTGTCAGACTAGTCTAATAAATGAGACGTTAAACGCGAATTTAGTGCTACTTTTTAAAAGGGGCTGAATTCGCTGGAACGTCTCATCGCCGAATGACCATTTATGTGGTGGAAAATCAAAATGTCAAATTTTCAAAAATATCGCTCAGATATCAAAATAAAATCACCTGGTCGTAGATGCAACATATACTGTGTAGAATTCACGTCATTTCATAAAAAATATAGCATGAAAATGATCTTAAATTCGAGTTTAAGATTTGTTTACATCAACGGTGTTTTCTCGACAGCCATGATAAAAATAGCCCAGGTGTATTTAACTATCCAATCAGAACGCATATGCTTCTCAGCACGGTGATGAAGGATGTACGCGTAATTTTACAAGACGTACTATTTAAATGCACATAACAAATGTTTATTGAAAATTAAAACGAAACATTATTTTTAAATATGTATTATATGATAAAAACTTGATAACATGCAATAAAAATGACGGGAATATTGGCGAGAATATCCAACAGAACGTATCTCATAAAGTAGGTCCACCGGTACGTTTCAGTTATTTCTAAACTACATGAACAGCTAAATATGAATAATGAATATCAATATACTACTCAAATTCAGATTAATCTGTTTATTACGGCCACATAAAAAGGAACACACAAAAACAATACTGTGTGTGTGACGGAGAAATAATTGCAATAATAAGACCGCTCAGCGTGGTACCGTAAATCTTGACAAATAATACTCAATTCAGACTAAAATGGACAGAGACGTACAGAGATCTTACATGAAAAATTAAACACTTTATAGTTTTTCATAGCAAAATTCACTATACAAAGAACATGAACATTTATCAGATTGCACGAATAAACAACAACAAAGTAGCAACGTTAAGACAACATAAAATAACAATGTGTGCGCTGCATACTGTACACACATCATGAAGAAAAATAAAAACATATTGTATGAACATTATAATAAGCTGTCATGTGGTGGAGGGGTGGTTAAGGGACGTCATCATTGCATTAAGCAAACAACAGAATATATATCTGCAGGATCAAAATGTTCAGCCGAGGGCAGTGGCAATGAACAGTATATTTTCGGTCTTAGCTTTTCGTTGCCATCCGCCTGTAGGAGTCGAGCCGTTTAGAAAGATTCGACAGCTTTGCTATAAACTTAGAAGCGTCAATGTTCATATTGTTCCTTATATCCGGAAAAGATTTGTAGAATCGTCCATTGGAAGGTCTTGTCAGATGCTCCGGTTTCAACAAGGCCGTCATCGCAAACAAATCACTCTTTCGTTTATGTTCTTTTCTGGATGAAGTTTCAGCTGGAATCTCGGTTAATTCGCCATATACTTCATCCAGTACCTTGCCCACTGCACCCGTGAGCTTACCGTGGCGCTCTACGGTGCGCTCTGTTAGGTGGGGTCCTACAGAGCGCAGACTTTCTGTGAAAGAATAGAAAAATGAAATTTAGTTAAAGAATCTATTAGGCCTTAATTACAAATCTTTTGTTTGCCCTTTACCGACCCGAAATTTGAGAGGTGGGTCGGTAGGTAGGAAAAATATTTTATTTTATTCCGAGAATTTAATCTGTGTCATACATAAATGTCGTCATTTAAATAACAATACATTATCTTTGTTTGAAAATCACAATTACTTTCTTCATCTTGATTGATAAAACCAAGATTATACATGGTAAAACTGGCTTTAATAAGGGACATAACATAATATAGAATACGCAATGCTTTAAAAACAAATTGTTAAGTACTTGTATTTTATTTAATACCAATGTCTGAATTAACTAGACACACATATTAATTTATACAGCATAGATAGATACTATCTGACAAGAAAAAATGTGTATTATTATCAATGGCTGAACTGGCTAGACAGTCCCAATCATATTAATACAGTACAAATACGTACTGTTTGAGTAGAAAAATGTCAAATCGATGAAATGAAAATTAAAAATAATTTGATGAAAATGCACAAATAAGAAAATCAGAAATATTTCTAACTCGGATGTCTCTGTACCCTCAAATGCAAACTGTGTTTTTGTAAATGACAGTTTAACAAAGAACAGTTTAATACTAGTATCATATGTAAAATGTTGGCTGCTGATAGAAGAATTATTCCTCAACAAAGCCAATATTGACATACACTAGTTTGTTAATATCAGGGTGAAACTTTTCTGCACAGCCACTTGTTGATTTGCTAACTGAAATCGAAACTTTGTCGGTAATTTTCTTGTTCTCGTCTACCTCGCACAATAGATCATTCAATACATCATCGCAAGTTTTACTTGTTTCAACTTTATGAATTTTGTATTTATTTATTGATTTCGACAAACATATGGTCCCATTGTAAAACAGCAAAATCTCCTGGCATCGTTCGCCACTTTTCTTTGATTCAGATATTGCGAGTCTCTCTTTGGAAAGATGGTTCTCTCTGCTTTCAAAATTTAAAATGAAAAAAAAAGTTATGCTACTTATGTTTCGGTCCATACCTGCCGTAAGAAGGTGCTCCAAGACGGAGACGGAGAGCCTTATACACGTTTCACCATTTGCAATGCGCACAATGGATTCGTCCGTTACTTGTTTAATCAATGAGCGCGGGTAGCAGTACATGACCGCTAACGCCAGTTGTCCAGATCTACCTGCCCGACCAGTCGCTTGCCAGTAGGCGAGAGGACAACTTGGGCAACCCCAGTGGATTACAAGTTCAATATTAAAAGACTTTATATGGAATCGGACTGTCAACCTTTCTGGCGGAAGGGGAAAGAATGTGGAAGCCGACCTGGTCATTGAGTTCCTTAATAAGGAATTTAAAGGTATTATTATTATTATTATTAATTTTCATTATTATTGTTATTATTATTATTACTATCATCATTATCATTATTATTATTATTATCATTATCATTATTATAATTATTGTTATTATTTTTATTATTATGCTGACACTGCAACTACGATGATAAGGCCTAAATTAAAATTAAGTTTGTTTGCCCTTTACCGACCGACCCACAAAAAAGCCGCCGACTCAAAATATTTTATTGCAAAATCTGCGGTAATTATTTTTTTATTTAGTTATTTTTTCTTGCTTTAAATTTCTTTTTTTTTTTCGCTCACAACTTTCATAGGCACTTTGATCAATAAGGCGCTTGAACAAAACAGTATAATGCGTTTGAGTGTGAAAACACGCGCCTAGTGACCGGATACTAGTAAACATGGTGTGTATCACGTTTTGTCGTGTATAACGTATAACGTCATCATCTGTGTATAGAATTGCGTTTTGTTTCAAGGTTAGATACTAGTAAATAGTGAGGTCGATTCCTTGAAAGTTGTCCGTATATTAAATAGTTCGCTTTTTCTTCTGTCAAAAGAAAGAGACATTTCGCATAACGGACCCGTCTTGTATGCATTTTCATTATCCTGACACCCAATTACTTGAAATTTGAATATTCAGCAGTTTATGTATACGCAGAATGAGCTTTTGTCGAAATCGCGAGTATGTCTTACAGGTGACTACAATCAAGCGAGATGAATTTTCTTAGAAGTAGCAGAACATTTTTTTTCATTTTAAATTTTGACAGCAGAGAGAACCATCTTTCCAAAGAGAGACTCGCAATATCTGAATCAAAGAAAAGTGGCGAACGATGCCGGGAGATTTTGCTGTTTTACAATGGGACCATATGGAGATTTGATATACCTATTTTTAACATCCAGCGTGTTTGTTGAAATCAATAAATAAACACAAAATTCATAAAGTTGAAACAAGTAAAACTTGCGATGATGTATTGAATGATATATTGTGCGTGGTAGACGAGAACAAGAAAATTACCGACAAAGTTTCGATTTCAGTTAGCAAATCAACAAGTGGCTGTGCAGAAAAGTTTCACCCTGATATTAACAAACTAGTGTATGTCAATATTGGCTTTGTTAAGGAATAATTCTTCTATCAGCAGCCAACATTTTACATATGATACTAGTATTAAACTGTTCTTTGTTAAACTGTCATTTACAAAAACACAGTTTGCATTTGAGGGTACAGAGACATTCGAGTTAGAAATATTTATGATTTTTTTATTTGTCACATTTTCATCAAATTATTTTTAATTTTCATTTCACTAATTTGACATTTTTCTAGTCAAACAGTACGTATTTGTACTGTATTAATATGATTGGGACTGTCTAGCCAGTTCAGCCATTGATAATAATACACATTTTTTCTTGTCAGACAGTATCTATCTATGCTGTATAAATTAATACGTGTGTCTAGTTAATTCAGACATTGGTATTAAATAGAATACAAGTACTTAACAATTTGTTTTTAAAGCCTTGCGAATTCTATATTATGTCCCTTATTAAAGCCTTGGTTTTATCAATCAAGATGAAGAAAGTAATTGTGATTTTCAAACAAAGATAATGTATTGTTATTTAAATGACGACATTCATGTATGACAAAGATTAAATTCTCGGAATAAAATAAAATATTTTTCCTACCTACCGACCCACCTTTCAAATTTCGGGTCGGTAAAGGGCAAACAAAAGATTTGTAATTAAGGCCTAATAGATTCTTTAACTAAATTTCATTTTTCTATTCTTTCACAGAAAGTCTGCGCTCTGTAGGACCCCACCTAACAGAGCGCATCGTAGAGCGCCACGGTAAGCTCACGGGTGCAGTGGGCAAGGTACTGGATGAAGTGTATGGCGAATTAACCGAGATTCCAGCTGAAACTTCATCCAGAAAAGAACATAAACGAAAGAGTGATTTGTTTGCGATGACGGCCTTGTTGAAACCGGAGCATCTGACAAGACCTTCCAATGGACGATTCTACAAATCTTTTCCGAATATAAGGAACAATATGAATATTGACGCTTCTAAGTTTAAAGCAAAGCTGTCGAATCTTTCTAAACGGCTCGACTCCTACAGGCGGGTGTCTTTGTTGTTGTTTATTCATGCAATCTGATACATGTTCATGTTCTTTGTATAGTGAATTTTGCTATGAAAAACTATAAAGTGTTTAATTTTCCATGTAAGATCTATGTACGTCTCTGTCCATTTCAGTCTGAATTGAGTATTATTTGTCAAGATTTACGGTACCACCCTGAGCGGGCTTATTATTGCAATTATTTCCCCGTCACACACACAGTATTGTTTCTGTATGTTCCTTTTTATGTGGTCGTAATAAACAGATTAATCTGAATTTGAGTAGTATATTGATATTCATGATTCATATTTAGCTGTTCATGTAGTTTAGAAATAACTGAAACGTACCGGTGGACCTAATTTATGAGATACGTTCTGTTGGATATTCTCGCCAATATTCCCGTCATTTTTATTGCATGTTATCAAGTTTTTATCATATAATACATATTGAAAAATAATGTTTCGTTTTAATTTTCAATAAACATTTGTTATGTGTATTTAAATAGTACGTCTTGTAAAATTACGCGTACATCCTTCATCACCGTGCTGAGAAGCATATGCGTTCTGATTGGATAGTTAAATACACCTGGGCTATTTTTATCATGGCTGTCGAGAAACACCGTTGATGCAAACAAATCTTAAACTCGAATTTAAGATCATTTTCAAGCTATAATTTTTATGAAATGACGTGAATTCTACACAGTATATGTTGCATCTACGACCAGGTGATTTTTATTTTGATATCTGAGCGATATTTTTGAAAATTTGACATTTTGATTTTCCACCGCATAAATGGTCATTCGGCGATGAGACGTTCCAGCGAGTTTAGCCCCCTTTAAAAAGTAGCACTAAATTCGCGTTTAACGTCTCATTTATTAGACTAGTGTAACAAATCACTTGGCCCTTTACTGAGGGCGTGATAAACTTTCTATCTACGACGCTCATTTGCATACTGGAAAATTTACGCGTTATCAATGGCTGACTGGTTTGGCTGTAGTAAAACTGACTCCTCCTGCGTCTAGAATATATGGATAACTGATACACCGGTGCAGAAGGAGAGTGTGTTAATTGCCGAGTAGGCGTTCTTTGATAAACATGTGTACGCAAACGGAAATGGTTGCATGCTAGAATCCAACACTGAATGTTATGGCGTCCTTAATGTATTGATACGAGGTTATCGTTGTTTTTTAATTGCAATCGAAATACGAATCGTGTAATTCCGTTGAATTTTAAAATAGATGTTAATATAATCATGTGCTGTTTAACTTTCTATTTGATAGAAAATATTTAAGTCGAACATTTTGGGTCGACGAACTTGAAATTTCTTTCGGACCTTGACAAATTTAGTCGGTCAGGTCCGTAGGTCCGAGGGAGTTTCGTGAAGACTGTTTATATAATATTTTTAATACAATAAAACCGTTGTATAAGTGTATGGACACATCTACAGTTACAAATACATTTCGTAAGGAAGCTATATAATCACAAAACGTTCTGGAGAAGATATGTGGTATTTTAATTGTACTACCGGTAACAAAAACCCTGTCATTGTACAGTGGGCGCGGGCTCAGCGGGGGCTGTGGTGGCTGCCCGCCTCTCGGAGGACGCCGGAAGTAGCGTCCTGCTGCTGGAGGCCGGCGGCGATGACTACGGGGACAAAATGGTGGCGGTTCCTTTGTTGTATGGAACCCTCCAGCGCTCCCCTCGGGACTGGATGCTGTCCGTGGAGCCACAGAAACATGCACTGAAAGCGTTTAAAGGGAACGTAAGTTGGATGCAATATTGTTAGTAAAGACAATAAAATACCCATACATGTGTTTCAATTTACTTTTTGGTATATACAATTTGAACATTCTAATAGAATATCCATTTATGCGTGACGGCCGACTTTCTGCTAAGTAATGAGCAGTTTCATTAGTCCACATTTGAATAAACGTGAAATCTGACATAATTGCATGAAGTTTTGAATCGACGGGCGTACTACTAGTAACTTAAAGCCAGTGTAATAGTCGTTGTTTGATGCAAGTCCTCCTTAGTAAAGGAAACCAATGTTTCATTGTTAAACAGCGGAATTACTATCCAAGAGGTAAGCTTCTGGGAGGGAGCAGTAACCTCAACGCCATGATCTATGTGAGGGGATGCCGCCATGACTTTGACAGGTGGGCGGAGCTAGGCTGTGAGGGGTGGAGTTACCAAGACGTGTTGCCATACTTCCTGAAGTCAGAGGCATTCGTGGATATCAACAACGGGGATTCCATCGTGGAAAAAGGTTTAAACATAAAAAATAAATGTATATTAGAAAAATGAAACATTGCACAATCAGACATTATATCTCCTAAACATATTTACTCCACTGTTTTGGATTATTCTAACACTCGTGGTTCCTATTGCTTTAGCGTACCACAACACGAGCGGCCCACAGGAAGTGACGCGGTACAGCCCCTCCTCCCTGTCTCGGGTGTTCCGCGCCGCGGGGGAGGAGCTCGGGTACAAAACTCTGGATTACAACGGCCGCAATATGCTAGGTAAGCGGCATGAATTTCATGCAGCAACATATTCACTGTCATTGTTTTTACCTTTGTTGTACAAGAAACACGTTTCGCTTTGCCGCAACACTGCTGCGGGATAGATTGTTGCTGTTTGGGTCGATAGTTCGTTTTCACTGTGAACTCCGTTTTTTCTCTTCTCATACCACTCTTGATATTTCCTATACATATATATTGAATCTGTATAGAGGCGTTTTCCTGCTGTATGTGCATGTTCATGTACTGTCATAATCAAGTATCTTCGTAGGAGTGTCGCCGTCGTTCACAAATGTGACCAAGAACGGACTGCGTGCCAGCACCACCCGGGCCTTCCTGTGGCCCGCCATGGACCGGGGCAACCTCCACATCTCCATACACTCGCATGTCCAGAAGGTACATCGGTGTCATTTGCTGCCTCACAAAGTAACATTAAAATATTGTAAAGCAGTTTCTTCGATTTCTTTTTTTTTCGGCGTAGCTGTCTAAGATCACTTTTGACCTAGATTTCTTGCGATAATTATGCAGCGGGAAAATTGAATGCCAATAGAATTGGGTAAATTTTCTTATTTTAGGGAATGCAAACTTCAAACAATGGTTTAACGTATGCCAATAACTGTTGCATACTTTTGGGGATTAAAAATTTACATAATTGTTTACATAAGCGGTTAAAATGAAGTTATAAACATATCCTCGACATATACTCTAGAACTGAGGCTAAATATGAACGTATTTTCTCATTGTATGCCATAAACAGAATGCTATACTCATTCACGTAATGAAATAACTATTTTAGCCTACATTTATATAAGCAGTACTCTCTATAAATAGCAATTGTGCAATGTTCCCATTCATAAATCTCATTCACAGAGTTGCCGTTCCATGAAGCCCATTGATTCTAGCGAGTTCATCACATTCCAGAAACAGTACTGTCATTTAAAAATAGCGCGCATAGCTAGCAACCGTTGTATAGCTGTGTTAATATACTCGTACATGCATCAATAATAGCGTTCAAAAGAATCATAAACCTAAAAATTTCAATAAATGAGAAATTTATATTTATAAACTTACTGTTAATTTGAATGAAAATTGTGGTTACGATTTATTAATGATTATTTATAATTGCATCTTTCTATCAACTTCTGCAGTAGATGTTATTTAATCTGTAAAAAGATGCTACAGTTTCTATAGATAAAATGTTATGAAAGAAGATTCGGAATACGTCGAATTGTTATTCGCGTAGCATCAATACACAATTTGCAATACTAATTATACACAGGAACCCTTGATATATCATATTTCTACTGATATAATTTAAAATCGTCACAGTCTAACGAATTTTTATGTTTGCGTTATCAAAAATAAAGTCTTAATATTTCAAAAAAACGCTGAATGTTCCCTGACTATTGTTTTTTATTGGGATACACAGTATAAATGCTTATTTGACTTCAAATCGTTATTATGTTAGATAACTAACATGAATGGTATATTACGGTACTTTCAATAACTATATAGACTCGTCTGATACATAATAATTTTAATTCATTCCAGAAATTATTTTCTTACATTGTTAATTTGTTAAATTGGCTTGACAAATTCAGATGACAACTATGTTAACCTAAATTATTTTGGTTATTCAAATATCACTGGTGGAAACATGGAGCTGATTGGTTTATTCACGGCATAGATATTAATGATACTTTTATTTAATTTTTAAATTAATAAATTTATCTCAAATTAACTTTTGGGTCCGAGAAGTTTTCTTATAGTGTCCGAAAATCTGGGGTCCAATAAGTCTCCTAATATTGGTGGGGACCAAAAAATCTGGGGTCTGAGAAGTCACGTAAGCGATCATCTTGGCCGTCTGTTTATGTAATTTTTATATGACATCTCAATATTAATTTCAACGCCGATTGTCTTTTTTAAAGACATTTCTTGTTGCGTTTTTGACGTTTTTGCGTCAATGCTGCATATATTATTGTTATGCAGCTTCTTTCATCCGCAATATATTTGAATTGTGACAAGGAGATATCGAATTAAATGCTTCTGTTCAAACGTTATCGCGCAAAGCTGTACATTTGGAACGGATACCAGAATATTGTATCGTATACTTGGTTCCACTTGTCACCAAAAATAGTGTGTATAAGAACATATATAATTTATACTTTATTCTTACATATTTTGTTCCACATGATCATATTGGAAAACGGGGTTATGACAAAAAGCGCCTCGGTTGATATAGCATTTCTCAGCCATGTGTTATTTATATATTATATAATGCCCAGAGGATTTATCAAGTTCCAATTATTATATGATATATATGTAACATAGACAGAACTTGTTGTTTTGTACTAAGTGTTGGAGAAAGTCACTTCCACATCAAATAAACAATTGAAACATTAGCAAGTCAACTGCAAAAATTCAACTAAAACTAAAGATGCAAACGTGTATATTAAAAATATGTTCAAATGTTGTTGGTTTAGCAAGTTTGCAAGTTTGTCAACATGTTTTGAAAACAGAATGCCTTCTGCAGCGAACAATCCCTGTTAGAACACGTTGCTAACTTGTTAACTACTGAACTGACCAATCGAAGGTATTTGATTGACACTGCGGTTAGCCATTCAGCAGACGGGAATTCTTAGTTTGATGGAGATGTCCCGTATACAGCAACTTTATCTTGTGAACAGCGTGTTTGGAAAAATAAAAGAACTGCATGACTAGGAGCGATTTTTCTTCCAATAGGAATCTACTGATGTTCTGTATATAAGAGCCGTGTGTCACTTTGTACCGTATATAAGAGCGTAACGTTGCGGCACTTTCTTCTGTATATATTTAAGAGCGTTTAGACGGACATTTGCGTACAGGCGGGATTTAACATGAATCTCATCCGCAGAATTCGATCTTGCGGCAAGTTGGACCGCCGTGAGGCGATGGAGAATCTGTGTAGCCCCCAGGGAGGGTCCGCCGACAACACCGACAGCTGCGTCCACCTTCTACGGGACGACGCTCTCTTCCGGGGGATCGGGACGCCGCCGCGGAACTTCAGGCGACTGTCCGTCACGGAGCTGATCGTGAAGTCCGAGACGCTGAGCTCGTCGGAGAATCTGTTTCCACTAATTGATAAAACAAAGTACTCGCAGCCGTCGTCGTCGGGTGAGGACAAACGCGAGAACGGAACGCTGGACGACACTGACGAACTGGAGATCTCCAAGTACTTTAAGGACGAACTGGAGATCTCCAAGTACTTTAAGGACAACGACGCCTTTGAGCCGGACGATCCGCAACATTTCAAATGCTGCAGTTTGGAGGAGAGTATGGATCCCTGCTTCAGGATCGGGTGCTTGAGCAAATACGACGGCGACATGATGAGCATGGGCGTGGAATTTAAAGTGGAAGGCAGTGATTTATATGACCTCTCCGTGAAAGCTTTCCTCAAACCTGGCAATATTCAGCGACAAACAGTGCGATTGTCACGTGACACGAGCGAGCCGCCTTCGAGCAATGATGAGAAACTTTTGTTTAATGACCTGTATCCGGAAACTCTACAGAGGTTGTCCCTTGTTGTTAGCGTCTTTGAAAATAAGGGGAAATTCACGAAAACAAAGGTGCTTAGTAAATGGACACTTCCAATGAATGGCCTTGAATCAGGCACCCCACGACAGGAATGGCAGAAAATAAACACTGAGGCTTAGAGGTGGTTAGTCATTGCTTTTGTTGTTTGTCGAATAAGATTAATCGTTAGTTGTTGTTGTTTTGTACATTCCACGGTGTTTAAACTAGGCACGCATGACAGTTACGGCAGAAAATAAACAACGAGACTTATAGGTGGTAGTTAGTGCTTGCTATTGTCGAACAAGATGAATCATCCTTACATTCCACTTCGTTTACAGTATTGCAATAAACATTTCATATTCATGTCGCAGTCTATGTTTGTGTAAATGAATTGTGTATTATATATATATATAATATTTAATTGTATGACAGTATGACAATAAAGTTTATTAATTTGATATTGTTGTTCGTTCATTTAATATAATGGTATCAAGTTAAGAGGATTCAAATTAAGAATAAAACATGACCATTTAATAAATATAATAACGTTTTTCTTTTTGGGAACTAATCACCATTCGAATTCAAATATTCCTTTACAATCGTTTGTTTCCGTAGTCACTTTGATTTGTCTATACATATCTCAACAATACCACAACTTAGATCGCTTTACTTCTTTACTTTCAATGTGATATATAAACAAACAAACAAACAAACAAACAAATAAACACATAGATAAATAAATAAATACATAAATACATAAATAAATAATAAATAAATAATAAATAAATCATAAATAAATAATAAATAAATAATAAATAAATAAATAAATAAAAGCCTTTCTGCAACTATCATACAGAGATATATCTGGCAGCAACGAATAGATTCGAATTTGCCGCCACCAACTTTCACATGACGCGTTGTTGGTTTGTGTCACAAATTTCTACATACCCCTTTAATACAGTACTTCACATTCCCCTTAGTCGGCTAAATTTTTTGCTAAGTTTTCCCAGCTAATTGTGAGACCATGTTCCTGTTTAGTGTTTATAATGACATGAAGCCTAGTAAGTTTACTTTGATGCCAGGACTATGTTTTGATAAACGGTAGCGAAGCTCTTTAACCATAGCTCTGAATGTGACAAGGTGTTGATATTTAGACTAGTTTCCGATGTTGCTTTGTTTGGCCGAGGGGACGATTCATCGTTTCAATTCAGTCTGGAAATAACAGTCGTAGAGGCCAGATCAGTTGGAAATGACTGAGTGTTAGCTTTGTGTGAGAAAATGAGGAAATGGGGATGTGAGATATTTAACCTACTTTGTAAGTACAGTTCACATACTAATAGTTATAGTACTGCCATTTACGTATGAGGAATTAAGGTTAAGTGTATTTTGTAAAGCTCATGTATTGGGTGTAGCTAGAAACAGTGTATAGCTGTGTTAATATACTCGAACATGCATCAATAATAGCGTTCAGAGAATCATAAAACTAAAAATGTAAATAAATGGGAAATTTATATTTATAAACTTACTGTTAATTTGAATAAAAATTGTGGTTACGATTTATTAACGATTATTAATAAATGCATTTTTCTATCAACTTCTTCAGTAGATATTATTTAATCTGTAAAAAGATGCTACATTTTTAATAGATAAAATGTTATGAAAGAAGATTCGGAATACGTCGAATTGTTATTCGCGTAACATGAATACACAATTTGCAGTACTAATTATACATAGGAACCCTTGATATATCATATTTCTACTGATATAATTTAAAATCGTCATAGTCTAATGAATTTTTATGTTTGCGTTATCAAAAATAAAGTCTTAACATTTGAAAATCGCTGAATGTTCCCTGACTATTGCTTTTTATTGGGATACACAGCATAAATGCTTATTTAACTTCAATTCGTTATTATATTAGATAGCTTACATGAATGGTATATTACCGGTACTATAAATAACAATATAGACTCGTCTGATACATAATAATTTTAATTCATTCCCAAAATTATTTTCTTACATTGTTAATTTGTTAAATCGGCTTGACAAATTCAGATAACAATTATGTTTACCTAATTTATTTTGGTTATTCATATATCACTGGTGGAAACATGGAGCTGTATGATTGGTTTATTCACAGCATAGATATTAATGATAATTTTTTTAATTAATAAATTTATCTCAAATTAACTTTTAAGTCCGAGAAGTTTTCTTATAGTGTCCGAAAAATCTGGGGTCCAATAAGTCTCCTAATATTGGTGGGGACCAAAATATCTGGGGTCTGAGAAGTTACGTAACCGATCATTTTTGCCGTCTGTTTAGGTAATTTTTAAATGACATCTCAATATTAATTTCAACGCCGATTGTCTTTTTTAAAGAAATTTCTTGTTAATTTTAACTTACAGTATAGCATTAAACGTCCGTGTTCTGTCCCGTTATAGGGGTGTGTTCACGAACAAAAAGCGGTCGGTTAACCAGTTCTCGTTGTTACAACGGTCCATTATTAAACGCCTGCAATTTAGTACTTTTGGTCGATATCAATAGCACACGATATCATGATATGCATGCTATTTACTAAATACGTGATGCACGCTGATATCCATGTAAAATCCAACGTTAAAAATCGAATCGAAGAAAAACACTGAAACAAAATCGAGACAACTACTGCGATTCCAGCTCGGCTGCACGCGGCCCTGGTATGTAATATTAAAACACGTTTTTGCGTACTCGATATACAGAGTCCCGAAAGATGGGTTTACTATATACGACAAAAATACGATTTTATAGTACATTACCATTTTGTATCGGTTTTATTACTCTAGATGTATGTTTTTGTGCTACACTAGCAACAATACACCTTTATTTCGGTCGTTTACGAGTGCGTAGGACTTTAACCAATTTTTCGGGCCTCTGCAGACGTTAACGACCGAAAATACATACAGTAATTATGTACTGTATGTCTGAACCAATAATCCAGTGTTACTGAAGGAGTTTTATGAATAAAAAACAACAACACAATACTATTTGAATTGCCATTCCCTAGCTTCACAACCTTTACCACGTGATCTGTTCTGTTAACTACGTCAATAGTTAAGCATGTGCTATCCTAGTGCAAATTATAGGATAAAATGTTATATTAATTTGCATACTTTTAACATGCGCGGAAACGTCTATTATGCCCATGTGTGCAATGCTTCGACAATCTGTGAACATTACAGGAGCTATGTCAATGAAAAGGGCTTCAAGGGATTAATTTCTTTAAAAATCTGAAATTGAGATATTAAAACTAGTATACTAATAACGGTTAAAATAAAATATATGTAATGGGAAAAGAGTTTTCGCATTCTGAGATACAAAAACAAAAACAAATATGGGTCGTGTTTGTTTGGCCCTAATCATGTTTACATTTTGACGTCAGAATTATGAGTATTTTGTATAACCACATTTTACATATATTTCTTTACAAAGCAGAAAAGCGCAGTTGGTCAAAGCGCTGTCTACTGTCATTTCGGTGTATGGCTGCTAAGTCGTGAGTTCGAAACCCGATTGGGGTGTTAGCATTTAGCTGATTTGTGTTTTTCAAAATCTCATTATGAACAATACCATTTATTTTTATTTAATGTACATATCTTAGCATAGCGCATTTCTATAATCTAATATCTTTTACAGTGCAAAAGGAAACCAATTTTTCGTTGACATTGTCCCTTTAAAGCATATATGAGCCGCGTCGTGGGAAAACCGGGCTTAATATATGTGCGTAAAGTGTAAAGGACGGCATTTTCCGCTTTTATGGTATTTTCTGTTTCAATGAAGTCTGTTCTTAACATAAATCCACTTTAGGTGGAAAGTGTCGTCCCGGATTAGCCTGTGCGGACTGCAGAGGCTAATTCGGGACGACACTTAACGCACATGCATTAAGCCCGGTTTTCCAACGACACGCCTCTATTATGTATTTAAAGGCACTATCTCTACAAAAAAAAGATCTCCTTCAGCAATTCTAATGTTATTATTTTATATAAATGAGCAATACAAGGCGTATTAACTATAAATAATTTGCTACATTATGACAATTTTGATAAAAATAAAAATAAGCAAAATACTTGAAAAAAGAGAACCCAGAGTGGGTATCGAACTACGACGACGGAGTGGTAAGAACAAAGTAACAATCGACAGCGCTCTAACCAACCGCACTATTCTTACAATTATGAAATATACATGTGCACACTATGACTTTCCGGTGGTTTATAGGGAAATTTCAGTGATATAAAAAATTGGTAATTCACTGTTTTAAAACAGTGCAAATAACATTGGAAATTCACTGTTTAAACAGTGAAAATTACCACTTTGATAATGGCACTAATTTTTCACCGGGAAGTCGGAAAATGCCAAAATAAGACAGCATAGAAAAGGAAAGAAAATTTCGGTAGAAAATCGACTATTTTTTTGTTCACTCGTGATCATAGAAAATATACATTTTTACTCGTGGCTGCGCCACTCCTGAAAATACATATGTATATGATCACTCATGAATTCACATCGATATTCTACCGAAATCAACAATTTAAATATCCTTTATATAATGAACCCACAAATCTGAAGCCAAAAGAAAACTAAAAAAATGCCGACCAACACGACCTAAATTATATAAAGCTTTTTTTCTCAGAATGCATAAACAATTTTTCTTTTATATGTACATTAATTTTATCTGTATTGTATGCCAATATTAATATTTAAATTTCAGATTTTATACTGCAGTCGGGGCCATGTTTGTAGACATGGTCCTTTTATTATCTTAGTTTCTTTACACCAATAAATAAGAAAGATAGAAACAGAACAGAACAGAACATTTTATTTAAGACTTGTACAAGTACATCGTCTACAACACATATGAATATAATACATGCAATCAACACGACATAGCTTAGTTTTAGATTAATATTTATCACATGCTATACCTTGTTTTCCGTGTATTACAATACAGCCATTACGAATATTTTTTATTATACGCTTTTCAATGCTGCACCACTCGTGAAAATATCATTTTCTATGAACACTCGTGAAATAAAATACGATCTTACACAAAAATCAACAAATATTCTCTATTTATTTTACACATGTGTAAGATCACATTTTGAGCGTTTTCATTGGCTACATATTCTTTGAATGACCAATCGCATGACGTTATTTTGGTGAAATGACGTCGTCAACTTGAAATGACACAACTTTGACTACTTACTTATATATTTTTGTAAAATTATAAGGGGTTTAAAAGCATGTGATTTAAAAGATCCGACACTCGTTGTCGTTTCATACCATATTTTATTAAACTCGTCCAGGGTATTCGTAAGAGAGCTTGCCAAAGGCTCGCTTACTAACAAAATTCCTGAACTCGTTTAATTAAGTATGGTATGAAATGACAACTCGTGTCAGATCCTATATATGCAATTCATTCTAACCAATGAATATTTCGAAATTTGGATGGACCGTGTGTTATTTATTAACGAAAGTTAGTGCGTTTCTAACATTCATAGCTTCCTTTATAAACTTACAAAGATTAATAACATCTGTTTTATTCGTTAATTTGATATGTTGCGGTTACGAGCTCCAGAGTATACTCGTACTTGGATTTCAACGTGTAGGTTACGATAATCATGTAAATTGATCATGGTATCATGTTAGCTGTTATATTGAACTACGGTAGTTGTGAAAAATGATCACCGAATTTTTCCATGTTTTTAGTTATATTGACATTATCCAAAACAATGGCATTTATAATAACAAATACAAATGTTTACTGTATTAAGTCATGAAACAGTAATACGAAAATCAAGGCTGTAAAACGGAAACATGAATCGAATAGAAATATTCAACTAAATGTTGTTTGAAATCGAAATCGAATCGAATGGAGCCATGGCATAATCGTTGCAGCTCCCGTTACTTGTTATCTGTTAGGTACTCATCGACGGTACCCGCGCTGTTGGCGTTCTGGTAAAGAAGGATGGGCGGGAACTCACAGTCCGGTGCCGGAAGGAAGTAGTGCTGTGCGCAGGCGCAATCATGACCCCGCAGATCCTTCTGTTGTCAGGGATAGGCCCGAAGCAACACCTCGAGGAAGCTAAGGTATGCTTAATACTGCATAACGATCATTGTATATTTTAATGACTGTAAAACGATTTCTTGATTTTATAATGACTTTGTGATCACGGACTGAGTGTTAAATATATAGAAATGTATTGTTGGTTGTGATATTTCGTAAGTTAGTGGATATTTTACTGACGCACTGGTAAAAAGTTTTCATTAGTGTTTTATACAATGTATGACAATGTTACCCTTGTTAACCATGTCGTGATCACTGTCACAACTAATGAAAAACTCTCTGGGTAAGACATGTGATAACGGCTTGAACAAGATTAAGGCTTGAACAATTACTTTGTCTGTCGGTAGATCTCGGTGGTGGCGGACCTTCCTGTTGGAGATAATCTCCAGGACCACCTGAGCCTGCCCGTGGTGTCACCGTGCACCAGCACCGACTTGTTCACTAGGAGTGCGCTGTTCAACCCCCGCAATATCATGTCATATCTGTGGTCCGGTAGAGGTACGATAATTATATATACGCTGTAATCATGGTCCAGTGGTAAGGCACTGGCTTCACGAGCCAGTTTCGAGCCCCGCTGCAACCTAACCTACTTATTCGTCCTTTGCATGAGACGTTAAACCTAGGTGTAGTGTACTAGCTGTTGCTTCACACCGAACTCTGGAACGAGGCGTCTCCTGTATATTGCACTATCTTGCACTATCCCCCGTTACCCAACTAAAAAGTCTTCTGGGGGCAATTGCTTTATGGGAGAGAATCCCGGTGCTATCGAAAAAAATTCACCTCACACACGCACACATGTAGTATCAACCAAATGATGTTATTTCTTATGTAAACCTTGAAACGAAGGACACACATATATATCTCAGAGAACGGTTTGGATTACATACATAACAAAATTTCGACACAGTGTTATACGGAAATACGCTACAAGATTTCTCTTATTTCAAGGTTGGCTGCGGTCTTCTCCCGTGACGGACCTGGCGTTCTTCCGGTTAGGCTCCGACACGCCCCCGGGGATGCCGGATATTCAGTTTCACGTGGTACCAATGGCTTTTGAGAAGGGGCAGAGAGAAAACGCTGAGAAGCAGATGGATTACAGGGATGAGGTGGGTTGAATGGGCCCTAAAGGTCGTATTTATAGGGTGTGTGTCCATGTTTATGGACTAATCTTGAAGTAACTGCTGCACGAGAAAAACTGAGAACAGGCAGTTACTTAAGTGCTCATATTAAGTTGCATTTGTAGTCTGATATGCCTCCTTCGATTGATATACACATATCAGCCCGTACGTCTGTCAGTAAATCAAACTGTGTCATGCCCCTTCGAAGCAGCGGGGTTTATTGATATACACATTTCAGCCCGTACGTCTGTCAGTACACCAAACTGTGCCATGCCCCTTCGAAGAAGCGGGGTTTATTGATATACACATATCAGCGTGTACGTCTGTCAGTAGACCAAACTGTGTCGTGCCCCTTCGAAGAAGCGAGGTTTATTGATATACACATGTCAGCTCGTACGCAGGTCAGTAGACCAAACTGTGTCATGCCCCTTCGAAGAAGCGGGGTTTATTGATATACACATATCAGCCCGTACGTCTGTCACTAGACCAAACTGTGTCGCGCCCCTTCGAAGAAGCGAGGTTTATTGATATACACATGTCAGCTCGTGCGCAGGTCAGTAGACCAAACTGTGTCATGCCCCTTCGAAGAAGCGGGGTTTATTGATATACACATATCAGCCCGTACGTCTGTCAGTAGACCAAACTGTGTCGTGCCCCTTCGAAGAAGCGGGGTTTATTGATATACACATATCAGCCCGTACGTCTGTCAGTAGACCAAACTGTGTCGTGCCCCTTCGAAGAAGCGGGGTTTATTGATATACACATGTCAGCTCGTACCTCTGTCAGTAGACCAAACTGTGTCGTGCCCCTTCGAAGAAGCGGGGTTTATTGATATACACATATCAGCCCGTACGTCTGTCAGTAGACCAAACTGTGTCATGCCCCTTCGAAGAAGCGGGGTTTATTGATATACACATATCAGCCCGTACGTCTGTCAGTAGACCAAACTGTGTCGTGCCCCTTCGAAGAAGCGGGGTTTATTGATATACACATATCAGCCCGTACGTCTGTCAGTAGACCAAACTGTGTCGTGCCCCTTCGAAGAAGCGGGGTTTATTGATATACACATATCAGCCCGTACGTCTGTCAGTAGACCAAACTGTGTCGTGCCCCTTCGAAGAAGCGGGGTTTATTGATATACACATGTCAGCTCGTACCTCTGTCAGTAGACCAAACTGTGTCGTGCCCCTTCGAAGAAGCGGGGTTTATTGATATACACATATCAGCTCGTACCTCTGTCAGAAAAACAAACATTGTCGGTCTCGGCTGGCCGTGACTCATTGAGAATTCATTAACAGGGTAACAGGCCAAGGTCAAACCAATAATTGTAAGTAAATATAAACAAAGTGAAACTCCCGCCGCTACATCAGCAGGATAGAACTCTTATTAGGTGATAACAAAATATATGTTTGTTTCAGGTTACCCGACCTACCCTAAAAAAATGCCCCGTCCCTAGAACATTTTATTGGATTTGTCAGATATATTTTTGTTTTATTTACCTTTTGTCAATGATTAAATGTGTTTTGGGATAAACAAGTGTTATGGTTTGATAGCATCGACTTATAAACAATGACTAAGGATATTACTGATATGTTCTGAATATTTATTCTGTTTTAGAATACTTCAAGTTGACCGCTTAGCAAATAATAAAAAACAAAAAAATATCCCGACCTACCTGTCCTAATTTTTGGGGGCATGTAACCTGCAACAAACATATTTTTTTACGCCTTTAGCAGCGCAAGGTCCTTTAATTTATAGCAAGGGACCAATTGCCATAACCAACACATAACACACACATGAATAAAACTGGGGTCACCGCCGCGGATCGGTCAATGCAAAGCATTGTGGGTTTAAATCGGTTTACGGGCGCACGAATCTCACACTTGGTAAAACCCTGTCCGGATACTAGTAATTGGACAATGGCTGAACCCTGTCCGGATACTAGTAATTGGACAATGGCTGAACCCTGTCCGGATACTAGTAATTGGACAATGGCTGAACCCTGTCCGGATACTAGTAATTGGACAATGGCTGAACCCTGTCCGGATACTAGTAATTGGACAATGGCTGAACCCTGTCCGGATACTAGTAATTGGACAATGGCTGAACCTAGGTTGTTGTATGTTAGCTCACCTAAGCTATTGGTATATGGGACCTCCGGCGTCCTTCAGAATAGAGACTTCATTCGTCATCCAATCTTCACCAATCGTGTACAGTTTGTGTATGAACGTAAAGCTTTAGGTGAAGTCGAATAAAAGCATGATCGGGCCAGAAACACCAGAGTTATTGCCCCTTGCGTTTTTAAAAATACATCAAGAAGTTATCAGTGATTGGCTGGCACACACGATTTTTTATTCAATGTTGACCAAACTTACACGGTTTGCGCATGACCATAAAAATTAATTGATAAAATTTGATTTCCAACAGTTGCAAGACTTGCATGCAGTTATTTGTACATGCAACATTGATGTCTTCAGAGCCTGCATTACATCATGTATAATCAGAACATACAATTTTCAAAGAAAAAGCAAAACTTTACCTTATAGCACAGCCATCGCAATTATCGCATTGCAACTAGTTCTCCAAAACTGTTTGCGAAAAAGACAGTAAAATCTACTGTTTCTGCATTTTCCAGTATTGTCAATGACTTAATGAAAAAGGGTCAGGTAAGAATATCGAGATAAATGATTTAGCAAAAAACCCCACACATCCACTACCCAACACGTACTTTAGTTAGCCAATTGCACTAAGCGATGTTTTAAATCAAAATTGATCCTATTCCCCTCTGTGTATTATTGAGATTCCTTAATTTTCAAACCTGTCACAACAGTATGGTCTTCATCTGTACCAGTTCTCAGGTGAGCATTAACATGTTGAGTTGAATAGAAAATAAACAGTTTATAGTCTATTCTTTCCAGCCATTTGTGATATGATATTATGAACTTTTAATACGATAAGAATTAACCAAAGTATCAGTACACGAACTTATTGGACACACATACCACTCTGTACAGATATTTACCGATTACCTGGCATCAAACGCCAAGAACTTTGGGACCAGACAGGCGTTCAGCATTTGCGTCACGCTGTTGCATCCGAAAAGTACCGGAACTGTCCGCCTGAACACAGCAGACACTACAGGCCCGCCCCTTGTGGACCCTAACTTCTTGGCTCGTCAGGAAGATGTTAATATATGTGTAAAAGGTAAGCAAACGTGAAACCTTATATTAATTGTTAGCATTATCTCCCTTTGTGTGTCAACTTCCAAAACGGCAATACAGATATTTTATATACTTCCTTTATAGACAAAATTAATGTTATATGTCATGCTATTAATTAGTGTTTCTCAAATTTCACTGTAGTTTAGCTGTATTCTTTTATGTATTTTAAAAGTTAAACATTCCTTGAATTTATACTGTGTTCTTATGGCAGTAAATTTTAGAGACAGTTTGTTTACTTAAAAAAACAACAGGTTATTTTGTGAAACGAGATTGTTTTTTAATCAAGTGATCAGTAATTAGTATCCGTTGATAGGCTTTTGTGAAATACCCAGTTGTTTGCCAGCACGGTATGTTATTTGTCCACGTCACGTATCTCATGCCCAATTGCATGTCTGATATAAGGCATACGAGAAGCCCAGCGGTTCCTGGACACCAAAGCCATGAAAGCCATCGGAGCGGAGTCGAGGAATATCGAGAGAGCGTATAAGCCCATATTGTGGCAGCATGCATATGACTCGGACGGCTACTACGCGGAATTCCTGCGTCACTTTGCAAACACGTTGTACCATCCGACGTCAACGTGTAAAATGGGCGCCGTAGATGATCCGTCAACCGTCGTTGATTCGCAACTAAGGTATTTTATAATGCCTTTGCGGCATACTAGTACAAGAAATAAGACGAACATAAGATGAATGGCCTCATTATGGAGAAGATTAAAAATATACATTAGATCATGAAAAAGTCGTATACAAATAAGAAATCAATGTCATCGCTTAAAAACACAAGACAAAATCGAAAGATTTCTTATTGACGGTTCTGTTATTGCGCAAGTGCATAGATCTAGAACCATTATTGTGTTCAAATGTAAGCCCATATGGACTGCATCTCCGTTTTTCATGTTGTGCTTTGATAATTATACTTCCGTTGTTGTTTTTGTTTTGTTGCAGAATAAAAGGGTTCACCAATCTTCGCGTGGCGGACGCGTCCGTTATACCGGAAGTTATATCAGGAAACACGAACGCCGCCTGCGTAATGATCGGGGAAAAGGTCGCCGATCTAATTCGTGGAATCGACTCAGTGCGTCACTTCCGGAAACCAGAATTGTCCAAGCTGTGATTTTGTATCAATGTTTGCAAAATCGTCATTACGGTCATCTGTATCATGTATCATGTTCATTTATCGGTTACCAAAGTACGTCGGCAAATGTTATTTAGCCACGTAAGAGGGACATTAAGAAAAATAATTACTGTTCACGTTAATGTAACTTATGATTGCAAGCTGTTATAGTATTATTTGTATTAATTGCACATGTGTACTTTCATTTCTCGTGTAGTTTCACTTTTATGATAGGCGACGAAAGTGTCGAATAAGGCACCAATCGTAAGTGTGATTTATGAAAGCATCATTTTGCTAGTTTTCATTTTAACGTTGATGACATTATCAAGTTTATATTAATTTTTCTCTCGGTTTTCCATTGTTTAAAACCGCCTTTTCTTAAATGCCTTTAATGTGTGGTTGTTGTACATGTTGTTGTTGTTTGTTGTTGTTGATGTTGTTGTTTATCGATTGCGACTGATTCATAACAATGAATTCATGTGTTCCATTGAAGTGTTGGTGCTAGTAGAACTTAAATGATTAACTATTGTGGCACATTGGCATGTCCTGTGTATTCCATCAAGATGCACTTTAGCCAAAACATATTACTAGTTCAGTATTTATGGATCTCAAAGGGACCTGTGCACAGATTGGCAAATTTCAAAATTTTTAACATAGATTCCAAAAATAAATTGTTCTCGTACCTTATATATAAACAAACGAAATAACATGCATGACTAAAAAATATATATTGCATATATCGTTTCGTTTATGTATAATCATCAATCGAAATGGATACAAATATAAAACGTGTTTAACTTTTTTCATCGGTATTTTGGAAAACACGTGTGTCATTTACATATTGCTAAACATCCACAACCGGATGTAAAAGTTCAAATAGGCGAGCGGTTAGCGCATGAGATTTATAATCTCAAAGGTCCCGGGTTCGAGTCCCGAAGACAAATTTAGATTTATAATCTCAAAGGTCCCGAAGGCAAATTTTTTTATTTAACTTTTTTTCTGTATAAAGTTTATATAATATTTGTTTTAGATTACCGGTATTCCAGATGCTGTAGCTTTTGCAGTAAAGACTTTTAATGACTTTTTAAAAAAAATAAGAATAATCTGTGAACAAGTCCTTTCAAATATCGAAATACATACCAAGTTGTGTTGACCTTGATATAAGGTGTGATATGTTTATGATATCACTTTATGGCGCTGTCACGTATATATCTAATCATCTTTTGTGTGCCTGGAATACTACACTTGATTCGTCTGTGCTATCGTATTCCTAAGTAAATATTGCATTAAACATTATGCAAATGCACTCTAGCGTCATTTATTAAAATGGTTGATATGCATACTTTTCCACGCATCACTAAATATTGCATGTAAATATTTCCGTGTTTATCAGGTCCTTCCGCGCCGAAGCTGCATTATGGGAGGACCCGAGATATGTCCCAGCATCCCTGCATAATGCTGCATTATGGGAGGACCCGAGATGTGTCCCAGCATCCCTGCCTAACGCTGCATTATGGGAGGACCCGAGATATGTCCCAGCATCCCTGCCTAATGCTGCATTATGGGAGGACCCGAGATATGTCCCAGCATCCCTGCCTAATGCTGCATTATGGGAGGACCCGAGATATGTCCCAGCATCCCTGCCTAATGCTGCATTATGGGAGGACCCGAGATATGTCCCAGCATCCCTGCCTAATGTTACTAGACACACCGAAAGTTGGGACGAATTTGGAATCATAGCTGCAATTTCCAGCTATTTATTTGTTACTGAAGTGTATTTGAATTTTGGCGCGGTCTTGTGATGTGGGGGGAAACTGGAGTACCCGGAGGAAACCTCAAGTGTCCGGTATGGTGACCACCAACCAAACTCACAGGAGCAGCGTAAAAACGATGCATATTTTTACTATGTTACTATGACTACCGAAAAATCTCGGCCAATATCTCGGTCAGATAACACGCCTGTACATTGTTCTATTAAATTCTAAGAGTATTATATGAGATACATTTAACTAGCGGCATTACACATCATAAGCAACTGTAAATAGAAAGTGTAGTTTGGGTGTATCTGAGTTGTTTCATACGTTTAGGGGATAATAAATACAAAATACATGAATAAAACACGCATTTATAAGTAGTAGTAAAGCCTTCTTTGCAACAAACACAACGGTTTATAACAACACTTAAACTTGGGTCGTATTATCGGAAGATCCGTTCGAAACTAGAAAATAGTCCCAGAAGATAGGTATAAGGTAAACAAGAAAGGGATCTTTCACCTAAATGGTATGTGCAAAAATTGGATACCATTTTATATTTAAACTTGAAATGGATATGGAATGTGTTATCATTTTATAACTTAACTGTGCTTTGAGCTACGTGCAGACCGCAAATTCAGACCAATGCAAAATAAAATGATTTTACCTTATTCAACCAGCCATTTCATACGAGCATAATGTTATATTAATACGTGTAATCCCTTTATCAAATACACTTCAAATTCTGACGCGTTATCATTGAATGCCCAATGATATATATCACGGTGTATACAAGAATAACAGATTAATTCTGATCCATTTCCGACAGATTGCATTTAACAAACGTCTCAGTAAGGCAAGAAAATACTTGTAACATTTAAATTATGGTTCAAATTATAAACGTCTTTCTTCAAACATACTTTTCACTTAATTCCACGCTCCTTTCCTCTTTGGTGCCAATGGTTTCTTGGGGAGGGTATGTTTCCGGTTGCCCCGGCGCTTATTTCCGGCCTCTCCCGCCTGCTTCTTGGTCACGATGGTGAGAACCAGTACCACGATGGACAGGATAAAGGCCAGGATGCACATGATCGACAGACCGAGCTCCATCCACGTCAAGCATGCGCCAAGCAGCATCAGGCCTGAATGAATATCAACATTCCAATCTGGTTTTGATTTCTTTGTATATTAAGTCATGGCTGCTATGTACATTTGTATGTATATTTCTTTGTGTATACGGAGCCTCATAGCGATTTTATACGTAAAATAACACTTGTCAGTCAGTACGCAAATGATCGGGATACAATCGACGCATGACACTACTATATGAACAAGCGCTGTCAGAGGACAGTGCGCTCGACTATTCGAAGTATTTCAGTTGGTACATATTTTGGAAAGTGGAAGGGGCATAAATTTGTTGACATACAGTAAAACCGTATATAGTAAAACTTTAAGATTTTGGACCAAAAACTTTTAAGCACAACATCTATGTAAAAAGTGGGCATACCTGTGTAAAAAATAAAAAAAACAGTCATTGACATTGTTGAACCTAATGCGGGAGTTGATGGCAAAGGTATCTTCCAAGTTTCAATTGAATAACCTATGTAGTTTTCAAAGTACAAGATTTCTATATACAAATTTTAACCAGAAAATCTATGCAAAAAGGGGCATAATTATGTCAATATACAAACCATAGTTATGGGGAATGTTGCCCCTGATGCTACAGTTGATGACAAAGGTGCATTCCAAGTTTCAGGTGAATTTTTTAATATAAACTTTAACAAGACAATCTTCGTGAAGATGGGGCATAACTTTGTCGAAATACAAAACAGTGTTATAGGGAATCTGGCCTATGATACTGGAAATGATGACAAAGGTAAAGTCCATGTGAATAACTAATGAAGCTCTGTAGTTACAAATATTTGAATATAAACTTTAACCAGAAAATCTATGTGAAAAAGGGGCATAACTCTGTCAAAATACAAAACATCTATGGGGAATGTTCACCCTAATACTGAAGTTTATGACAAAGGTATATTCCAAGTTTCAAGAGAATATTCTATGTAGTTTTGAAGTTACAAAACTTTTGAATATAAAGCTATGTGAAACAGGGGCATACCTATGTCAAAACACAAAACAGAGTTATTGGAAATGTTGCCTCTGATACTGGAGTTGATGACAAATGTTAGTTCCAAGTTTCAAGTGAATAACTTATGTAGTTACAAAACGTTTGAAAATAAGCTTTAACCAGATAATCTAAATGAAAAGGGGGCATAACTCTGTCAAATTACAAAACAGAGTTATGGGGAATGTTCACCCTGATACTAGAGTTGATAACAAAGGTTAGTTCAAAGTTTCAAGTGAGTATAACTTATGTAGTTTTCTTGTTACAGTTTTTTTTAAATAAACCAGAAAATCTAAGTGAAAATGGGGCATAACTCTGTCAAAATACAAAACAGAGTTATAGGGAATGTTCACCCTGATACTAGAGTTGACGACAAAGGTATATTGAAAGTTTTAAGTGAATAACTTATGTAGTTTGAAAGTTACAAGTCTTTTGAATAAACACTTTAACCAATTCAGACGCGGACGCCAACGCCAACGCCGGGGCGAGTATGTAAGCTCACCTATTCTTTGAATAGTCGAGCTAAAAACACTTCCAACGAACATAACACACGAGACAAAATATATTAACATTCAGTTTTCTTGTTCAAATATTAAAGGGACATGATGACATATTTTCTTTTTTTTTGTAAATTGTCATTTAATGTCTTAACTGAAAAAAATATAGCAGTTGGACTAGCCATAAATAAATAATATAAAAAGAAAAATAATAATTTTAAGATTTGCTTTCGACGGGACTCGAACCTACGACCGCCGGGATCATAAGTCTATCGCGCTAACCAATCGGCCATTCTGACTAACAATCATATTAGTGAATATTAAACGCTATGTAAGTGATACACATGGTTTCTGAAATATCGATAATAAGTGTTACAAACGCTTTATAATTTTATCCATTTCAATTGATGATTTTTCATAAACGACATTATGTTTCCAATATGTTTCTTTGTCGACAGTGTTATTTCGCTTGTTTATATATAACAGGGCTTGACCTTAACTTTTGGGAAGTGGTGGTCCGGCTACATTCAAAGCCTACTGGTCCGATACTGAATAAACTGCTCCCGATAATCATAATACATCGAACTGCATAGTTCATACAATAGTTTAAAAAACAAAAAGATTCTCAGAACTGAAATCGGAAGATATATTCAGACACACGAAAATCTAGTATTCATTATATAAACATAATATGTGATATGAATATTCTTGCTTAAATAAATATAAGATATTAACTTCTCGAACTTGACATAAATTTGACATCCACGCGTTTTCGTATGCTTAACAATCTAAATGCACTAAAAAGATAATAACTTATCCTCATTTTATTGGGCTATCCGTTCCTTAACGTTTGCAACCAGTCCCACAATGCGGAAACCTAGACTGGAATTGTGTTCACTTCGATTTTAAATACAGATACAGTTTAAAACTGGCTGTTGTGAAAACAAAAGCAATAATAAACTATTGCTGCGTTGAAAAGAGGATACGTTGTTCAACTAGTATTGAGCCAGAAGTAATATTAACGATATCAATGTACAAAGTATTTAGCCCAACTTAGGCATTTTGGTTTTTAGTCAACGAAACATGTGTACAAATTTAATTGACACTGCTAGTGTTGCACGTTATAATTTGAAAAGATATTATTAACCCATGATTTTATACAACATCTGTTGTTTGATTAAATTTGTATTAAAAAGGTTGCTATATGACTATAGTTAATTATTACCAATGGAAATTGCTTCTCTCAAAAGCGACTACAATGCCCGTCAAATGGAATCGCTTAAGTCAAAATGGAGTTAAGTTGAATTTCCAACGTATAACACGCTGTTATAACATAATGATTGGAAAGTTGAGGAATCGGAAAAGGTGTGATTTATACACGAGAGCTTGTGGTAAAATAACAGTAAACATTATCACATCGGTTCCCCGTATTCTTAATCACAAGTAATAATTCACGAATTACACAATTGGAAGTAGTCCAAAAACAACTAGTCACCGGACCGGTCGTCCTTCGAAGACAACCGGTCCAAGCAAAATTTCACAGGTCACGGACCGACGGACACGCGTTAAGGTCGAACCCTGTAAAAATGTATTTATCTTTTTGCAATCTATGACAAAAAAAAAATGAAAATTTTCCATTTGCCAATATGTGAACAGGTGCCTTTAAAGCGTACGTCAATTAAATGCAGGAAAGAACTGGGTCAATATTTACCAACCCATTCTTAGACTTAAGACGTAAGAATAAAGGTTATTTTTCAAACTGTACTGTTCTAAGTACGCTGTTAATTTGAATCTAATTTGGTCTCTAATTACAGCACTTTTATATAGAACGATTTGTTAATGACAAAGGCGACGTAGTTGATCAGTATAATGTTATGTGCCAAACACCAAGCATTTGTGTTATTACTTCGGTCTAAGTCTATTCTGTGTTCTCAAGTCTAAACATGGGTTGGTGAAAACGCAATCTCGTTAAAACCATCTCCAGTCTAACGCTACTCCATTATACGCTGACTGGATCTGATGACTTCGCATTAGGGGTCACGTTCAGACGACCTTTTCATGAGCCAATCAAATTGTTGCCTTCAAAATGTGGTAGTAAAACTTTATAAATTATATAAACCACAAAAACTATGCACGAAATTAACGTGAACTTTGGATGTTTACTCGCCTAAGGTACCACTATATCCATTGTTATCCACGTGAAAACTGTAAATGATTTATTCCCGAGGATCAGCTGGAAATGCATCACTTATTCAAAAACCGTGGCCAAACTTTGCTGTGCAACAATCAATTTCATTGGGCGCAGCACGGCTGAGATTATTATTGTTCGGAAGGTCATTTGAACGTGACCTGTTATACGATGTCTTCAGATCCTAACAACGTTAGGATTTGAACGTGACCTGTTATACGATGTCTTCTGATCCTGACAACGTTAGGATTTTATTTTAATGAGATTGGTGAATACGCGCCCAGGGCGATGTCTATGTACTCACCGTCTCCACATTCTGCCGGGACCTCCACGCACTCGGAGTAGTAGAACACCGCGGCCTTCTTGTCTGCAAGTGGAAAAAAACACTGTCATCATGTGGACTGTACCGCTGTACCAGTGTAATTAATTTACTAAGTTTGCAAATAAATCTCAAACGACAGACGTTTGGTTCTTTAATAAGACTGTATTTGTGTTACTCTGTATTTTAGGCAAGTGGGTTTGAACGGATGTGTGTGGACTTTTCAGGAAAAGCTGGCAATAAGCCATTGAACACACGTTTTAGATTTCGGTGGTGATCTGAATCACTGTCTGGATCCAGGATTGTTTTTAAAGAATGAGCTGCCTGTACGGAGGTCTGCCAGGGGTCGTATTCGAGAAACATCTTAATTCAAATCTTATCCTTAACCTAAAAATCGTCATTTTTATGTAACATTTGATTCCATGTGTACATGAAATTCTGCTTAGTGGTCAATAATTATCATCTTATTATTAATAAAATATTACCCTACGAAAATCGGATCTTACCGGTAAGTGAAAATATATTACGATTAACTTGAGATTTTTCTGGAATATAGCCCCTGCACTATTCGAGTACTTTCAAGTTGAAATAGCACTCGTATATCGAACACCATAATTAAAGTTTTCTTTACTATAGGGATTAGGCCAACTTTTAATTAAGCAGTGTCAGCGTACCCGCCCAGTTGCTCGGAGAGGAGCAGATTATGTCACCGAAAACCTTCATGCGCGTGGTGTCCACGTGCTTGTACAGCCAGAGCTTGTCGCAAGTGCACTCGAGCTGCGTGTTGTAGAGATGGAGTTCCGCCAGCGATTTCTGGTTGTCGAGCAGTCCCGACGGAAGTTCCGTGAACTTGTTGTGGCCCAGCGACAGGAAGCGGAGTCCCGTGTTCTGGGCCAGAAGGGAGGCGTCGACGGAGTTGAGGTTCATGCCCTTGAACAAACGTATTATTTTTTAAATGTTTATTTCGAATAAAATTAAGTAAACAGTTGTGAAAATATCGCAAACTACCGGAGACCATAAGATATATTTAGTTCTATGAATATAAAGAAAAACAGGGAACGATACGTAAATCACTAAACTTATCAAATACAATTTTCATAAATAAATTTCAAAATTGTCCGATACATTTCAGACAGGCTTATTTCAAGAAGGTCAGGAAGGTGTGATTCTTGTATGAAATGGCCAATTAAATCATCACAAAGCCGATTCGTAGATTTTTGTTCAACAAGTGCTTAACACCTTCACTGTCTAGTACCGACATGGCACTCACCTCGAGGGTCAGAGACACGAGACCCGTCTGTGCGGTCAGCAGTCCGGCTGGTAAGACATTGCCGGTCAACTTGCTGTCACGAATGACCAGCGCACCTGACCTGAAATCATGATTTAAACAAAGCATGCCCAAAATATTGTTTGAAGTAAAACGAACGCTCTTATTTTTCCATTTATAAAATGATTTCCCAGTAAAACGATTAATTTTGTTTACGATTATAGAATAATCATTATGAACATGAACAAAGTTCATTTAATAACAAATGAATGAATAATATTGCATGATTATTGAAATTAGAAACACACTTGCGATAGTTATATAACTATAACATAAGGCAGGGTGTCAATACCGAAATTCAGGTGAGATCAAGCTTTCATTCAAATGTAATTCTGAGAAACTCGCTATAAGTGCGAACAAACCTACATGACGGGTATGTTGTGTCCGGCGGACTCAGGTTTCTGGATGAGCACGCCGTCCAGGGCGGTGGCGGCCAGACTGGTTATCGTTCCGTTCTCTATCACGAGCCGGTTCAGCACGCTGAACGCGCTGCAAATCGTATAGTAATGGCAGTGGTTATTTGATGAAACTCGAATAAAAAAACCAACAGAAAAAAGGCAAACCAATAAAGAACCAAAAAAAAAAAACAACGTACAAAGCGCACAGTAAGGGTAGCTGTATTCACGCTCTACTATGGTATGGTATTATTCGTTCATTTCGGTACTTGATCTGATTTAACATGGATTATAAAAACATGACATGCATATCATATAGTGTTCAAACGTGTACATGTATGTACCCAGTAAACAGTGATCGAAGAATGGAGATGGATACAAAATACTTTAATAACTTGTGTACATGTATCATATTTTGCTAGATTTAATAGTATATAGTACACATGCGCTAGATTATAGTACACATGTGCACATAAAAACACATGTACAGAGCGTTCCAAAATACGCTGAGGACAGAACATTCTAGTACCTAATAAATGCATTGAGGACAGAACATACATAAATGCGATGAGGACAGAACATACATAAATGCGATGAGGACAGAACATACATAAATGCGATGAGGACAGAACATACATAAATGCGATGAGGACAGAAGATACATAAATGCATTGAGGACAGAACATACATAAATGCGATGAGGACAGAACATACATAAATGCGATGAGGACAGAACATACATAAATGCATTGAGGACAGAACATACATAAATGCGATGAGGACAGAACACACATAAATGCACTAGGGACAGAACATACATAAATGCGATGAGGACAGAACATACATAAATGCATTGAGGACAGAACATACATAAATGCATTGAGGACAGAACATACATAAATGCGATGAGGACAGAACATACATAAATGCACTAGGGACAGAACATACATAAATGCACTAGGGACAGAACATACATAAATGCGATGAGGACAGAACACACATAAATGCGCGGAGGACAGAACATATTAGTACTTAATGAATGCGATGAGGACAGAACATACCTTAATGCACTTTGACTGAGGACAAAACATACCTAAATGCGCTGAAGACGTAACTTACCTAAGTGCGCTTAGGACGGAACATACCTAAATGCGCTGGCCTGAATGTCAAGGTTGCAGTTGATGAATTTCACCTCGTACACGTGACCCATGTTCGTGAACGCGGCCTTTGCCACCGCAATGGTTCCCGCCCCGCTCTTGCATTTTATCTCGAGGGTCGCAGCAAAGCTAGGGTCAAAGGTTGTGGTGGTGTCAAGGTTAAGAAAATTTGCACTGAAATAAGGAACTAAAGTTTTTAAATGTCGTTCATTACTTGTGCATTTCCGTTATTATGTCTATGTTCATATACACCCTCTATTTAAAGTATACTAATACCTACAGTTTATTCTGATTAAAAAAATTTGTATAAACATAATTTGCATAGATATTTACGATCACCATATCTCTGTACGTGTTTAGCCACAGTCTGTATCAATGAAATAATTTCTGAATATAAATTCGCTAGAAAATCTCTTGCGCATTATTCTCGAAAGCTGAACGCAGCGTACTTGAAGAGCGCTGCCGTGAGGTCGGCGTTCACGTTGTAGAGGCGGATACGCTGGGCAGGCGGACTGGAGAAGGCGGTGGCGGACAGCGGCGTGCTGGCCGTCAGGAAGTTGCACTCATACAGACCTGGGGAGCCAAACAGCGAATGAAATTGATGATATGCATACATTAGTATATTGTTAATAAATACTTTTAATGCTAAAACACCAGCAGGCTAACTAACTCAGTGGAGCGCTCCTATGACAGTATAATGAATACGAGTACATGTAAATAATAATAATAATAACAATAATGATAATAATAATAATAATAATAATGATAATAATAATAATAATAATAACAAAACCGCTGCTGCTTCTGCTGCTACTACTACTACTACTACTACTACTACTACTACTACTACTACTACTACTACTACTACTACTACTACTACTACTACTACTACTACTACTACTAATAATAATAATAATAATAATAATAATAATAATAATAATAATAATAATAAATATTATTATTATTATCATTATAATAATAATAATAATAATAATTATTATTATTATTATTATTACACATGCTGATGCTGATGACCGTGGACTTTTAAGTGTACGAATTGGCAGGTTGGTCCGAAATGTTAATCTATACAATACCAATCACTTTCAAATTATGGAAATACAAATTACCTCGAATGCTGGTACATCCGGTCGGAGCTGCTCCCGACACTTCCGTTACAAACAACACCAGCCAGACGACAAACTGCACGCGCATGTCTCCGCTGAAACGATAGATATGAAACAGCCTAGTATAATGACTATAAATGTCAATCTACGATATATAAAAAAAACGTGTTATTATTATAGTTGGGACATACATTTTTTTGTTTTATAATAGCTTATCGTTTTGATATACATTTTAAAACGAAAATTTAACTTCGAAAAGGCCATTATGTTTACATTTTTTCCCCTTTCAACGCTTATTAGGTCAAATACATATTTTGTTACGGTATTAGCTCCGTGGAAAAGCCATAGATTGCGTTCATTTTACAATAACATATTGCACGAAGTATTGATGTTTTACACACAGTTTACTTACAAAGAACATGTAGTTAGCATGTATATCAGAAATAAAATTTAAATGATTTTGTTTATAATCTGGCAATTATTTAGTTTATTTTAGTAACAAACTTACAACTTGAACATTGATAGTAACAAACTTACAACTTTAACATTGAACGACCGCTTTCAGTGATATTCATTACATCTGATATAAAATAATTCACGGGTGTTTTTGGACGAATAAACTACATGAAATGATTGGTACTTCGTCATAAAACCTTCCTCGAATACGGTTAGTAAAGAACTGTGAAGAAACGTAAATGAAAGACAGCAAAAAAAAACATTCCACTTTGATGCCTAGCTATGTGCGCATCTTCCCTTTTAACAACAACAATTCCCCCACCTCTCAAAGACAAATATATATTAATTTTTAAATATAACACAATAAACTGAACAACACACCGTTCACTATTCCCCATTGAATCACAAAGTTAAATATTTGTACGTACGTAGAAAGTTTTATTACTTATACCGAATAAATGTTCCAAACCAAACGTACTGTATGTGTGCCAAGTCCAGTATTACAGCTCATGTATATAACGTATTAAAGGGATTAATACGTTTAATCCAGTGTTAAATTCGGTGTTCTTTCTGCGTATGGTAGTCGGGCTATACTTATGAGGTCAAAAGGATAACGGATTCTTGGTCAACCGAACGGTGGCCTCTTTAATCAAAATCGACAGGCCATGATCGCGTTTATGTAATCGTTTTTTTGGCAAATCTTTTTCGAATATGCCAAAGAGGTGTGCACAGATAAATGACGGCGTCTGTAATCATATTCTTTGCGTGATTTCTTGGGCGTGTTCGAATATAAATAAGCCTATACAAATAAAACTCTATAAATTGTCAACTTGGCAGTCTGTGAATTCTGAATAGGTCCCTTTCGTATACTCGGACAGCAGTGTGTGTATGTATAGAGAATGTACTCGTGCGGTACCTCGGCCACCGGTGTTCGAATCGTTGACCCAGCTAGCAGTGGTCAGTGGTCACAATGGCGAACTGGCGGACATGCCGGGGCTACATCCCGGCCAGCTTGTTCAGTGGTCACCATGGCGGGCTGGCGGACATCCTTAGGTAATGTACTTCCGGCTCCCTCACGACAACATAGCTCATCATGTTCCTATGTTTTAAAACACACATATATACACAACGGGGGCTGAAAATGTACATTTATTAATTAAACTGGCTGTGCCCCGTTGGAGCCGCCACGATAGAAGCACAACTACGAATAGTGATTGAGGTTCACGTACGAACATACGTCCTAAAGCTCGTTAAAGAAAACTTAAGTATTTTTTTGTATTAGTAAAATTCATTAAGTATGTGGCAGTTCATATATAGGTCATTATGCAGCTATCAACGTTTTCCCCCAGGGTGGGAGCGGCGGGCATATAGGGGACTTAAGACTGCAAGCGATCCCCGACAGGCAGGAATTTGACATGCCAAATGATTCTGGGTCCCGGGGAAATAGACTTTGGTCGGACTTTAGATCCCGGTAATATATTCCCCGGGCCATTTATCTCAAATTTTCACTTATGTACAGATTAAGTTAAGATTTCTTAAAGAAACGTGGTAAATACCAATACAGGCATTAGAAATGGCGTCCATATGCATGTGCATCTCAATACTTCAACTATAAAAAATACTAGGTTTGGGCGTTTATCCGGAGTCGCCTTCCTAATCCAGAAGTATGTGTATTTTGTAGGACTCGTTAGGCCAAAAAAATAAATGGTTTGCTTCCGCTTACATATCAAAAAATTAATTAATTATCGCCGTGATATGACTGAAATACTGTTAAACACAGCGAAAACCCAAACAAACAAACAAGAAAACAAACAGGTAGAAAATTCAAAAGTTGGCTCATGTGTTCCTGTATGGAAATATTGATAATTGTTATACAACTATATTAATATCTTTGTGACAGGTAATCAACGTCAAGAAAAAACGTCTGGCTTATTAAATGCACGTGCACAGTCATACTGTTCCCGCACAAGCATTACGTTGCAACAACAATCCACTCCAGTGAGTTGCGTATATTAACCAAAAAGATGGTGTTTAATTATAGATTTGAAACCGTATATGGATATGTAAGTTGTTTTTATACAAATATATACACAGGAGTGAAACACTTGTTTGCAATTAACTTATTATTATCTGAATTTTGCATACGTTTAAATTACATAATTACGTTCGCACTTCCTAACAATAACATAGTGATAGGCCTACGACAGCTAGGCTGCGTTTCAGTATTAACAAAACAGATGAAACCATATATGGGCATGTTAGAGGGTTAAAACTAATAAGGCCGAACTATAAATTGTTTTGTAAGTAAGACTGATGCATTTTTTAGTATGATATGCATGATGAATACATTCAATGTTTGTCTGCCACTTTATAAGGTCAGTATTCAGCACGTTGTGGTCGTATTAACTGAAACAGACTATAGAATTGGTTGGTTCCGCTTACTCAATTACGGGTGTATTGGTCGAACTAAGCGAACGCGGGAAACAGAGAAGAATTCCTGCTTGAGCCAAGTGAGATTATTGACATTAACGTTAGAATAAATTATCAAAACAGTGCCCAGGGTATTTAACACACATTGGTTATGTTATCGTTTCATCTAGATGTTAAAGCAGAAACGGTAAGGTGTTATGTATGGTAATTATGTTTAAATGATGTTACAACTCGTATTTGACAAAAAATTATTTTGGATGATCATATTAATCATTATTTCGGATATAAAATTCTTGAAAATGAAATATTAATGTATACTCTATTCGGATGCAGTCGCGGTACGGACGGAGTCGCGGTACACGATAAACATCATATAGCGGACATTTTTTTTCTAAACAAAACCCCACTCTTTTCCCAGACTCGGCTTCTTATCATGAAAACTAAATGAAAATTCATAGAATATTGCTAAAGTACAACGTGTTTTCTTAAAATTTGCTTGTATATACATTTCAGCTGAGAGTCTCATCCGATTTCAGTGAAGTAATTAGTAGGATATTGTTTTTACTCGCTCGTATGTGCCAAAGTAGTAGGAGTATTTCCCCATGTGTTTTTAATCAAGTTATTTTCTTTCCGGTAATTAAGGTTTTAATGCCAAAAGGGAAGTTAATATGATATAATTGTAAATGAAAATGGAGCCAGCCACCCATGTATTCTTGATGAATTGATTTGTTCAGAATAGTTATAATACCCCTGTATTCCTGTAAAATCGGGTATTTTTGTATCTGTTTTATAGAGTGTAGTGCAGCCAATAGCCCTAACCCACATGGACAGCGATTTTTAATGCATTTTTGGCATTTATTTCACTTTTGTTTTTGACGATTTACGAAAATAGTTTTGCGTAAGTGCGTAAGCCCAGCTACGTGCCTGGTTTTTGCCATTTACGGAAATAGACGAACATGTTCCTACTCAGTCTGTCTGTTCCTATTCGGTCATCATAGATATTCCTGTTACCACTGATTTGTTTCGCCATATATTTACATGCAGGTTCATGTCATTTATAGAGAATACTAGGTACAGTGGATAAAGATAAATAAAGTTAATGTAGTTAATTAAATAAAGTTAATTTAGCGAGGCCTAGAAAATGGTTTAACCTGAACCATGAGCCTTGGCAAATAACATGAAAAACATAAAATAAGGTCTTTGAAATTCATTTTCATTATATTACGCATGTATTTGCTTATTCCACTGTGTTGAAATATTGCTACGTTTAACCCGAGGGATGTTATTTTCACAATGCCGGGTGAGGATGGGATAAAATAAATTCAGGACTGTCTATTTTCTGTTTTTGAAAGGTACTAAGGTTCAGATGGTCCAATTATACACTATTTTGTTAAAAATACATAATGATATAATTGACAAAAAAAACAAACAACGGTAATTAAACAGTTATCACATGGGTGTTTCGGGGACAGTAAAAACTGTTGGTCCTTCGTAACAGGATGACAGTCATCCCTCCACCTTGGGCCAACGGTTTTGACTCTTCCTGAATCACCCGGTATGTCATCCCGACACTGAGGGCAAATAGTTTTGACTTTTCCTGAATCACCCGGGATATCATCCCGACACTGAGGGCAAACAGTTTTGACTGTTCCCGAAACAGCCATGTGTCAACTGTATACTTTCAATTTGTAAATATTATAATTGCAGATAACTGATAAGCTAACATGGCAGAGTTAAAAAGTTACAGAGTAAATGGCAACCACACCTACAATACCCCAAATGGTAAGTTGAGTATTATTTTTATTCCAATATACTGATGTAATGTCAATTAAGAGCATGTACTATGCTGTGAATTGCCAGTTATACAATTAATCTTTGTTTTGGAACGAATAATTCTCAAAGACTGTGGTACAGTACAGGTAAAAAACAAAAAAAGTGTATTAATTTAAATAGTGAAGAAACTAATGTTTGAATCTTAGCAAAACGTTTTAAGTTGTTACTTTTTAACTACCTTGCACGAAAGTTACGCATTGTCCCAAAAATTGATGTACAAAGATGTTAAATTTACCGAATGTTAATTTCTCATTTGAACATCTTACAAACACATTATTTCATTTTAAGATGATGTTAATGCTAGGTTCACACTATCGTGCGATCCGTCACGAACGCCGCAATTGACCACTCGTAGCTGAACTTAGTATTTCTCTGAGATTTCGGGCTTGGATACGATGTGATACGAGTCCATACGTTTTGATACGCTGGGTCTTGATTGGGTCTTGATCTAACACGATCATCATGATCGGGTTTCCCGAATTAGGATGTTTTAGTATGTACAAATAAGTTCCGCTACGCTTATCACGAATACATACGAATTCATGATCGTGATCGATGGAGATCACGATTGGAGCTACGATTGTCACAGAATGATATAAATACAGCCAGACTGACTATTGATTCATTGTTTCTTCACATCGCAACGCATCTTAACAGAGCTTGTTGTTTTTTCTTGTCTATGATCGATCCCGATCACCACGGTTTTGATGCACGATTAGATACAGTTTGTCGCGCTTTGTTAGGATGCAATTAGATCTGATACGATGATCTTGATGGACCATTGATCGCAGTTGATTGTGTTAATAACAGAGAATTTCTGAACCGTTCAACAAGTTTTTCTACGATTAACGTGGTTTCCATGACTGACCTCAGGATCTGTTAAGATCTGATAAGATCTATACTATCACCACGATTGGTCCACGATTAAGATCACGATTTCAATCGTGACGCGAATCGTGATAGTGGGAACCTAGCATAACGATGAATGATTGTTTTCAATCAGCAAAATATGGGCAAAGACCAAGTAAATTAACATGTTAAACAAAATGTGCCTGCAGAATCTCTGCACACTGTTGATATATTTTGTGCACAAAGAGATTAAAGGTATGATGATTGTTTGTAAGTAGTACAGGCATTGTATTCCTTCCTTTTCTTTTTTTTTTCCATAATGCTGGATTTAGGGTTAATGCTAGGGCCCTGGGGCGGTATTCGCAATGCTCGGGCCCTGGGGCGGTATTCGCAATGCTAGGGCCCTGGGGCGGTATTCGCAATGCTCGGGCCCTGGGGCGGTATTCGCAATGCTAGGGCCCTGGGGCGGTATTCGCAATGCTAGGGCCCTGGGGCGGTATTCGCAATGCTAGGGCCCTGGGGCGGTATTTGCAATGCTAGGGCCCTGGGGGGGTATTCGCAATGCTAGGGCCCTGGGGCGGTATTCGCAATGCTAGAGCCCTGGGGCGGTATTCGCAATGCTAGGGCCCAGGGGTGGTATTTGCAATGCTAGGGCCCTGGGGCGGTATTCGCAATGCTAGGGCCCTGGGGCGGTATTCGCGATGCTAGAGCCCTGGGGCGGTATTCACAATGCTAGGGCCCTGGGACGGTATTCGCAATGCTCGGGCCCTGCTGCGGTATTCGCAATGCTAGGGCCCTGGGGCGGTATTCGCAATGTGGGGCGGTATTCGCAATGCTAGGGCACTGGGGCGGTATTCGCAATGCTAGGGCCCTGGGGCGGTATTCGCAATGCTAGGGCCCTGGGGCGGTATTCGCAATGCTAGGGCCCTGGGGCGGTATTCGCAATGCTAGGGCCCTGGGGCGGTATTCGCAATGCTAGGGCCCTGGGGCGGTATTCGCAAAGCATCTTAAGTTAAATTGTATCCTTATCCTTGAATTTGGAAATTTGCTCAACTGTATAATTGGAACAGTTTAGCACAAAGTAACAGTTTAAAATAGCATCATTATGAACATGTTATTTGAGCAATATCAACAACATATGCATTTGTTTATTAAGTAAAGAAATATAATACATTCAGACTTTGCACTGAAGTGAAAATATTTAAGAAACTACGTAAGATGCTTTGTGAATGCCAGCCCAGTACTCAAGTCTTACGTCCCAATTTATTGTGATTGCACCAGTTAAATTCAGCAGCAAAGCTACCAAGAATTATTAGCAATTGGGCAAAGTCTGCGAAATAACCCACATGTCCGAAGCCTGTGACAAGTAAAAACCTACCCGGGCAAGTTAAAATTTTGACCTGATTGCCTAAGAAGGATGCAAATTCTGACATTAAAAGATTCATTTACTAAGAATACAAAGTCCTGTCCAGATTTTGTCCTCGTAAAACATCATTATTACATGTTGATTTTTATTCCAAATGACTGACTATGTGAAAGATCATTGTTAGCATTTGGACTATGAGAGTAATTTAGAGTTTATCATTTCTGCACTGTTATTTAGGTACACGTGTACCTGTTTATCTGTGACAATATGCTGACCCAAATCAAGAGGTTATATTCTAGCACAGTCTCTCATTACTGAGATCTTTTTAGTGTTATTTCGTTTAAGGTCTCAATAAAATGATAAAATGTTTATTGTTTAAACATTCCACACAATAGTTGAAGGTTATAGGCAGGGCTTGCATTAAGGGACGTTTTGGAGTAATTTACTAGCATTTGGACTATGAGAGTAATTTAGAGTTTATCATTTCTGCACTGTTATTTAGGTACACGTGTACCTGTTTATCTGTGACAATATGCTGACCCAAATCAAGAGGTTATATTCTAGCACAGTCTCTCATTACTGAGATCTTTTTAGTGTTATTTCGTTTAAGGTCTCAATAAAATGATAAAATGTTTATTGTTTAAACATTCCACACAATAGTTGAAGGTTATAGGCAGGGCTTGCATTAAGGGACGTTTTGGAGTAATTTACTCCCAGTTTTTGTAACAGCCTACTTCCAAAATTGCAGCCACGAAGTTCCATCATGTAAGGATGAACCAGTTAGAAGAAAAATGTAGGTGTTTTATCTAAATGTGTACCTCTTTCACTGAATACATTGGCATATAAACACCAGTCCTGATGAAAAAGAACTGACCTTAAACAAACCTTTAATTTGATACTTAATTTTATTTCTGAAATGCTCAGGACTTCAATGCTACTGTAAAAACTTCCAAAATAGAGGCCAGAAAGTTCAAACTTCCAGTTTGTAAAAGTTAATGAAAGCCCTATATATGACCTGTCTTTTTGTGAAGAAATGCTGTGAATACAGTTAACCTACCACAAAGTTTTGTTCATACTACACCTGAAAAAAAAAAGTTTGTACATGTCTTCAGTCACGAAGTCTGTGGTCCTACAAATTCTTAATAGGATATATACACAGTAGATGAAATAAAATATGAGTGGTGAATGTCTAACTTTTACATGGTGTATATGGTCTCCGTATACTGATGAAATACAATTAGGTTACTTTTATAATAAATGAATGGGCACCGCATACTTATGGACAAAAAAACAAACAAAGTGCAGGGCAAGAAAATGGATATTTCTCCGTGTTTTCATCATTATATGACAATAATTTTAGTTCTATGGACCGCAGTGGATATCGCTACTAAATATTCTTACAACATATATTCCTGAAATTCATCCCTCGTCATAGATGAAGTGAAAAAGTGTCCATGTCTTTTATTCATGAAGTGAATTTTCAGATATATATTCAACTTTCTCTTCCATTTTGGCTATAATTCGTATGATAGAAGCTCATTTAAGTTTCTGTGATCTTATCACTGTGTTTTTGGTGAAAAATAAGTTTGGAACTATAAACTTTATATTTGAAACTGAAGATTTAAATGCAAATTATGCATAACATTCAATACAGGTACTTGTTTTTGACCGAGATCTTCACCATGCTAGCACTATTTTCTCAAATTGAACGTTTATGTGTGGCTTAAACCATATTTTGTTCCGTGCAATTTGCGGTTTCATCATAGAGTATATGAATTGTGATACACATATATCTTGCCTGTTTAACGACTTTGCACGACGTATACTGTGCATTCCAAATTTATTTCAGCAGTAGACGGTGACCATATGCACCATGTTTTATGTAGCTGCGAACAAGGCTGTGCACTAAAGTCAGTGTCTTGTTGTACACCATGAACTAGTTGTGTCTGCAGCAAGATATTGTCTTAAAATGGGTGCATGTTTTGAATGGGGAAAACCAGTTTTGGAATGTTCTGTTTAATACCCCTACATCACCTCATCTATCAACAATATATTATACCGAGTGGTTAAGTCCTAGATTACAGTAACCTGATCTGAACAAAATCCATAAAAGTTACCCAAGCCATTTGTGTTTGGTTTTATTGTAGATCTTCTCATATTGTGTTTGTCATTTTTGGTCATTGTCATGTATCAATGTTGTGTTCTTGCCTGTAGGGCGCTGGGACACCAGATTTAGAATTTTGAATGATACTATGTGACCGACTGGACTCCACTAACACTTATGGGTTAAGGGGTAGTGGTAAACACTAGAGAGCGTCTGATTGCATCTTGAATAAAAATAAGTTTATGTTCATATAGATAAGATGGACACATTTAACATTAAACAAGAAAATATAAAATGGCATGTGTTATACATGTATTGAAATATTTACAGCTTTGTTTGTCTAAGGCATTAAAACAGTTGTGTTATACATGTATTGAAATATTTACAGCTTTGTTTGTCTAAGGCATTAAAACAGTTGTGTTATACATGTATTGAAATATTTACAGCTTTGTTTGTCTAAGGCATTAAAACAGTCGGACTAGCACACCTTCATTGTATATGCTATTGTAGAAATACCTGTTAGCGTTTGTCATATATTGGGATGAAAAAAAAAGCTGTTTGCTCCTGTGGTTTAATGACCCCGGGCAATGTGACCTGAATTATTTTCATAATCCCTATAAATAGCAACTAATACAGGTATGTCAGGATTGACTGGACTGGTCGCATAATAGCAAGAATGTAAACGACAATTTTAAATCTGACTTATGTGTAACCTAACTATCTTTGTGGTATTAAATTTACAAATAATTGTAAATTCATTGAAATCAATATGTATTACACCATCTATAGTCTGTTCTTTGTTTTCTTTTTAACCAAATAAGGTTGTGTCAATTTATTGAAGTCAATAGGTGTTACACCATCTCTAGTCTGGTCTTTGTTTTCTTTTTGACTATATAAGGTTGCAATATTTAGGTATCTACATATTCAAAGCACCTGGAGTGGTCTATAGGTTCTCTATAGGCTTTGAAAAGCGATGTAATAGACTTCCCTTCAAATGTAAATGAATGTGATATCCATGTTCCACATTTTAATCCTCTATTAAGTTTTATGTGAAAATAAGACGCTGTCTTCGTCAACAAAAATTAGTAGTTCTGAAGGTTACCCATTTACAACCTAGCCACTTTGTAGGGTTGAAATATTTTCGTACCATTGGGGTGTTCATTTGATTGTAAGTGTTGATAGGGATACTGAGGTTTTCTAACTAAATGCAATCATGGATATCAATGGAAAAGGTCAAGATTACTTTTTGCTTAACACATTTTAATTCACTTTGACTGCATTTTGTTTTTGTTGAATTTTAGTTGTTTTCAATACTTTTATATTTTTATGTATCCATGTGTATGGAATACAAGGTTTGCCCAATTAAATATGTGAAATATACTGCTACCATACCTACATTTTCTCTCTGTAATTTCCATTGATGGCGTTTAGAATTATATTTGATACTTACAGGAACTATGCCTAAGAAACTGTGGGACTCATAGTGGCCATATGTGAAAGTATTTGAAATTTAAGATACGCATATAAGTATTTATATTGGAATATAATAAAGGTTGAACTAAGTTATATATAAAGGGACAAGGATTTACACATTTTTGAGAAATAATTCTAGTCCGTACAGAAATATCCTATCCCATCTATACCTGTAACAGGTGGCTAGAACAATGTCTGGATGATGTACAAAATCTGTTATTTTTGAAAGACAGTAGCCAGATTTCACAAGTTTATACCTTATAAATATAGAAGGAAGGTTAGTTTCACTGAAAGCCTATGCATTTATTAATGGCATTTTTTCAACATCTACATGTATCTGGTATCAGCGCACACATATCATTTTATTATAGTTTAGTACCTAATAGAGTCCATTGCAGTTTCTTTTACACTGAATGAGGTTAAAAAATATTGAAACTAATGTAAAAATGTAGTACTGACATTTTTGAAAGTATTTTGATTGTTTTGAATATTGATGGATAGAAATTTTGATATTTTATTTTATTCTTTATATTTAAGGACCACTAAATGCTAAAATCGTTTAAGCATATGTCATATAGGTAGATTTAGGTTTAAATGTTCTGGATTCATACATGATTTATAACAAAATTGTATTGAAAGATTCCTACAGCATTTTAGTGCATGGTTTTTCTGTATAGATATGAAGAATCCATGTAGACCCTGCCCTCCATTATTCATTTAACATAAATGGGGATCACCTGGCGATTGTGAGATTCTGATTTTCAGTACTATACAATAATTGTGCAGATCTTCCTAAAATTCTTTTAAAATGCTAAGGACTGCATGGTTCTACCAGCGCAGCTCACCCAGAATTCATTGTATTCAACATAATTTCACATTTTGACAAGTGCAAATAGCATGTAAAGGCAAAAAGAAAATCACACTTAATTCAACTAAGGTGTAAAAAAAGAAGTTGTTTGTTTCAACTAGCCCGACCGACCGTGTTTTTTTGCCCCAGACCATAAACTTTTTGTTGCCATTTGGAAATGTTTCTTTTAAATATTCGTGTATTTTTTAATAATATTGAACGTTTTGTTAGGAAGGCAGTAACTAGACTGGGATCCGGCCCCTACACATGTTATTTTAATATTCTATTACAACCTACAGCCTAGGCAGCAACGCCAATAGTGTTGGTGTTGTTTAACCGTTTGTATACAGTAGTTTTCGCCCTTTGTTACAACTTTGCCATGGTTTGCTTCAATAAATAAATCGGATTTTGCAAAGTTCGTTGGAGATTTCCTCCTAAATACTGACATTAATTGATCATTTGGGCACATATTTAACAATAACAAGCGTCTATGCCTTAATAAAGTTTGATTGTGTACAGGTGCTTATGAATAATAAATGGCAAAAAAGCGTCTATTGATGCAGAACCGTGTACTTATCTCCAAGTGGTGTTGTGACCAGGGACCAAGTGTGAAAACGTGTGTAAAGTACATTTTAATCCAGTGCACAGGGATTCTCTCCCATATGGCCAGCGCCCCCCAGAAGACTTGCTAATTGGGTTATGGGGGATAGTGCAAGATACAGAAGACGCCCCGTTCCAGAGGCGTCCCTGGGTCTTTTAGTGCTCGGTGTGAAGCACCTAGTACACAGCACCTCGGTTTAACGTGTCATCCGAAAAACGAGTTAGAAGGTTAGGGTTTGGCAGGGGATCGAACCTACAACCCATGGATTGTGAAGCCAGTGCGTTACCACTAGACCAAGGAACCACCTGCAAAAACTTTGAAAACCCTATTGAAACATGTTTTTTAATCCCCCGCCGTGAAGCGGGAGTGGGGTTATAGGAATGCCCTCGGTCTGTCCGTCCAACTGTCGGTAACATTTTCGTGTCTGCTCCATATCTCCTATACCCTTTGAAGGATTTTCATGAAACTTGGCTCAAATGTTTAGGTCATTCAGACAATGTGCAGAAGGCATGAGTCAGTCACGCCGGCTCAAGGTCAAGGTCACACTTGAAGGTCAAATATTCGAGCCTCCATTTCATGTCCGCTCCATATCTCCTATACCCTTTGAAGGATTTTCATGAAACTTGGCTCAAATGTTTAGGTCATTGAGACATTGTGCAGGAGGCATGAATCAGTCACGCCGGCTCAAGGTCAAGGTCACACTTGAAGGTCAAATATTCGAGCCTCCATTTCGTGTCCGCTCCATATCTCCTATGCCTTTCGAAGGATTTTCATGAAACTTGGCTAAACTGTTTAGGTCATTGAGACGACGTGCAGAAGGCAAGGGCCTTTCACGCCAGCTCAATGTCAAGGTCACACTTAAAGGTTAAATTTTTAGGCCTCCATTTTTGTGACTGTTTTTCGTGTCAGCACCGTAGCCCCTATACCCTTTGAAGGATTTTCATGAAACTTGGCTCAAATGTTTTGCTCATTCAGACCATGTGCAGAAGGCATAAACCAGTCACGCCAACTCAAGGTCATGGTCACACTTGAAGGTTGAATGTTTGAGCCTTTATTTTTATGTCAGTTTTATATTTCCTGTGCCCTTTAAAGGATTTTAATGAAACTTGCCTCAAATGTTTATCACATTGAGGCAATGTGCAGAAGGCATGAGGCAGTCACGCCACCTCAAGGTCAAGGTTACACTTGAAGGTCAAATGTTTGAGCCTCCATTTTTGTGTCTGCTCCATATGTCCTATGCTCTTTGAAGTATTTTCATAAAACTTGGCTCAAATTTTTATCACATTGAGGCGATGTGCAGAAGGCATGGAGCAGTCTTGCTACCTCAAGGTCAAGGCCACTATTAAAGGTCAAATGTGTAAACTTGAAAAATCTTCTATGAAAACGCAAGGCCCAGAGGTTTCATATTTGGTATGTAACATCCTTTAGTGGTCCTCTACATAGATTGTTCAAATTATGCCCCTGGGGTCAAAACGGGCCACGCCCAGGGGGTCACATGTTTTATATAGAATATATAGCAAAATTACTTTAAAAATCTTCTCCTCTGAAACCACAAGGCCCAGAGGTTTCATATTTGGTATGTCACATCGTATAGTGGTCCTCTACAAAGATTGTTCAAATTATGCCCCTGGGGTTTGAACTGGCCACGCCCAGAGGGTCACATGGTTGATATAGAATATATAGCAAAATGACTTTGAAAAACTTCTCCTCTAAAACTGCAAGGCCCAGAAGTTTCATATTTGGTATGTAACATCCTTAAGTGGTCCTTTACAAAGTTTTTTCAAATTATGCCCCTGGGGTCAAAACGGGCAAGCCCCGGGGGTCACATGGTTTATATAGAATATATAGCAAAATGACTTTAAAAATCTTCTCCTCTGAAACCACAAGGCCCAGAGGTTCCTATTTAGTATGTAACATCGTATGGTGGTCCTCTACAAAGATTGTTCAATTTATGCCCCTGGGCCCAAAACTGGCCACACCTAGGAGGTCACATGGTTTATATAAACTTAAATAGCAAAATGTCTGTAAACATCTTCTCTAAAACCGCAAGGCCCAAAGGTTTCATATTAGGTATGTATCATTCTATAGTGGTCCTTTACAAATAGTGTTCAATTTACGCCCCTGGGGTCAAAACTGGCCACTCGCCGGGGATGACATGATTTACATAGACTTAAATACCAAAATGTCTTTAAAAATCTCCTCAGAAACCGCAAGGGTCCAGAATTTTCTTATTTGGTACGTAACATCGTATATTGGTCCTCTACAAATATTGTTCAATTTATGCCCCTGTGGTCAAAACACTCACGCCCCGGGGATCACATGGTTTATGATGACTGAAATAACAAAATGACTTTAAAAATATTCTCTTCTGAAACGGCAAGGCCCACAGCTTTTATATATTTGGTACGAAAATATTGCATAGATGTCCCTCCAAGATTGTTCAAATTATGCCCCTGGGGTCAAATCTGGCCACACCCTGAGTAAGGGTATCACGTTTAAATGGTCGCGTTTCGTGTTTCGCTCAAAAACGTTTACAAAAACAGTAAACGTTTAAACGACAGTCAATATCAACAGAATCCATTTTAGTTCATTACGTTACGACGTTGCAAAGCTTATTAACAGCTGCTGAAAAAGACTCGTATTTGTATCACGTGCGCCAGATGGCCCTGATTCACAATACCGTAAACATAACAATACACCATGTACGGACTAAACGTCTTGAATATTTAACGCGCGTCGGCACGAAGTGCACGAGAAAATTTTCCCGCCATTTTTTGCATGAGCATGCCCCGAATCGTCTTGAACATTCGACGCGCGTCGGCACGAAGTGCACGAGGAAATTTTCCCGCCGTTTCTTCATCGGCATTCATTTTTAGAGATATGGCGAACGAGACAGGTCGCGGAAAAAAATCTCCGTATTGGAACTTTTTTACTAAAATTGAAGTATGCGGAAAAGAAAAGGTTAAATGTAACTTGTGTGCAACCGAGTTGTCGTACAAAGGTGGAAGTACGGGGACCATGGCGAACCACATAAAAATGGTTCACAAGTCTTTGCGACTGGATGCAACTAAAACGTCCGCAGACGATAGTGAGAAACAGCAGCGGAAGCTGACTGATTTTGCCAAACCCACGATGACTCGGCAAAAATTGATAGTTTGCACAGAGAAATTAGCCCTCATGTGTGCGCGAGATCTCCGACCTATTTCCATTGTAAATGAAGATTAGGTTTCATTGACTTTTGTCGAGAGCTTAATCCGCCCTAGCACAGTGTCAACTTACGTTACAAAAATGTACGAGTCGGAAAAAAGCGAACTGCTAAACGTATTATCCAAGCAGACTGGCGTGGCACTGACATCGGACCATTGGACTAGCCTTGCAACGGAGGGCTATATTACAGTAACTTGTCACTTCATTGATGAAGGTAAGCACAAACTATAAATGCATTGATATATTTTTAATAACATAATTTCATACCAAATCAGTTTATGGAACCCACAGTACATTACAGTACATTAATCATTTAATTATTTGAAATTTGACATTTAATTCGTCGGCATGTTTATAATGAAATAGGACATATTTTAAGTTTACTGTAGTGATGCAATGATTTAGTAAACAAATATACGTCATGTACGAGTTTGTCAATTTGGATGTAGGAAAAAATACCTCATCACGTTAGTGAAATTTGAATGTTGACTTTAGTATTATGCCAAAAATGATAAAGTATCTTGTAAAAAAAAAGCTATTTTAAGCGTGTAAGAAGATGTTTAATGTATTCCATTTTCTGTTTGCAGATTGGAATTACCACAACAGAGTGTTGGCCACTCGAGCTGTCAAAGAGCGACACACTGCAGAAAATACAGCAGCGGAAATCAAATCGATAACCCAGGAATTCGGCATAAAAGATGAGCATGTTTCCGCAATTGTAACTGACAATGCGTCAAATATGTGGCGTGCGTACAACAACTTCAGTGGACTCACGTACGCTGTTTTGGACACACGCTACAATTGTCCATTCGCAGTGGGTTTGAGAAGTCGGAGACTATCCGAAAGGCATTGGTTTCATGCAGAAGATTAGTAAAACACTTCCGAAAATCCGTTGTCGTCTCAAATGCACTTGAAGAAAAACAAAAGCAAATGGGCTCCAAGTCCAAGGAAAACAGCTTAATCATTGACTGTGAAACACGTTGGAATTCAACATACGACATGCTCGAAAGGCTTCTCGAACAGCGTCTACCGGTGTATGCCGTCTTGCACGACCCAGCCGTAACAAAAATCGCTGATGCGCGTTCTCTTGACCTAACTGATGACCAGCTGAAAATAATTGAGGGTCTGGTCCCGGTTTTAAAACCGCTATATTTTGCAACGAGAACAATGTGTTCAGAGCTGTACCCTACCGTCGGTGGTATTTACCCGATACTTTTCAGTATAATAAACCACCACCTCGCTGAGAATGACCAAGACACTCCCGCTGTTGCAAAATTCAAGAAAGATGTGCATTCTGATTTGGTGAAAAGGTATCACATTGACAGTGACGAAATCACATCAAGCTTGCCGGTCATATGCACTTTTCTTGACCCCAGGTACAGATCACTGCCGTTTCTGACGGAGCCCCAGCGGAAACTGGTTCATGAGAGCGTGCTTGAGCGTGTGGACACTTTACAGTTACCGATGTCTCAACCAACCGCCGATAGCCCAAATATAATCTCTCAACCAGGGCCAAGCAAGCGATCGAAACTTGACCAAGATGACATGGCATTTTTGTTAGGTGGATATTTCCAGGCAACAACCAGTGCTACACCGTCAAATGGTGCCGAAGAACTTGAGCGTTATCTGTGTGATAAAGCTGTCCCATTAAGTCAAAGTCCATTTCTGTGGTGGAAATTGAACATGGACACCTATCCCCGACTTGCAGTTCTTGCGAGAAAATTGACCGGTGTGCCAGCAACTTCCGTACCATCGGAGCGAGTGTTTTCCGTTGCTGGAGCTACCATTACTAAGCTTAGGGCGTCCCTAGACTCTTCATCAGTGGACAAACTGGTGTTCCTCCACAAATCTAGTGAGTAAACCTTTACGGGACGACGGGTACGCAAACCACGCCAGCGAGTTCATTCCTGATGCAGCCAATTTAATGAACAGATACTCGTTTTGATGTACATCTTGTTAAGTAAAACATTGAAAATTTTATTGTTTGTCTCAGTATTTCAAATATAAACACTTAAATAAAATGGTCAGGGTACCATTTTACTAAACTACTAACGCTAGTCGTAGACTTACGCACACATTTTAAAGTAATTGAGTTTTAAATATAACAGATTGATGCAAGTTAATAATTTCTTGGAATGTATAAATATGCTATGACTTCGCTCGAAAACATAAAATTTATCAAAGTATTAATAAACTGAATAGTCTTCACTGAATTTAAAATACGGTTGAAAGTTTAGGAATTGCGTAAGTAGCTTAGTAAAATTTTACCCTGCACCATAAATGTCAATATTCAACGATTGAAGCGTTGTCAATTTTTGGCTTATCGCGCTACTATCCTACTAGTAATTACAAATAAATTCCGTAAAGTCTGTATAGGTTACTGGTTTAATTGAGTTTATACATAACTCAACATCGAACGGGTTCAACAGGTTTATTTATCAATATGTATCGCTTTCTATAACGAAATCAGTATCTCACTCACAAGGATTAAAACGGACATAGGGATACCGTTTAAACGGTAACGTTTCGTTTATTTCATTTCGTTTAAACGTTTAGAAAAATCTGTAAACGTGATACCCTTAACCCTGAGAGGTCATGTTTGCGCTCTTCTCTCCAGTCCAACAATTTTTTATCCGCTCTTCACCAAACTTGGTGAAATGTTTGTAGGCATAATATCTCGGTCCAGTTTGATAATTATAATCAACCAAATCACCCAAGAAAATGTGGAGTTATAGCCCTTGATATTGATACCAATTTTGATGATAAACCAAATTGCCCTTGATTTATCTAAAATAAGCCCTTTTAGCAGTTTCGGTCACTATGTCCAACAGTTTTAAATTGATCTTCACCAAACATGATATTTTAAAGTTTGCTTTTAACCTTGAGGGGGCATACCTGTTTTACAAACAGCCCTTGTTTATTATGAATAATTAGATATTAAAAATCAGTTTTAATAGCATACATAGACTATGATAACAAAATATTGCATACAAGTCCATTTATTATTATGCATGTGGTCAAGTTAACCTATAGCGTAGAAAAAAAACCCACAAAACTTTTGTCCATTAAATAGCAATATTAAATTTTGTTCTTACCTCCACATAGCAGCGATGGTGTTTCTGCTGTTCAAGGGAGCTAACTCCATTTAATTCAAACAGGAAACTTTTTTGTTGTTCTGTTCTTTGCAAGATATATTTATTATGTGCATTCCATTTTTACTGTTAATATTTGTAAGAAAATTACATCATTAATCCTAGCACAAGCTCTGTATTCTAAACAATATTTGGTTTTAATCATACTTAATGTCAGTTTTTGCATTAAAATGCTTTCATCTCCTGTGTTTCCTTTTGAGAAATGTTCATAACACTACATTTCTCTTAAAAATCTTCTTTGCATGGAACTTTATCTTTTCCTGTTGAATCAAATAAGCTAGTATACTGTTTTCTGCTATAACAGTCTTTAAAGTTCGCCTTATTAGATTGTCACACGAACAACACAACATGTAGTTTAACATTAAAACTACTAACTTAAGTTAATCCATCCCCCCAGTAGTCATTAAACATTGCAGTATTCCACAAACAGGTGACAAATTTAAATATTTGCTTTGCCAGAAATGTCCTAATAGCCAAGAAACATCTGTTCATAATACGGCTTAAGTTATTCATATGCCTTGAGATTCATTGCACACATATTGGTCGGCTAAGTGTAAAATGCGTATAAATGCTGTGTTTGCCTTTGGGCGATATGTGACATGCATTGGGACAGACTGAATGATCTATCCTCAATGATTGTGTACACAGAGAGGGCTAATTATTCATTATGCGATCATGAATTATTGTTGAGTTCATGCATTTGGATATTTCACAATACAGTACAATGTCATTGCATTATTCAATGATTGTGCTGTTAATAACTGTGTATTTGTGTCAAAGTGATTTCTGACATTGGTTTCTTTGAAGTGGTTTATCCATAGTTTTACTGTTTCTCATTTGCTGATTGGAATGCTCCCTTTCGCTGATTGTCTTATTTATTGGAAAACAATACTATAGTCATGGAAACTAAATATACTGCCATACCAACCTCACCAGAAGGTAATATATCAGTATTTTCAATGAAACCTGTGAAGCATTATACTGGTACTTGCTTTCTGGAAAATTGTAGTTTTATAGGGTATGGTACGAAAATTGATTTAGTCACAAATTAAGAGGCGTGTTGTGGAAAACCCTGACTAAATGCATATACGTAAAGTGTCGTCCTGGATCAGCCTGTGCAGTCGGCAAGGACTGATCCAGGATGACACTTTCCACTTATATGGTATTTTCTGTTTCAAGGAAGTCTCTTCTAAACATATTATCCACTATAGGTCGAAAGTCTCATCCAGGATTAGCCTGTGCGGGACAACACTATGCACATGCATTTAGCCAGATTTTCCTATGATACGCCCCTTATAATTTGCGGACATGATTATAATGACCACAGATTAAATATATTTTGAACAGATAGTTCACTATTTCAGTGTATACTGAACAATCCTTTTCTTATTAATATGTACATGTTGTGTTATTCAAATGTTTGTAATTGGAATGAATGAGTGTTACAGTGATTTAGTTTATACATACTTATTGAAGCGCCGGCTAGCTCAGTTGGTAGAGCGCTAGACTTACACCACTGCGACCTTTGTGATTTATTATGTGAATGACCACCAAAATGACTGTACTTATAAAAATGTATAAAGGACTCATATTAATAATTTTGTGAGCTTGAGTGAGTAGTAAAAAAGTAGTTGAAACTGAATTTCCCTTTGTTGTAATTTAATAATTGTAAGACTTACAATTGGCATAGTATAAGCATGGAATATTAACTTAGTTTGTTTGTTTGGATTTTTCGCCGTATTCAACAGTATTTCAGTCATATTACGGTGGTCAGTTAACCTACTCGCACATTTCCTGGGTAAGCTGGTTTACCAGTACTAAGTGCACATACTTCTGCCAGTAACTGACAACTATATTGCCCTGTTTGACTTTTGGCCCAGTGTCAAACATTGAAATGTTCAATTTCTTTTTTATCTCTGTCAGGAACCGAAACTCCTTTGGAACCTACCATTGAGATAGAAATTGATGGAGTTAAGAAGACAAATGATTTCTCCAGCAAGAAAAGCTCAAAAGATGATAAAACAAAGAAAAAAGAAGAAAAACAAGAGTTAGTAGGAACCTTTGAAATTGTAAGTTATTATACAAATGATAGTTATAATTACAGTATTGCTCACACAAAGCCAACAAATTTCATAATTTGCTCAGTTTAGGTGACTTAGGCCAAAAAAAACTACACTGACTGTTATCTATATTCTGGATTACATGAAAAACAATCATCGCTAAAAAGTTTAGGGTCGTGGGAGGCGAGGAGGGTTCGCTAGGTATGGTTCGAAACACAGAATTTTTTTTGGGCCCAAGTTAGAGGTGAGTTGATGCTGACATGCTGAGTAGTCGAGTAGTCCAGGGTATTGCACAAAATATCGCAGAGTAATTACTCTGCGTCACTTGGCATCAGGTATTAGTTGTACTCGGAGTTACTTGGCTTGATTTTGTTGTTGGTATCAAATACCACTCTATGTAGATAACGCTAAGTAATTAATTGCTTGGACATCTCTGACTCCGCATTGGCGAGTTCAATATTTGTTTTGCTTGAGCTGCGCTGTACATGCTTAACATGATAAGCTGATAAATTCGAAATAAATACAACAGACACATGCATGTAATAGTGGAATGTTGGGTCACTTTAATAGATCTATTTAACGCAGTTCATTTTCTTAATGTTTTGCAGTGTAGTTTCTGAGTTATTGGTTAGATTCATTGTTTTGGTTAAGGATAGGGTTATGGGTTGGGGTAAGGAAAGAAATAGGATTTAGTTTTACAAAATAATTTTGAATGCCTAAAGTTAATAAGAGTAATGCGGCAGTCACACATTCCCGATTTGTTCCCGACAACGTTCCCATTGTGTTGTGACTCTATACATTCGGCTGTGTCACCCGAATGTTACGGCAGTGTTTTGCGACCTTGCCGGACGTGTCCCGTTATTCCCGATCTGCCCAGCAGTGTCTTTATAGCATCCTGACAATGCTACAAATCGTGTCAGGATCGGTTTGAGAATGGGATAAACACGGCTGGAAATGGCTGAATCGGGATGCCTTTGGAACGATGTTGGGAGGATCGGGAATGAGCGGGACACGTCAGCCCATCAGGATCTTGTCCCAACTTTGGACTTATTTGATTGGGGACACTGTAGGATTAAGGACAGCAGTAAAAATCGGGAATGTGTGACTGAGGCTTAACTGAAGTCTTATGGTAGACAGCGGATAGCAAAATAAAATAAAGACAAAACTGAGTCATGTACTTCGATCATTAAAACAGTTTGTTTGACTAGTTTTCAGGTTAATTAGCTCTTTGATCATTATAACATGTTGTTCAACTGTTTTTCAATTTAAATATCACTTTTGGCATTATTACAGATTGTTTGACAGTTTTCACTTGATATGTGACTTTACTAGTTGTAACAGTTTGTTTGGTTTTCACTGTAAATATAGTTATATGGTTTCATGGTTATAACTTTTGACCGATTTTCAGTTTAAATACTCCACATGTCTAGACGTCTTTCTCATGATTGTTGGCACCATGGCTGCAGCGTGCCACGGATCTGCATTCCCGCTGATGATCATTGTATTCGGAGAGATGATTGACCTGTTTGTGGGCAATGCAAAGTATTCTAACAGCATTAACGTTGTTGATAAATGCGGGGGTTTGGCAGCCTTAAATTTGACCATGGAAGGTGTGGTCTCAAATCCGCAAAGTCTCGTGTATGTATAAATAGTGTATACATATTTCCTGCTGGCTATAGTTTTATTATGTCAAATGCATGTACATTATTTTTATCAGTAGCAAATGTGAGTATAAATTACAGCTAATTAGTACTATACTACTATATGCTAATTGGTCATGGTTTATACTTGCTCTGAAGAGATGTGTTTGTCAAAAAAATTATTTATTAACTGTGTATTATAAAATACAGCTGACATATGATGCTAGAAGTGTGTCTCATTGTGCGCTGTTTCTATAGAGCAGTTTTTGTTGAACAATAGAAATTATATGAGGCATGTCGTGGGAAAACCAGGCTTAATGCATGTGTGTATACTGTCATCCTGGATCAGCCCTGTGCAGTCCGCACATCCTGGATGATCCTTTCCGCTTTTATGGTATAAACTGTTTCAAAGAAGTCTCTTCTAAAAATAAATCCACTCTAGGCAGAAAGTGTTGTCCCGTATTAGCCTGTGCGGACTGCACAGACCAATCCGGGACAACACTTTACACACATGCATGCAGCCCGATTTTCCCACGACATGCCCCATATGTTTGTGAATTGATTGATGTGCAAAGTCAATAAAAAGTCTTTGAAAAAGTCCTCCATATAATACAAAATTGTTTAAAAAAAGTCTAAATTGTAAAAGTATTTGTCTTTTGTAGGCCCTACTATGGTGCCATACTGGCCTACACAGAAGACGTGGCCAACAACTGTACAGATGTAGTGAATTTTGCTGCAATGCAGAGTGAACTACAGAATGAGCTACTGGACACAATGCAGACCTATGCCCTTTACTTTATAGGTAAGCATACTTTGCTCCAATGTTTGTCCTGTCCATTCATAGGTTGGGGGGTGACGATACATTTCCATGAGTCTGTATTAGTATTTGTATCAGGATATCCGTATCAGTATAAAAATGAAACGCGTTGAAAATCGTTGGACTGGTTCCATATCTCCATATCTGCATTGCCGTTCTTTATACTGTGTCCCTATAGAATCGCTGGCTGAGAGATTTTATGCTGTTGTGAACAAGATTTGGACGCCATTTAGCGAGGTGAAGGGCAATGTGTATGCTGTGTAAACAGCAGAAAAATATATATGAGGCGTGTCGGGGGAAAACCGGACTTAATGCATGTGCTTAAAGTGTCGTCCCTGATTAGCCTGTGCAGTCAGTACAGGCTAAACCAGTCTTGCACTTTCCGCCTACACTGGATTTATGTTTAGAAGAGACTTTTTTTAAACAGAAAATACCATAAAAGCGGAAAGTGTCATCTGCGGACTGAACAGGCTGATCCGGGATGACACTTTACGCACATGTATTAAGTCCGGTTTTCCCACGACGCGCCTTATAGATATAATATATTTATATATTCTAAATAGTAAAGAATCTGTTGGATTTTGTTTAATGTTCATCAATTGAAGGAAATTTGCTGGATTTGAATAAATGCTGACCAATGTAGGTAATTGTAGGGTTGGGACGATGGGCTAATCGCTCGATACAATACATATTGATACGGAGGGCTGGCAATACGATATTTTACGATACGATATGATACAACCATGAGATACTGCTACATGGGGTTGATCATTATTCTGCATTTGAAAAATGTTGAAATGCAGAAATGATATTCAAAGGTGCACAAAATGTTTATGATTGTGTTAAATTATGGCAATTATTATAAATACATGCCAATGAGAGGGACTATACCAGTAATTAGTGAATCATTTAAGAAACAATTTTTGATTTATCGTTGTTTATTACATGCATTGGAATAAATTCAACAAAACAGAATGAACTCCATATTTAATGTACTCCGATGCACACCACGGCAATAATCACACAACTTGATATGCAACAATAACATAATAGTCAGCAAATGTAATCAGTTTGGCATGAATAGGTCGCCTATAAAGTGACGTAAAATCCCAGCGACAGGCCTACAAGTTTTAACTATCACTTCAATTCATAATTAGAAAACAGTTTTGCCGTGAATATAAGTACATAGGCACACACATGTAACAACGGATTGTCCCTGGCTTGACACATGTTTTGAACGGGCAGCATAAACACTTTGCTGCCACATGCAAACCTGGGACTCGTACATAATACACATAGGCTTGACACATGTCTGGCCAGTGAACCAAAGCACCAGCACCTGCATGCAAGCGTACTAACAGACGTTACATGTACTAATTTACAGCACGGCCCTACTCGTTGAATGAAACATTAAACTTGGAATGCAGTCCCAGCACCACGAATAGGACGGTCGAGCCGAAGCTCCCTACCCGCGGTGTGAGAGAGCAGCCCCTGTAATTACTGTTATTTCAATATAATTGTTTTTTATGACATTTTAATATATTACGGTGCTTGTTGTTCACCTGCCGCCAGAATTTTACGCCACAAATAAATTTTATCAAATTTATCCACCAAATTCTGGGCGGGCCCTGATTGAAACAACTTACTTAACTACCTAGCGTCCAAAGTATCAATTAATTTAACTTAAAGTCACATATTTTTCTCGATAACGTCTTTTAGCGCATCCGTATACATGGCGTTACCGACCGCCGACAAGTGTACGCCGTCGGGGGCAAAAAATCCCGGTGTGTCTATATCTATATCAGTCGACAGCACGTCTGAACGCCCTGAAGATTTAACCCAGCTACGCCCGAAATGGTTAACTCGTCTTCGTTTCTGATTAATTTGGTTTATTGACATAGATGTATTGTTTCTCCAATTTATGCGATTGATGATATCCACCCATATGATTATTGCGCCCGGAACTGCTGTTTTCAGGTAACCGGAGTTCCTCTCGCGTATTGCAGGGATCGCCTTATACATGTATCCGTATGTACCGTTTGTAAGTGTCAGATGACCAACGACCAAGCTTCCTAATATCATTTGTCGGAATACCGCGTATTGCAAGGTCAGTGGCTCGGCCTATGCGGAAACTATGGGATTTGAAACTTTCGTTGCTATAACCGGCCCGTGCGAGGCATTTCTGCAAGACTGACAACACTTGCTGTCTGGTAACCGGGGCGCCATTGCTATGACAAAAAGCAGCCGCACCCTTGTGTTGGTTAAGCAAATATCCCTCCAACGAAGATACTGGACATGGTGGCGTTCCTTCGCGCGGCAACGTTATGGTAACGGGCGGACCATGCTGGTTTGTTTTTGATACATGTAACGTGAACGACGCCGCTCATCCGTTGCGAGTAATGCGTACGTCATCGCGCTTAACTTGGTTCGACACACCGGTGAGACTTGTTGCTACGAGTTCGCTGATACGAAAGAGGCCAAAATATGCGCATGTAAATATTGCCTGAAAAAGTTTGGCTTCCAGTTCGTTGTAGCATATACTGGGCAGAACCCTGATAATTTCAGACAAGATTGCTTTGGTAATCGGACGTCTCATATCCTCTAGCTGTCGCCTAGATCTAACACACCCTTCTAACAGTCTATTTACCACAAACCTGTTATGTATATAATGGAAACCCTGAATTTTCTGCATGTAATTAATACCCGAAATATAAGTCTTCACAGTACTTGGTGAGCAGTTTGTTTCAAAACAATATGCTATAAACCAAACCATGTGCTGTTCGGGTATCGGCAATATTCTGTCTAACCAATACTTTGCAAGGAAGGCATGGAAAGCCTTTGACGCGGTGTCGTAGGTCTTTCTCGTATTTACTGCTATGGCATTTCGCAAAAGTGAGTCAGCTCTTTGTTGAAGATTTCCCAGAGATGGGATGGTATCGCGCGAGGTTCCGCATCCGCTTCCGGTGCCAGTCGCCGAAACCGCGATATCTGAAAACGAGAAATGGCGTCGCAGATGGCATTATTTGCCCCTGGGACATGCGCCGCTCTCAGGAGAATATTAAACTGCAGACATTTGATTGTTAACAGTCTTAGGACCACCATAACTTTTTCCGACTTAGATGATAGGGAGTTTAGTATATGTACTACGCTTATATTATCGCAATTGAACCTCACTTTTTTATTGCGCAGCTCGTCGCCCCATAGAAATATTGCCACCATGATCGGAAAAATTTCTAGGACAGTAATATCCCTTAATAGGCCTTCTTTCGCCCAAGTGTCTGGCCAGCGATCATGTGCCCAATGTCCACGGAAATAGATACCAAAACCTAAATCGACCCCACCGGCGCTATCTGTGTACAGTTCTGCGTCGTCGTTAGTAATCCAAAATTGATCATGGAATACTGAAACTCCATTAAAACCTTTAAAGAAGTTAAACCATAGATGCAGATCTAGTTTTACCGCTTTTTTCAAACGGATGTGGTGCAAAGGTTTAGACAGGCCGCATATCGAGTTGATCAGACTCCTACAGAACGGGCGACCTAATGGAATAGCTCTGCAACAAAAACTGAGTGACCCTATCAACGATTGCGTTTCTTTGAGCGTAGCTGATTTTTTAGCCATCATATACCGGATGTTTGTAACTAAATGTTCGACTTTTTCTCTAGGAATACGCACCACCATTTTGTTTGTGTCAAGTTCGAGACCGAGGAACACCAAAACTTCTGTGGGTCCCTCCGTTTTTTCGTGAGTTAATGGGACGTTTAGTTCCTGCATTATCTCAATGAATAGCGAAAGTAAAGCGTGAGCCCCTTCATCATTCTCGTCTCCCCCAAGAAAGTCATCTAAGTAGTGGATGAGCATGCCGGATGCGGCTTTCGATTTTACGCAATGCTCGAGAAATGACGAGAAGCGCTCAAACGTTGCACAGCTAATTGAGGCCCCAAAAGGTAATGTTTTTTCCACAAAATACCTATCATTGAATTTATATCCTAGAAGCTCAAAATCTGCTGGTCGTATTGGTAAGAGTTTAAAAGCGTTCTTGACGTCTAACTTGAAAAGTTTACAGTGTCTTCCAAGTTTTTGTATCATTTTGACTGCCTCATGAAAACTAGTATACTGAACGGAGGTAAGATTCAGGTCAATGAAGTCGTTCACCGAGACCCCTGCTGGGTAAGATAAATGATGAATCACTCGAAATTCGTTGGGTTCTTTTTTCGGTACCAAGCCGATAGGGGAGACAATCAAATTTTGTAATGGTTTACGGACAAACGGGCCTGCTACGCGGCCGGCCGAAATTTCCTTATCAATTTTCTCCTTAACAATTTCTGGATGCATTCTATCTGACTTAAGGTTATTTGCCTCCCTAGTCTCTCTTGGACCCATGTATTGCATACTAAAACCATTCTTAAACCCATTTTCTAGAAAATTCGCGTCGTTTACATCGTAAGTACTTAAATACTTGTGTAAAACCACCAAATTGATTGGTGAGCATGCAATATCTTTGATGTTAGCATTACAAGGGCCGCTGATTTGTTCCACCAGCGGTGGTTGCCATTGGTTGCCTTGACCATTGTCGCCCACGAAATGGCTGCCGCGGTGCGTTATACTGCTGTTGCGTGGCGAAGGATTGAGCGCTTGGTGCCGCTGCATTCAGTATAGTGCACACTGACGCTGGGTGACCTTGACCGCAGGAAGAACAAGCATGTTTAAACCTGCAGTTAGGCCACGTGCACTTTCCGGTATTAAAAAAGTTACAAGTTCTAAATTGCTTAACCGGCATTCTTTGGGCTGTGGCGGCCGGCGCGTTTGCGGTGGGCATTTGGATACAACGCCACCATAAGTCGTTATTGATATGCGCCCAAGATGAAGGCCCCAATGATTGCCTAACTCTAAATTGCTCGTCATATGCACGCCACGCCATGCCGCCTTGGCGACCCGCGCATTCTCTGATTGTCCACATGTATTGCAGTAGCTCTGCCGTTTGTGTGGGGTTGACCTTGACAGATATGGACATGAGCGGCTATATCGTCGGGCAATAACCGTATCGGGCTCGGACCCCCGGTCGCGGGTGGAAATTGTTCAATGCCGACCGTGTGCAGGGGAGGTACCGTCGAGGTAGCCGCTACGGATTTTGTTACAGAGGCCGCAGCTCCACCACACCCTGAGTTACAACATTTACATGTACCCCGAGGCTGATCAATTACTTCTGATCGCTTAAGGATTTCTTCGAAATCAATTAAATGTGTTTTTCGTTTACCTGAGCTCGAATCATCGATCGGCCCAACATATTCCACGTCCTCTGTCTCCTTTGTTTTCCTCCTTTTCGCACCTCTCCCCCTGCCTGGCATAACTAATTGTGTGATTCAAATTTGTTTATTGTCTGAACACGAGGTCCTTCTTGGTCAATGGCCGGCGATAAAAGAACGCTCGCGGCACTCGCGTGGTCCACGGTCACGTGGTGTTTAATGTTATCTGAGGTGTTCCGAGTATGTTAGCAACCGTATTGTTTATAGGTAACGAGGAAGTATTTCCAAGAAACGCGGACCCGGACGATTTATTCGCCGTAATAAATGAAATTATTATCATTCGAAAATAATTTGTATTATTGGCCGATAAACAACGATAATAAGAAAATTATTTTGATTATAACATGATTTTACATATATTTTTGCAATTGTAATTGGAACTACTTTTTACTATGCTCCGCTCAGAATCAGAACTTCTTTTTGCATTGTTTATGGGTAGTTCAACAATGATGTATTTGTTATTTGTCTATAGAAACATTAGCGAGTAGCATGCTAAAATGTTTCATAGCATATTAACAATGATTTTAAAGTCTTTTTTCCACCTCAGGTATTGGCATTGGAGTGTTGGTTCTGGGGTATCTTCAAGTCAGCTGCTGGATGCTGGCCTCGGAACGTCAGACACACCGCATTCGTGAGAGCTTCTATCGGAACATTTTACGACAGAACATCGGCTGGTTTGATGTGCATGAATCCGGAGAGCTTAACTCCAGAATAACAAAGTATGGATGTGCACATTCTGCATTAAATACTACCATATATTTTGTCATTGTCACAATAATTGTTCATTGTTCAGTTAACGAGTTTCTTACAATTTTAGATTGACTGAGTATGAAATATTTAATGACTATTGTAGATTTGTTATTCAATAAAACAAATATGAGTGTGCCATATGTTATCTGCAAAGTATTGTTTTGTTTTATGGAATAGAACAGAATTTAGAGTTACTTAGAATTCGTGGAGAATACACATTTTGAATATTTCTACATTTGTTGCAAGTCTCAATGTAATTTCTTATGTAAGCATGTGTTTTATGTGTTTTTAGTGACATTTCCAAGGTTCACGAAGGTATTGGGGACAAACTGGGCCAGTTCATGCAGTGGTTCTGCGCGTTCCTGGCAGGCGTGATCGTGGGATTCGTGTACGGCTGGAAGCTCACACTCGTCATCCTGTCTATCAGCCCCCTGCTGGCACTGTGTGCCTTCATGATGTCAAAGGTAATGGTCCAGTGCAGAAATATCATGATTTATTGGACTTGTTTGCTTTTATTTGCCACCATACTGTTAACAATTGAGTATTTGTTGTAAAAAATCACATTGATCCCCGGGGCAGATTTTTTATTTTCCAGCTGAGCCAATGACAATTAATATGAAAATCTGGGGAAAGAAAATTCTGTTTGGGTTCAAATTTTTCTACATAAAACACTACAGCATAACATCACAAATGAGCAGGATTTCCATACAGTGATTCTTTATTAATTAGATTTAGGCGAGAGTTTGTTGATATCTTGGTTCTCAGATCCGCCGACCCGATTTTTTAGAAAAAGCAAAAAAAAAAATTGGTAGAATGTAACCGATATCGTAAAAACGGACCTATAACATCATTAAAATTAAATATTTGGACAGAGACACTTGTTCCTTTTGTCAAAAATGTCCAATAACCTATAAATGTAAAAACTCTGGCCTTTTTTCAACTTGTATTAAGTCCAGTTTTCCCATGACATGCCAAATATATAAAATACATTGTACAAACTAGCTACATAATGTAGATTATGTATTGTTGAAATAGGCATCCAAAGTTGATAATTTACCAGTCAATTTAAGGAGTAAATTATAAATCTGTTAAAGAAATTTTCCTGATTTAGTGTTCTGTAGTTAAAACATTACCAATATTTTACTGGTGTTTTTATCAGCAACACCATTAGAGCAATTATTTGTAAGATGAAAAAAGAAATAGTTTACATAGATTTTTCTTTGCACCATATGGGGAATTATGGCAAACTAAATGCTATTTCCTATTTTGCTATTTCCTTAAAATATTACATTATAAACATTACAGTGTATGTCCAGGGCTTTTTTAGCTCACCTGAGCACAACGTGCTATGGTGAGCTTTTAGGATCGCCTTTTGTCCGTCGTGTGATGTCCGTCGTGCGTCGTGTGTCAACATTTTCATTCAAAGAACATCTCCTCCCAAACCACTGGGCAGATTTTCACCAAACTTCACAGGAATGATCCTTGGGTGGCCCTTTTTCAAAATTGTTCAAATCGTTCCGGTCCGCTGCATATGTAGTTCACCAGACCTAAAATTAGATTAAAAAACTGAAAACTTTAAAAATCTTCTCCTCTGAAACTGCAAGGCCCAGAGGTTTCATATATATGTAACATTGTTTAGTGGTCCTCTACAAAGATTGTTCAAATGATGCCCCTGGGGTCAAAACTGGCCACACCCTGGGGCTCACATGGTTTTTGTATAGACTTAAATAGCACAATGACTTTAAAAATCTTCTTCTCTGAAACCGCCAGGCCTAGAGGCTTCATATTTGGTATGTAACATTGTATAGTGGTCCTCTACAAAGATTGTTCAAATGATGCCCCTGGGGTCAAAACTGGCTACACCCCGGGGTCACATGGTTTATATTAACTTGAATAGAAAAATGACTTTTAAAATCTTTTCCTCTGAAACCGCAAGGCCCAGAGGTCTCATATTTGGTATGTAACATTGTATAGTGGTCCTCTACAAAGATTGTTCAAATGATGCCCCTGGGGTCAAAACTGGCCACACCCCGTGGCTCACATGGTTTATATAGACTTAAATAGCAAAATGACTTTAAAAATCTTCTCTGAAATTGCAAGGCCAAGAGGTTTCATATTTGGTATGTAACATTGTATAGTGGTCCTCTACAAAGATTGTTCAAATGATGCCCCTGGGGTAAAAACTGGCCACATCCCGGGGGTCACATGGTTGTTAAAGACTTGAATAGCAAAATGACTTTTAAAATCTTCTCCTCTGAAACTGCAAGGCCCAGAGGTTTCATATTTGGTATGTAACATTGTATAGTGGTCCCTGCAAAGATTGTTCAAGTGATGTCCCTGGGGTCAAAACTGGCCACACCCTGGGGTCACATGGTTTATATAGACTTAAATAGCAAAATGACTGTAAAAATGTTCTCCTGAAAGTTCAAGGCCTAGAGGTTTTATATTTGGTATGTAACATTGTGTAGTGGTCCTCTTTGAAGATTGTTCAAATGATGCCCCTGGGATCAAAGCTGGGCACACCCCAGGGCTCACATGGTTTATATAGACATAAATGGCAAAATGAAAAAAAAAATTCTTCTCTGAACCACAAGGCCCAGAGGTTTCATATTTGGTTAAAACATTATATCGAGACCTCGATTGGGATTGCATATGAGATGGGTGGGGTCAAGGTCCTGGTCACTGTTACTAAAAATAGAAAAACGGTTTCCGCTCAATAACTTTAGAACGCATTGAGATATTTTAATGAAACTAAATACATAGAGACCTAATATTGTCACCTCGCATGGGATTGCATATGGGGTGGGAGGGGTCAAGGTAAAGGTCACTGTTACTAAAAATAGAAAACGATTTCCGCTCAATATCTTGAGTACGCATTGAGATATTTTAATGAAACTTAATACATAAATACAATATTTTGAGACCTCGATTGGGATCGCATATGGGGTGGGTGGGGTCAAGGTCAAGGTCACCATTATTAAATATAGAAAAATGGTTTCCGCTAAATATTCAGAGAACGCATTGAGCTTTTTTAATGAAACTCAGTACATAAGTACCTCATATCAACACATTGCTTGGGATTGCATATGGGGTGGGTGGGGTCAAGGTCACTTTACTGAAAATGGAAAAACTGTTTCCGCTCAATAACTTGAGAAAGCATTGCGATATTTTAATGAAACTTAATACAGTAGATTCCACTTAATTGAATATCGGATAATTGAATATTTCGCTTAATTGAATAAAGATTGAAAACACCAAACCATTTGCATTCATTCCCATTGTAAAAACACCGCCTAATCTGATAGAAAATATGGTGTCATCCGGTTAATTTAATAGCCAATTATCAGTTGTAGATGTATAGTCCGCTCGATAATCTCATAATCTCCGAGGGTATGTATCGTATCGCTAGTTTTGACAGCCACGCTTCAATGATCGCATTTGTTATCATGTCACACCACACATGTATGCAACGTCTGTTGAATGTCACGTGACTAGTAGGTGTACTGTGCGGGCCAAGTACAGTGCATACACTGGAGTCTCCGGTTACAAAACAGCATATGTCTGCATTGTTTGTTCATCAATTGGATGCCATAAATATTTTGTAGTGTACGTATGTCAAGAATTTGTTTGTTTGTATAATTCCTGTATGTATAATCAATTTGTTTGTTTGTATAATTCCTGTATGTATAATTCCTGTATGTTTTATATAAATGTTATTATTTTTGTTAAATATGCTTATTAAATGCTGTTAATTTTATGTGTACTAAATAAAGCACATAAATAAAGTCAATCAACGAGTTTAGTTACATGTAATACGAACAAAGCGCAAATACACGTCATACAGCGTATATGCATTCTAGAACGCTACGTAGCCTGTGAGTGATTATCACAAGTGAAATATTTTTAAAATGCACCGTATAATGGATAACAAACAACTATGAAAGCTTTTCTGCATGTTTATTAGCATTCTAAAGTATGAAACACTCTGTTTTGCAACATGTTTGGCAATATATCATCAAAATGGGTTAAATAAGACCTTGAAATATCTGATTAACATTGAAATAATTGAAAATATGACTGATTCCGTATATACGAATACTCGGGATATTTGAATATTCGGACGTGACAAATGGGCTATTCAATTAAGCGAAATCTACTGTACACATATCTTATATCGAGACCTCACTTGGGTTTTCTTATGGGGTGGGTGGGGTCAAGGTCACTGTTATTAAAAGTAGAAAAACGGTTTAAGCTCAAAAACTTAAGAATGCATTGAGATATTTTAATGAAACTTCATACGTAGATACCTTATATCGAGACCTTGCTTTACGTATGTGGTGGGTGGGGTCAAGGTCACTGTTACTAAAAATAGAAAAACAGTTTTCGCTCAAGAACTTGAAAACCTATTGAGATAGTTTAATGAAACTTTATACATAGATATCAGGTGAGCGACCTAGGGCCATAGTGGCCCTCTTGTTTCACCAATTTGGCTATATGACCTTGCCTAAAATTGGTAAAAATTATAATGTTTGATAAATGTTGAAAGTGTATGTTTCAATGTAAAATTTGAATAATTATTGACAGACAGCAACTTTCAAACCCATTTGCAACTTTCAAACACATTTTATTCAGTGTTATAATTGAAAAAGTAGTTCTATCACAAAACGTACAACAATGTCTTTCATTTAGATTTTTTTTTTTTCCATTATGATTGGGAATTTTAGCACTGGATTTGGGAAAAAAAAAAAAATTTGCCATTTGGAATATGACCAAATAACGGCTATAAAATTGGCCAAAAAATTAGCCCTGATGTCACAGTTGGTTTCTTTGAATTCTAGCTTGTAGGAAAGGCCTCAGGGGCTGAGCTGAAAGCCTATGCCAAAGCTGGGGCCATAGCAGAAGAAGTTTTAGGGGCCATTCGGACTGTGCTGGCATTCGGGGGAGAAGAAAAGGAATGCAAGAGGTAAAATGGAATATACTGTTGTCAAATGTCATACATGTATATAGATTTACTTGGCATGTTTGTCACTGATGTCAGAGCACAAAAACTAATCCATTTCTATGTAAGACAATGGTATATTTTGTTGTTAATACGGTAGTGACTTAATAAAGGTATTATGTTCATATTTTGATGATAAATTGTTCCTTACTATCTGTTTCCTGTTTTGTGTAAAGGCATTAAACAACCATTATTGGGAAAATAACAGAATAAATTCAGTTTTAGATCAAAATTACATGGTTATATTATGGCCCAGAATGATTGTAAATCATCTGTAACCTAAAAACATTGATTTGCTTCAGAAATTAAATCCTACATGCGTACTTACTCTTTCAACATCTTTAAAGTATTGCTGTAACAGATTGGCAAATAGGTTGCCTAATATTTCTGAAATTCAATGTGCCATATTAATTTTGAAAAGATGGTTTTAATTGGTTCATATTATTTATGTTGTGTTTGACATTAAAATATATAAGGAAAGACCGACGCCAGTTTAAAATGTTGTATTAATGAAACAGTTATATGATAACATGCCGTCATACATACAGCATGTCACGGCACCAAAATGTCGTGTAAGACATTAAAATATGTAAGGAAAGACGGATGCAATTTTCAAACATTGTATTCATGACAATATAAGCTATATGAGGCGTGTCGTAGGAAAACTGGACTTTATGCATGTGCGTAAAGTGTCGTCCCAGATTAGCCTGTAAACATAAATCTACTGTAGGCGGAAAGTGCCATCCTGGATTAGCCTGTGCGGACTGCACAGGCTGATCTGGGACGACACTTTATGCACATGCATTAAGCTCAGTTTTCCCAAGACATGCCTCATATATATTATCCTGTTGCTATATTTAGGTACGAGACTCACCTGGTGAATGCTAGGGACATGGGTGTCAGGAAAGGCTTTGTGGGCGGCACCGCCACAGGTGTCGTATGGCTCATTGTGTTCTGTGCCTACGCTCTCGGCTTCTGGTACGGCGGCAAGCTTGTAAGAGACGAACCAGAAGTCTACACCATTGGAAATGCCATGATTGTAAGAAATTTTTTGTTTCATAATTTTGTGTTGTGTATTGAGGATGGATACATTCTAGTGGAAAATACTAGTCATAAGCAGTGCTGTTCATAATTAGGTTTTCATTTCAATATCCAATCTCTTTTGCCATTAGAAGCACATCTCCAGTGTTGTTCATATAATATCTATCATTGATAACATACTTCTTGGATAGTAATTTCTCAAATGTATTTAAGGATTTTTATTTTGAGGCAAATGTGTTTACTTTTAAACAAAAATCAGTAATTTAATCAATAACAACAGCTTGTATCAATCAATGCATGCAGAGTCTATGTTTAGTTTATATTTTATTTAGTAAAAAAATATCGAACGCGTGTGTTTCTTTCTCCAGTATGACGTTGTTATTTACAGGTGTTCTTCAGTGTGATCATAGCAGCTTTCTCCATGGGTCATGCCGCCCCTCCACTCCAGAGCTTTGCCGCTGCTAGGGGTGCTGCTTTCATTGTCTACAGTCTTATTGAGAAGGTGATATCATACTTCTTCTAAATTGGATTTTCCATATTTAATCTATGTGTCCGGACACTTATACAAATTTGTTTACTTGTGAAGTAAAATTGAATAACTGTTCTGAATCTGTCTGAAAACAGCATCTGCAATTATGTTAAAGTCGTAAAATGACAAATACCATAATGGGTGCGCTTGTTACTATTTTTATACGAGATTATGTTTATTGCTACACCCCCGAAATTATGACACGAGACGGTATATTGGAGCCAATATTTACACAGTTAAAAAACTTGATAATTGCCATTCAAATGGTGCTGCAAATATTTCTCAAAATCAAATTGACAAACATTACAATATCGAAAAAATCTGTGAAAAAGGCTTTCGCTCCCTGTTTGTTGATAATTGGCGTTAGTTGCCAATTATTATCTATCTCAATTTAATTCTTTTTCTGTAAGTTTCTGAAAACATAGTTTGTCCACAATTAACTAACTAATGTGACTGTGAACGAACAAAACATAGTGTCTGAAAACATAGATTAAATATGTATAACTTACATTTTTTTGTATTCCTATTCTTATTATTGACTATACATTTTAAAAGTTTACCACAAATGCAATACATTGCATGATATTCTTAGTTTATTGACTTTAATTCACATTCTTATAAGTACAGTTCTCCAAGAAAGTTTAAAATGCATGTACTCTGTTTATACAGGTTCCCGAGATTGACAGCGCATCCACAGAGGGGCGGATCCTTGACAAGATGGAGGGCAATATACGTCTAGAGGGGGTACACTTCCAGTACCCTTCCAGAAAAGAAGTCAAGGTCATATAAAGTGGTTTAATTTGAATTATAGCTCAGATGATTATGAAAACAGTATTGATTTCTGTTAATTGGGTACCTGGGATTCAAAATGCACAAACAAAGCATAATGTTAATATAGGTAATCATTCAAGCTTGAAATGATTTTAAGTTCTTCACGAGTGTCAGATCAATTTGTCAGAGTGGTATATTGAACACATGCTAATTTTTATACCTTTCATCTTAAAGTTAAACTAATAATGTAATTTGTGACATGTGTTTGCACAGCTATAAATATGTATTTAACTATTTAAATAAGCCTAAATTACCAATAAATAGGTTTAAACTCTGAGTAAACCTATGTTAACTTACACATAAATAGGTGTAAACTAAGTAATCCTACTGTGAAGGAGATATGCCTAGGTCAGACCAAGTATTGATTCTACTCAGGATTAATTGTGCTTAACTGACATACAATATCAATTCAAAATGTAATATGTCATTCGAATATTATTTAGGCACAGTTAATTGCAATATGAAAATAGCAAGTGTAAGCTAATCCTGTTTTAACATTCTTAAGAATTTTTTAGTAATTGGGGACAGCGATTTGACATAATCAGGCTAAGATATACATGTATATATGCAAGTTAAAACTATCTTAGGACATATACCTTGCCTATGACAGGTGCTGCAGGGTGTGAGTCTCGAGATAATCAGGGGTCAGACGGTGGCCCTGGTGGGGGCCAGTGGGTGTGGCAAGTCCACTGTGGTGCAGCTGCTGCAGAGGTTCTACGACCCCAAACAGGGACAGGTGAGTTGCAGACTGGCTGGAGCAGAGCTCATGTCTGTCCTTACAGGTGCAGTTTCACAGTTTTTGGCTGTGAATATATTTTTTTAAACTGACTTTTCCAGTTCTATAATACATTATTGTTAATATTTTAAGGTTACAAAAGCACATTCATATGCAAAAGCAAACTTTTGACGAATATTGTTATTTTTCGAGAAAAATTTACTACCTGGTAGAGATACCTAGTACACTGCAGATCTCTTATATCGCGATCCGTTATTTCGCAATATCCAATATAGCGCAAATCGGCCGTGGATCCCGATTTTTCGGCGTAGCTGTCTAAGATCACTTTTGACCTAGATTTCTTGCGATAATTATGCAGTGGGAAAATTGAATGCCAATAGAATTGGGCAAATTTTCTAATTTTAGGGAATGCAAACTTCAAACAATGGTTTAACGTATACCAATCACTGTTGCATACTTTTGAGGATTACAAATTTACATAATTGTTTACATAAGCGGTTAAAATGAAGTTATAAACATATCCTCGACATATACTCTAGAACTGAGGCTAATTATGAACGTATTTTCTCATTGTATGCCATAAACAGAATCCTATATTCATTCACGTAACGAAATAACTATTTTGTTTAGCCTACATTTATAGAAGCAGTACGCTTTATAAACAGCAATTGTGCAATGTTCCCATTCATAAATCTCATTCATAGTGTTGCCGTTCCATGTAGCCCATTGATTCTAGCGAGTTCATCACATTCCAGAAACAGTAGTGTCATTCTAAAAATAGTGCGCGTAGCTAGCAACAGTTGTATAGCTGTGTTAATATACTTGTACATGCATCAATAATAGCGTTCAGAGAATCATAAACCTAAACATTTCAATAAATAGGGAAATTATATTTATAAACTTACTGTTAATTTGAATTAAAATTGTGGTTAGAATTTATTAACGATTATTTATAATTGCATCTTTCTGTCAACTTCTCAAGTAGATGTTATTTAATCTGTAATAAGATGCTACATTTTCTATAGATAAAATGTTATGAAAAATTCGGAATACATCGAATTGTTATTTGCGTAGCATGAATACACAATTTGCAATACTAATTATACACAGAAACCCTTGATATATCATATTTCTACTGATATAATTTTAAATTGTCATAGTCTTATGAATTTTATGTTTGCGTTATCAAAAATAAAGTCTTAACATTTCAGAAGTCGCTGAATGTTCCCTGACTATTGCTTTTTATTGGGATACACAGTATAAATGCTTATTTGACTTCAAATCGTTATTAGAGAACTAACATTAATGGTATATTACCGGTACTATAATTAACTATATAGACTCGTCTGATACATAATAATTTTAATTCATTCCCGAAATTATTTTCTTACATTGTTAATTTGTTAAATTGGCTTGACAAATTCAGATAACAATTATGTTAACCTAAAATATTTTGGTTATTCATATATCACTGGTGGAAACATGGAGCTATATGATTGGTTTATTCACGGCATAGATATTAATGGTAATTTTATATAATTTTTAAATTGATAAATTTATCTCAAATTAACTTTTGGGTCCGAGAAGATTTCTTATAGTGTCCGAAAAATCTGGGGTCCAATAATTAGTTTCCTAATATTGGTGGGGACCAAAAAATCTGGGGTCTGAGAAGTCACGTAACTGATCATCTTGGCCGTCAGTTTATGTAATTTTTAAATGACATTTCAATATTAATTTCAACGCCAATTGTCTTTTTTAAAGACATTTCTTGTTTCCCATGTACTTCAATATTTTACCAGTACACGACGTTTATATATAAATCCACTTTGGTCTGGATTTTCGTGCCTACATCGCTACTCTTTCATTCATTTCACAACTGACCCAGCCGGGTCTTTGGACTCAGCATCGTCATATGCGAAATATCACTATCAGCAATATCATTACAATTGGAATTTACTGTAAGTTGGTTTCTTGTACTTGTATGTACCCTAAGAATTAAAGAGTATTATTCTTAAGAAACAAAATAATTTGACTTTGATATCAAGTTTGCACATTTATAGTAGCGTTATACACAATACATTTGTGTCTGTTCGTTTTTGTCGTTTAATATTTACATGTTTTTGCTATACTTACTTTAATTGTTAAAGTTTAACCGTTGAAGTCGGTATCGTTTAAATTCTGTGAACCACTGCATATTCTAGATCCAGATTGATGGAGTTGACATCAAAGACCTGAATGTGAAGTGGCTGAGAGAGCAGATAGGTATCGTCAGCCAGGAGCCAGTGCTGTTTGGAACCACCATCAAGGAGAATATTCGGTATGGACGCCTGTCGGTGACGGACGAAGAAATCGAAGCAGCTGCACGGAAGGCAAATGCTCATGACTTCATTACGAAACTTCCGCAGGTAAGATTACACTATTTTCTTCTAAAAGTGCAGAGTGTTTAACCCAGTGTCGTATTTTATAAGGGTTTATTCAGATAAGCTGAAATTATTCTTTTGTAAGTATAACATTTTATTAACTTTAGATAAAATCTACTATCGTAAATACGTGTGTTTACTGATGTTATCTAGATTAATTATTTATCAATGACAGTGAGTTTTGACAGCAAATGCTTTTTTTAAATGTCTTATATGTGTTTTAATGTGTAATATGTTACAAATCTATTGTCTGTTTATTAATTAAATATTAAATACAAAAAAAAGTGGTTGTTGTGTTTCTTCATCCATTTTTGTTAAGTTTTGCAGACATAAGCTTTTAAAAACAGTTCCAGTTTGGAATAAAAAAGAACATTGTGTAAATATTAAATCATATGTGTCGTGAAAAACTGGGCTTAATGCATGTGCGTCAAATGTCGTCCTAGATTATCCTGTGCAGTCCGCACACGCTAATCCAGGAAGACACTTTCCGCTTTTTGGTATTTTCTGTTTCTAGGAAGTCTCGTCTAAACATACATGTAAAAATCCACTGTAGGCAGAAAGTATCGTCCTGGAATAGCCTGTGCAGACTCCACAGGCTAATCTAGGACGACATTTTATGCACATGCATTAAGCCCGGTTTTTCCACGCCACGCCACAGATAACAACACATGATCAGTGCCTTAGAGCAAGGTACATGTATTTATTTTTAGCAATATGAAACCCTGGTTGGTGAGCGTGGGGCCCAGCTGAGTGGGGGTCAGAAACAGCGTGTTGCCATCGCCCGTGCACTCGTGCGTGACCCCAAGATCCTCCTCTTGGATGAGGCAACGTCTGCACTTGACACAGAAAGTGAAGGAGTGGTTCAGGAAGCACTCGAGAAGGTACGATTGCAAATTTTTCTATTCTAGTAATAAATTTATGACTGAGAAATTGGTATCGCATATAATAAAATTAATAGAATTGTATCATTTGTTGAGAACTTTTCAATTCTATTAAGGTGCTTTGACATTTTGCATTGATTGACTGTGTAGGAAAATGTTGTTGTTGTACTCTTTGAGTGATGTCTTGAAACATCTTAAAGGTTATATGTTTACACTTCCTGTCAATGACAGAACAGAATAGCAGTTGTAACTGCTGTTGATGCAAATACTATTCACTGTAATTACCCAACAATCAAGACCTAGGAATTTACTTAAGTTTCCCTAAGGAGCTTGGTGAAAATGGACCCCTGTATTGCAATTTATTTAGGCAAGCCACGGAAGAACCACGATTGTCGTTGCCCACCGTCTGTCCACCATCAAGACGGCCGACATGATCGCTAGCTTCAAGGATGGGGTCATAGTTGAGAAGGGAACGCACGACGAGCTTATGCAGAACAACGGCATTTATTATCAGCTGGTAACACAACAGGTAACTATTTGTGTCCATATTGTGTTTAGCAAACAGCACCATCCAACAGTTGTTCAGGCTCCGTGAAAGTCTGTCAGACCTCGGAAAAAGCCAGTAAAAGTGTATGAGGTCCAGGAAAAATGACTGTAATACTGGCCCTCATGGCCAGTAAAAAAGTCTGTCCATGTGTCTACTTGAACGCTAAACGATCTTGAGTGGCCAGTAATATGAACTTCGGACCAGTACTTACTAAGAGGTTACAAGACCTCGAGGCCAGTAATGGTTTTCTGACCAGAGCAACAGATTTTGTCAGACTTGGGTATTACCCCGTCATATTTAAAAAAAATAGAGTATTGAAACAAATAATTGAGTACTTGAAATTATGTTGCCCCATTACAATAGAAATAATTTAGTATTAGACGAAGATATGATCTCCAATTTTGTCAAACAACTGCACACATGAATGTGATTTTTTTTAACACACTATAATTAAATATCTTCCCACAACACATAAGTAACTAAATTGGAAAAAAAAATATTTTAATAATTTAAACTTCATTTGGTTAATGATGCTGATGACTTAAGCATTCCGAAATCATGGAACAGAAACAAAGAAAATGAAAATTGCATAATGACATCATATAAATGGAGATACTCGATGATTCTCCATTGGACAGTTGTGGTTTATGTTGACAACAAAATCCAATGAAACCGCTTCAGGTTATACAGATGTTATTTTGTAACATAATTTCGCAACCATTCCTTTTTAGCTGTTCATACACATCAATCGGTCATTTCGTACTAAGGTCGTCAATCTTGTTGTGCACTTCGTTCGCTGCTTTTTGCGTGTTGGGTATTTTAATTGAGTTTTGTTAGTCATCAAATATTAACTTAATTGTGTAAATGAGGTCTCAGAATTGCGTATTCACGCAAATACGCGCCTTATCTGTTGCTCTGTCTGACTTTCGTTGTAGTTATTTTGCAAGAAACAGTTGCCTTCATTTTCAGGATTCCTGTTCATGCTTGTGAGTTCAGGGCTTTTTTCAGCGGTTGAGGATGTTGTCTAGGCAATAGGCTTTGGGGCAAATATTGCAATACATTTAGAAAGGGTCAAACAGTTCATGTAAGGTCAACTAAGGTGCATAAATTTAAAGACATTTTTATTGGGTAGCTATGTAAGAACGTATTTGGAGCAACATTTTTGTTTTCAATTTCTTATGTGTTTTGTGTGGCATTAGTAGAAATAGTACAGTCCAAGCAAAACAAATATCTAACTTGCCGTTGCAGAGTCAGAATGTTCAATGAAAGTAATTACTCAGCGAATGTACGTGGAGTGGTAGCTGAAGCCTGCCATGAAAGAACGTGGACAGGGTTCGCACCGGTCTTGAAAAGTCCTTAAAAACGTAGTTGCTCTTGAAAAGTCCTTAACTTGGGTATAGCCTTGAAAAAATGCCAAAGTGGTACTTGAATTTGACACAAAGTCCCCGAATTTCTGAAAACAACCTTGAATTTACATTTACCATAGTCGAAGTATATGTACACGAAAAAATACAAGACGAGCGTTGAGGGTTTCTTTTGGCAAAAAAAGCTTGACCACACGGAAGTATGAATATGCTGTAGGTATGTTGTAATTTGGTACCAATCGAAGCCATGTGTACTACATCTAGGTATGTTGTAATTTGGTACCAATCGAGGCCAGGTGTACTACATCTAGGTATGTTGTAATTTGGTACCAATCGAGGCCATGTGTACTACATCTAGGTATGTTGTAATTTGGTACCAATCGAGGCCATGTGTACTACATCTAGGTATGTTGTAATTTGGTCCCAATCGAGGCCATGTGTACTACATCTAGGTATGTTGTAATTTGGTACCAATCGAGGCCATGTGTACTACATCTAGGTATGTTGTAATTTGGTACCAATTGAGGCCATGCGTACTACATCTAGGTATGTTGTAATTTGGTACCAATTGAGGCCATGTGTACTACATCTAGGTATGTTGTAATTTGGTACCAATCGAGGCCATGTGTACTACATCTAGGTATGTTGTAATTTGGTACCAATCGAGGCCATGTGTACTACATCTAGGTATGTTGTAATTTGGTACCAATTGAGGCCATGCGTACTACATCTAGGTATGTTGTAATTTGGTACCAATCGAGGCCATGCGTACTACATCTAGGTATGTTGTAATTTGGTACCAATCGAGGCCATGTGTACTACATCTAGGTATGTTGTAATTTGGTACCAATCGAGGCCATGTGTACTACATCTAGGTATGTTGTAATTTGGTACCAATTGAGGCCATGCGTACTACATCTAGGTATGTTGTAATTTGGTACCAATCGAGGCCATGTGTACTACATCTAGGTATGTTGTAATTTGGTACCAATCGAGGCCATGTGTACTACATCATAATTGCAAATGGCGGCACCCAGTGAAATGGGTAAACATGGAAAACAAGTGTTCATTCAAACAGAACTACAGTTGGTTGAAGTCAATTCAATCTTAATTGTGATATAAAAGATTTAAAGATTGAATTGAATTAAAGTCAAGCAAATTATCAATGTTCTGTTAAAATGATTAATTTTTCTACATGGGCGAAAGTGCACTGTCATCACATAAAAGTAGACTACAGACGTATAGTAGTCGAAAACGTAAAAAAAATGTTGAGCTTACTGTGCCTTTTGCAAATGATGGCATGTTTTTCACAAAGCAAGGGCACTCCATACAAGTTTTAAACTAAGACAAAGCTGCCAAGTTTTAAACTAAGACAAAGCTGCCAAGTTTTAAACTAAGACAAAGCTGCCAAGTTTTAAACTAAGACAAAGCTGCCAAAGTGATAGTGGATGCATGTAGACTTTACAGTGACCAATCATCATTCTATAATTAAAATTGCACATGCACATTTTTGTGCAAAGTTCCATTGCAGGCAAGTTTAGTTACTTGTAGAAAATATATGACATCTTTCATGTATTTGGCAGTGTTAGGAATCGCTTCTTAATTTCTAGCAATCCGTAAGTCTATGCATCCAATTCTTGGTATGATTCAGTGATGTTTTGGTGTTGTAGTTGTGTTACACTTATTTGTTTTTTAACAGTGAAGGCAACTGATTATTTTGTAAAGATAATATTTTGTCTTCAACATTTCAGTTAATTTGATGTAAAAATAACGCACAAACTGGTCCCAAATGTTTAAGTGGCTTACAGATGACTCTTGCAAAGTTGTTTTTAAAGTCTATAAACGTAAAAATATTTGCCTTGAAAATCACAATTCTACCCTTGAAAAGTCCTTGAATTTGTATGCAAGACTTGAGTATGGACCATGGTGGAGTCACTCATAGTATGATGTGTAAAACTGATAGCTGATGCCGAGAGATGCCTAGTAATTATTTCACAATATTTCGCAACATACACAGATCTACTAAGCGTAGACTCGCCTCTGACTCCATCTTGAAAACAATTTGTTTTACATGACCCATACTATACCTAAAAAAAGGTTATGGAAACATTCAGTGCGAATTAGCAGGGTAACTCTCTGGCTCCCCCCTCCCTACCGCTGCCCATCCAGCTGGCTTCCCCCTCCCTACCGCTGCCCATCCGGACTGGTCAACACATAAATGTTGAATATATTTTGAAACTATATATTTTTGCCAATATTCAATAGCAAATGAATATAGTATTACTATGTTTTAAAACCTTAATTTGAAGCAAATAATTGATAAAAACCTTACATTTTCCAAATTATTAGAAAAAGTCAAAGATTTGGCCAGCTTTCCCCCCCCCCCCCCTGTACTTTTTTTATCCTAGATCTTTCCCTATAGGTGTGTTCACCATTTACTGTATGTGATCATATGTTAGCATCATACATTGTAAGAATAAGTGGTAACTACTGCAAAACCATTTATATCTGTCGGCATGAAATTTCGTGGTTTGTTGTAAAATGACAATTTTGTGGGCACTTAAATACGTGGATTTTCAATTTATTAATAAATATAAAAAAACATATTGAAAGATGTCAATCGTATCACTTTTTTCTGTTTGTAACACCTTACGGTCGTAAACGGAGCGTCCCAGCGGTAAGTGGGCCCTATTATCGACCCATCAATTAAGCTATAGACCCTTGTTATGAAATAAGCACGGAATGTCACTGTGGGAGGTAGGATTCAACTACAAATGTGTGAATTATGGGCCCATCGTCTGCCAAAAACCGAAGTGCTAAAACGTGGTCCACGCTTTTTGCATGGAGAGTGTTTACTATGCACATAGATCTTTTCGAGTCTATCTGAAAGACAGATAGCAATGCATATTTCGAGTGTATACAGAGCCTCGTTTGGAGCGTATGCAGATTAGATAGGGGCTATTTGTCACTTAAAAAATAAACTGGATATTGCACTGATTCATTTATGATATATCATGTTTCAGGCAATGTATTTATCATAAACAAACTCTTATACTTCTTTTAACTACTATAAACATTATATTTACATTGTCTTTATGTAGGTTTATGTATTAGAAAACTATTTCTTAGAGCGCAAATTCGGCCGAAAAAAATAACTAGCCAAATAATTATTCATTGGAAATTTAAAGTTAGTGTCCCACGATTATTAATGGTTTTGCAGTACGTAGCCAATGTCTCAGCGTTATGTACAGATACTGTATTTAATTTTTAACTTGAATACTGTTAAAAAAATAAAACAACAAAAGACACCTCATTCAAATTGGGTACAATTTATTACAAAATTTCTGCTTTATTGTAGAGTTTGTAGTTATTTATTGTAGGAAATGGGTGGTATTGCATTAAAAACAAGTGTAAGTTGCTTTGTATTACAATATATGAATGTATAGAACACAAAATATATGTTGCTTTTAAAAACTTATAAACATATTGATTTGAATTTCTGTTGATTGACAGACAAGTAAAATATTTTTGTTTTATATTTTGGTTATTAATCTAAATTATTGATCTGATACCAAATGTATTTCTATAAATGCATTGTTGTTCAATGATGTTATCTCTTGCACCTCCAAAAAATAACAAACCCAAACAATAAATAAAACATTTTTGTTTTATAAATTTTATATATTTATCAAAACTATTAATCTGGTATCAGATTATTTGATCACGGTTCATTATTGTTTTATAATACATAGTGTTACTAAAAATAGTAACATTTTGACGTCGATTACGGGCCGTTACGCGGCTCCGCTGAGCCGATATAATTATAATTGGCCGCGGCCGATTTTTCGATAATCGAAGAGAATCCGATCGCGCGACGTCAACGACCACGAATGGCGTATTTAGTCAAAATTAAACGGTTATATCCGAAAATGCAAATACTGAATATTAACGAAAGTTTGTAGTTAAATTGATTAAATATATATACGATCTATAGCCTATGCATCTTTTAGTTTACTGTATCTCAATTTCAATCCATTGCTTCCAACAATAAAAATCCAACAATACTGTAAGCACTTCAATTCCATTGTCTTGTATCCATAAGCCTTAATTTTTAACAATCATGATATTAATTTCATTTTAACCATTCTGACCAGAAACACGATTTACGAAATCGCAATGACTGGTCAGAACGTTTGATTTTATTCGATTCAAAGTCTCAGAATATATTATTTATCCAACTGACACATTCATCATTCAGAATTCGTCCATGAATGATTTATTAAACTAATAGTAATGTATTTTACTAAAAATAAAAGCAAACACGACATAACATTGTCACAACAAAACTGCGAGTCCAGCGAAAACTGGTTTGTTTCGTCACTGTTTTTCTGTTTATAAATTACGTCATTCGTTAGAGTTGCGTCACGTATTGCGTAATTAGTTGAATGTTAAATACAAGTACGGAAAGTTTGTTTGGTGTTTTTGTTAACATTTTGTGTAATAAAGAAAGTAACATGATTCTTTTCTTGTGACAGGATAATATGTATTATAAACGATAATATACGGCAGAGCTGGGCCGGGCGTCTATACTCGGCCCTAGCCCTCGGGCCGTTATATCGGCAGCGGGCCGATTATAGATGCCCGGCCCAGCTCTGCCGTATATTATTGTCTAAATCTTGTTGTCACTTGGCACATTTAAAACATAGGCCCCCAAAAAGTTGTGTTTGGTGGCCCTACCGACACTACTTTTTCACATGCTGACCCTGTTTTTTTTCATGAGTTCTGTATTTCATAAAATAGAATTGCTACGAATAATCCAAGAAACATACTAAAAATGCTCCAAGACAAAGAAGAATTCATTTTATTTTATGCTTTCCAGTGATTTATAGGGAAAAAGCATTGAAATAAAATTGGTAGTTCACGGTTTTAAAACAGTGAAAATATGACTTGAATGCATGTTATGACCATCACTTACAGGAAATAGAGGCTATTTGTAGGTTTCGGTAGAATATATCCGCCGACAGAGGATTTATGTTTGAAGAGACTTCCTTGAAACAAAAAATTCGATAAAAGCGGAAAGTGCCATCCTGGATTAGCCTGTGCGGACTGCACAGGCTAATCCGGGACGACACTTTACGCACATGCATTAAGCCCGGTTTTCCCATGACGCGCCTCATTTTTGATTCACTCGTGATTATAGAAAATATAAATTTCAAAATATAAATTTCACTCGTGGCTGTGCCACTTATGAAAATTTGAATTTCTATGATATCTAGTGAATTAAAATCGAAATTTTACCGAATCCAACAAATATCCTCTGATTCCTGTCAGTGATGGTCATAACATGCATTTAAATTATAGCATTTACCCATAGATAATTCACACAAACCATTGTTTTGTATAACAAAATAAAAAAAATAAAAAGAATTGCGACCTACTGACCCTCCTTTTTTTTGGCCATGCCACCAGATTTATAACTATTATTTTTTAGGCCGTGATAAAGCAAAATAAAGAGATTAACACATACAAAAAAGCCAAAGTATCTGTGGCCCATTGGTTTGGAAATTTCAACTGCTAAACATGTAGGTTTCATGATAAGAATGGCTGGCATTTTAACAAAACATTAATTTTGCAGTAAGTCTGAGTATGTTTTTGGCTCATTAGTATATTTGTTTGAAATTAATAACATATCATCAGGTTTGGTTTGATTTGATTACCATACTGTCACAAAACAGACTTTGAGGACATTTAGATATACAGATTAATGGAAAATTCACCTGCTTGTTGCTTTTTAGTCTGCTATAATGACCAAATTTGTAAATACAGTTTGAATATTTTGACAATTCAAGTACATACAGGATCTGACACGAGTTGTCATTTCATATCATATTTTATTAAACGAGTTCAGGAATTTTGTTAGTAAGCGAGCCTTTGGCGAGCTTACTATCGAATTTCCTGGACGAGTTTAATAAAATATGGTATAAAATGACAAAGAGTGTCAGATCTTTTGTATCACATGCTTTTAAACGAAATAAAACCCTTCTTATTTTATGAAAATAAGTTGGTAAATTCTCAAAGTTGTGTACTGCCGTGACGTCATTTCATGTTGACGACGTCATTTCACCAAAATAACGTCATGAGATTGGTCAGTCAAAGAATACGTAGCCAATGAAAATCTCAAAATTTATCTTACACATGTGTAAGATAGAAATATTCGTAATGGTTGTATTAAATGGGAAACAAGGTATAGCATGTGATAAATGTATGTTTTATGCATTAAGGTTTTATGAAGTTCATTTCACGTCCTTAAATAATAATTACTGGTATGATTTTTACCAAAATTTTTTTGGGAGCCCGCTTGCAGTCAGCTCGACTTAGTTGTCACATTGCGGTTCGGTGTTTTGCGTGAGTGCGTCCGTGAATGCATCCATCCGATCTTGTCTGGACGGTTTAATCATCATTCCACAGGGAATTTTAAAATAACTCGCCACAAATGTTTACCATGTGGAGATGGTGTGTCGCACGCAAGTCTTGTGACCCTAGCTCAAATGTCCAAGTTATACTTACAAGTCAAATGTTAAATCTGGGCATAATGCACCTTTTCCGGACTGTTTATTCATCATTCATCAGGGAATTTTTTAATAACTTGCCACAAATGTTCACTATGTGGAGATAGCATGTCACACACAAGTCCTGTGTCCCTAGCTCAAAGGTCACAGTCACACTTAGAGGTCAAAGGTCAAATATGGGCATGATACAGCTTGTCTGGACCAGATGTTCTTCATTTGTGAGTGGAGTTTGACATAGTTTTGCACAGATGCTCACCATTTTCTTACAAATGTTCACCATTTTCTTGACAATGGGCTGGACATGTTGCCAACAGTCATCTAGTTTATAAAATGTGTAATCAATTTTGCATAGGCATAACACATATGCATATTTGTAGAAAAGCAACAAATAGCTTGATTGTTGTTTAATTTCAATATATTTGTTATAATAATGATCGGATTTTTCATTTTTATTTCAGACCATGGTTACAGAAGATGGTAAGTGGAGTCTTATACAGTTGGTTTGAACCAGTGTATTTTAGGCCAGTGCTGTAAAATTGTTGTATTTTGCGGAGGTGTAATTTTCGCATATTTATTGGTCCAAACAGAATGAAAATAAAAGAGCCAGCGTAAATTTTATTGTTGGACTGAATATTAAAAATAATTATATACATCACAATAAAACGTGCAAATTTAGAACCGCACAGAGTTTTCAAAGAATGCGCATAATTAGAAACCGCGAAATAAAATGATTTTACAATAGTCTAGCATTTAGTCAGTTTTATGTTTCATTTGTTGGGGTTATGACAGTCATCAAAGTTTGTTATATGTAAGTTAAGAAGTGTTACATATTAATGTTTAATCAGATAGGAAAGGCTCTTGTTATGGTTAATTGGTGTTCCAAATTAATATTTGACATATAAGGCACATCAAAACTGTGTAAAACTGAGTTTGATAACCTTCTTATTAAGCAGTTGTGTGAAACCATTGTTATCAAAGGTAAGCACATGGCAAATGTTCATCATAGTTAAATTTGAACAACACTAATGATAGATGACCAGGATGACAAATATTAATTAGCTACATGGTAAATGCTATTTGAACAGATCATATCAGAAGCAGGATATGAACAGCCATATTAATATGATCATAAGGGGATTAGTCCATTGTTCATGAGTCATACCTGAGCCACACCAACACATAAACTATTGTTTTATTAGACAAAAACTTGTTGAAAATTGATGTTTAAAAAACACAAAAAAACAATGCTTTTGAACATGGACATTCAAAACACCTTATTAGAAGATATTTTATTAAATATGTAGTTTGGACAAACCTCAATGTCATTGAATCCATTAAATTGTTTGTATAAATTTCTTATACCATTCACATGCTGAAAATGCAATTTTTTCATCTTTTAATTCTGTGCATGTTTGAAACAAATTTACAGCTCGGGCAGATTGACCCGATTTTAGCTTACAGTTATCATATTTAATTGCTTGAATTATTAACTATATTTATACCTTCATGTTGTTGTTCAGCGACAAAAATTTATTATCAAATTAACACGAATCTCGTATAGAAATGTACCGGTATATTGTTTTCGAAATTATTTTATAATATGTTACTGCATAGAGGTCTTTGTCAGGTTATTTTTTCCGAGCTGTTTATTTTTGACATTGTGTAGATCAGTTTGGTTTAGTGTATATGTAGCAGTAGCATTGAAAGTCTCGTTGTTTGCATCATTTCTGCTATGCTCATGTTCATAACACCATCATTGTTTTACTTGCTGCCTGGATTTGCTGTGTGTAGAAGAAGGTTAGTAGATACCAGTATATTATATTATGTTTAACAATGATGTATTTTCATGAAACAAACATTTTACACATGCGTGAGATGATGGAAGTTATTATAAGAATTGCTTTCTACAAAAATGAGGCATGTCGTCGAAAACCCGGGCTTAATGGGTGTGCGTAAAGTGTCGTCCCGGAATATCCTGTGCAGTCCGCAAATAGACCCGTTGGTGGGTGTAGTGAATGGTCCATTGCTGTTATAAAACACTGGACTGTTTAAGAAGTGTGTTTTCTTGTTTGTTTCATGTAGACCATTTTTAAACCAATTAAAAGATATATGAGGTGTGTCATTGGAAAACCGAGCTTAATGCATCTGCGTTAAGTGTCGTCCTGGATTTATAGCCTGTGCAGTCCACAAAGGCTAATCCAGGACGACAGTGTCGCCCCAGATTAGCCTGTGTGGGCTTTGCGTAGATGCATTAAGCCTGGGTTTCCCATGACACATCTCATATGCATTAAAGAAGATATAAGCTTAAACTTGAATTACATTTTTTGTAATCAGTGTGTAAAATGATCAAACAAACATGAATATTTGACAGCATGGAAAACATGGTTACATTTTTGACATTTAATTAATAATTGAAGCCTTTGAAACAAATAAAAACGATCTGGAAATCTTAAGTCAATTCAACAGTTTTGTAGTTCACCCTTGAACTACTGGTACGGACAACTACCTTTATCACAACTGTCAACAGAATAGATCCAGGGCTACAGTTTTGTAGTTCACCCTTGAACTACTGGTACGGACAACTACCTTTATCACAACTGTCAACAGAATAGATCCAGGGCTACAGTTTTGTAGTTCACCCTTTAACTACTGGTACGGACAACTACCTTTATCACAACTGTCAACAGAATAGATCCAGGGCTACAGTTTTGTAGTTCACCCTTTAACTACTGGTACGGACAACTACCTTTATCACAACTGTCAACAGAATAGATCCACGGCTACAGTTTTGTAGTTCACCCTTTAACTACTGGTACGGACAACTACCTTTATCACAACTGTCAACATAATAGATCCAGGGCTACAGTTTTGTAGTTCACCCTTTAGCTACTGGTACGGACAACTACCTTTTATCACAACTGTCAACAGAATAGATCCAGGGCTACAGTTTTGTAGTTCACCCTTTAACTACTGGTACGGACAACTACCTTGATCACAACTGTCAACAGAATAGATCCAGGACAACTACCTTTATCACAACTGTCAACAGAATAGTTCACCCTTTAACTACTGGTACGGACAACTACCTTTATCACAACTGTCAACAGAATAGATCCAGGACAACTACCTTTTTCACAACTGTCAACAGAATAGATCCAGGACAACTACCTTTATCACAACTGTCAACAGAATAGATCCAGGGCTACTATTCACAGGCTGATCCAGAACGGCACTTTCCGCCTAAAGTGGATTTATGGTTAGAAGAGACTTCTTGAAACAGAAAATACCATACAAGCAGAAAGTGCAGTCCTGGATTAGCCTGTGCGGACTGCACAGGCTAATCCGTGACGACACTTTATGCACATGCATTAAGCCCGGTTTTCCCACGACACATCTAATTTCTATTTACAAAAGGGTAAAATACTTAACATGTAAGCGCTATTTAGTTTTAAAAAAATGTTAAAAATATCTATACATGAAACAGCCACAGTCCTAAGGAATTGTATGAGTTTTAAAAATTTACTTTTAATTTAAGTTTTTACTAAGGAGCTTTGTGGGTATGGACCTTAAAATGTGGTCCAGTGTGACCAGGATCTATATTCGTCCATGATCTACATAATCCCTCCCCAACTGCATGACGCCCTGTCCCAATCTTTCAAATGTCTAAGCACAATATTTAAAGCGTAGCTGAAGGGTTAAAGCTTATCTTTTCTTGCCCATTCTCTAACATCACTCATCCCTTCCATCTTAAAATTTGCTATCTGACCGATTCTCTTGTTGTGAAACTAATTACGATGTATTTTGTTAAGTGTCCTAATTTCAATAACAATAGTAATCATATTAGTTTACCCATGATATTTATAAAGATAAGTTAAAGAATCAATATTTGTATATCATAAATGAGACCACGCCTTTTACTTTCATCAGCTGTTGAGAGTGACTGTTATCACACCTAAAACATACAACATTTAAGTATAATGTGAACTGAAAATGAAGAAGGCAGAACATTTTATGGAAACTTACCTTAACCAGTTATGTCTTACAAAGTTATATAAATGGTTATTTATAAACTAATAATCATTATACATAGCCCAATATAATCATTAACCATGTTAACATGTATATAGATATAACTGTAATAAAGTAAACAATTATGATGTTTGTAGAAAATATGTATTTCAGTACCACCATGTGTTTCAAAGTTTGTGCTAATTTTATGAACCCAAGCATTTTTTTTTAACCCATGTTATTGCATGCTTAATGTTGTTAATTTTTTTTATACAGTTGGGCCATGAATGCGAATGCATGATTTTATTTAAATACTAATGGAAAGCAACGTCTGTCAAACACAGTTCAGTAGTAAATATAACAAATTTGTGCCAGTATATGTCAAACTACATCTGTTAAATGTGGTTCTGGTAATTCACATGCTTGATCTGCTCTGTAGTTAAACACTATGAATTGAGCATACTATGCATGCAAGCATGTGCAAGATTTAATTCACATAAATTTGAGCAAGCCACACATTGAGGGAAACACACCAGTCTGCACACAGTTGTAATTTGAGTCTTCAACCCTACTTGCTTGCATTGTGTCATGGTGTCATGCTGTGGAGTATACTCAAGCCCGTTTTCACCAAACCATTGTTAGACCTAAGAACAAAGAATAGACTAAACTCAAGAAAAAGCAATTGCATGTTTGCAGATATGCAGAGTACCATTGAATGTTGAAATATCATTAAAAAACATTAAAAAATTAATATAGAAATGCTGAAATTTGTGGTGCAAAATACGAAGATTTACATTAACAGCGTTCTTAGAATAGGGAAGTTCCAAGAATATTCTTTTTTATTCTTTTGTCACAAGTCTAATAATGGGTTGGTGAATACGATTCTCAGTACATGAAAACTGAAACGCAATGCCTGCCTGCAGACTCAAGATTGAACTGTTTGAGTGCAATGCCTGCTTGCAGATCTCAAGATTGAACTGTTTGAGTGCAATGCCTGCTTGCAGATCTCAAGATTGAACTGTTTGAGTGCAATGCCTGCTTGCAGATCTCGAGATTGAACTGTTTGACAAGGCTGCTGTGAAGTCAGTGGAGCAGTTACAGCGAGCCCTGTCCCACACAGTCTCCGTGGATCATCCAATCATAGCGGCCAAAGATGAGAAGGTATACTCCGTCTGAGCAACAAATGAGGCGTGTTGTGGGAAAACTGGTCTTAATGCATGTGCGTCAAGTTTCCTCCCGGATTAGACTGTGCAGTCCTCACAGGCTAATCCAGGAGGGCACTTTCCGCCTACAGTGGATTTATCTTTGAAGAGACTTACTTGAAACTGAAAATACCATAAATGCGGAAAGTGTCTTCCTGGATTAGCCTGTGCAGACTGCACAGGCTACTCTGGGACAACACTTTACGCACATGAATTAAGACCGGTTTTCTCACGACGTGCCACACATAAGAATTTTGCCAGAATGGAGTCTTACCCCATCATTTAAAAAAAATCGAGTACTGAGTTATTTAATTGAGTAACTGAAGTTATGTTACGCCATTATCATTACATTAATTGATGGTTGGAAATACCAAACTGGAGTTAAACTCTAACACACAAATTCCATCAATATGCCTACCATTTTACAACCATGCATGAATGATCTGATAAAAAAAAACACTACATGTCACATGTCATATATAGCTTGCATTAAACACTCATATTATCACAAAGTATAATTAACCTTTAATTTCAATAGTTTCTTAAAACTGTTTCAAGATTATTTAGTAAGTTAGCTATTTGTTTGTCAGAATCAATGTCCTCATTTGTCATAGCATAAAATGTATGCTTTTTCAGGTGAAGGACAAGGAGAAGGTGGATGCAGGAATGGGTCGCATCATGAAAATGAACGCCCCTGAATGGTACCTCATCCTCATGGGTTGTTTTGCTGCTCTCATAAACGGGGGTCTCATGCCTGCATTTGCCGTTATATTTGCTGAAATCCTTGGTGTAAGTACTCAAATGAGTTTACTCGACATATCGAGGGTTGAACGTGAAACGGTTGTATCTGCTTGATATTTCTATATCAGTTACATGTACAAACATATATTGAAGTGATTGTGCTTGCTTGTTTGTTTACAAGCAGTATTACCAAAGGTGTTCTAAGTAATTTCTTTAATCATGTGTTAAACAATTTACCCTTACAGTTGAACTGGCATTTCAAAACCATTAAAACAGATAAAACTACCTTGAACTAACTGTATTTAGAATGAAACATTTCTATTTGTATCAAGATTGCCAGCAGTCTTGAAAAGTCAGGGAAATTAGATTTTTTCTAGGTCAGTCAATTGTCATTGAATTAAAAAAAAAAAGTCAGTAACCAACTTCCCAAAAAGTGAATGCCTGGAGGCAAAAAAATAATTTACACAAATTTGCAGGTTACAGCAATGGCAGTCTTCAGGTGTTTGTAGTTACTACAATGTATGTATAAATACATAATATTCTTATTTTTAGTCTGAAATATATATGTTAACAGTTTTTGTAAATGTCCTAGTGTGACTGAAATATGATTTGTTCATCGACTTCCCCTTCCTGATGATTTGGATGGCTAAATGAGTAGGATGAATCCGTTGAAAATAGGTGGTTTTGGTCAGTGAAAAACTGGATTTAGTCAGTGAAAAGTCAGGGATTTTTTTTGCCCCATGTGCTGGCAACCCTATGTATGTTTTAGGTGTTGAGCTCTTGACATGTTTCAGGTGTTGAGCTCTTGATATGTTTCAGGTGTTGAGCTCTAAATATGTTTCAGGTGTTGAGCTCTAGATATGTTTCAAGTGTTGAGTTCTTGATATGTTTCTGGTGTTGAGCTCTTGATATGTTTTAGGTGTTGAGCACTGGATATGTTTCTGGTGTGAGCTCTTGAAATGTTTCTGGTGTGAGCTCTTGAAATGTTTCTGGTGTGAGCTCTTGATATGTTTCTGTTGTTGATTTCTTGATATATTTCAGGTGTTGAGCTCTAGATATGTTTCTGATGTTGAGCTCTTGATATTTGTTTAGGTGTTGTGCTCTTGATGTGTTTCAGTTGTTGAGCTCTAGATATGTTTCTGGTGTTGATCTCTGCATATGTTTCAGGTGTTGAGCTGTTGATATGTTTCAAGTGTAGAGCTCTAAATATGTTTCTGGTGTTGAGCTGTTGATATGTTTCAGGTATTGACCTTTTGATATGTTTCAGGTGTTGAGCTCTTGATATGTTTCAGGTGTTCCAAATCCTGGACCGGGAAGAGCAGGAGAAGAAAATCATGATGTACTCACTGATGTTTGTAGGCCTCGGAGTTCTCAGCCTAATTACTTACTTCATTCAGGTCAGTATGCACCTTCCATGGAGCAGCCACATACTGTATTTGTCCATTGATGACTGACTGATAGAACTATTTTTGTTAACTCCTCCCGTCCATTGTTTTTACAGGATTAATTTCCATTCATAGAGATTTACAAGTGCTTCACACACTTTACCACATGCATTTTGTGTACCTGTAAACAAAGCTCCTTAGTGAAAACTTAAGAATATTTCTTAAAATAATAGATGCGTGTCATGGGAAAACCGTACTTAATGCATGTGCGTAAAGTGTCGTCCCGGATCAGCCTGTGCAGCACTTTCCGCCTAAAGTGGATTTATGGTTAGAAGAGACTTCCATGAAACAGAAAATACCATAAAAGCGGAAAGTGCCGTCCCGGATTAGCTTATGGGGACTGCACAGGCTAATCCAGGGCGACACTTTACGCCCATGCATTAAGCCCGGTTTTCCCATGACGTGCCTCAATAAAATTCCTTAAGTCTGTGGCTGTTTCATTTTGAGTTATTTAGTATTAAATGGTTTTAATCTGGTAAAGAATCAATATATACTTCTCATTTTGCCATATTTCAAAAATAAAACATTGATTTTCACAACAGAAATCTTATTTGAATAATTCAGTTAAATATAACGTAAGATTTTGCGTAGGATTTTCGTGTATATGGGCCCTGGTTAACAGTTAAACAGATGATATCTAAGCTCAGTGATTGGATAAAACACTTAATTAATTTGCATATGTTTGACATCTGTGGAATTATCTACTGTATGAAAGAGGAGATGATATTGGATTGCGATTGACCTTGAAAATGCAGTGAGTGTTATACATATTTACATTTTATAATTTATCAAGTCCTCATTTTTCAAACGGATAAACTTTGCTTTATTCACACACTGTGGAATAATGCAAACACATGCAGTCTAATGACGTCATCTTGTTGATTTTCGTGATATCGCCTTATATTTTTATATTTATCATCAAAATAAAGACATAAATTGATGGGATAAATAGAATTCTAGGTAAGTGTTGATAACAGTTAAGTTTATTTGCGCTGCAGGAAAACGTGAACCACGAAGCTCATGGTCCAGGTTTTCTAAGTCTCGCTAAATAAACTTATCTTTATTCTCTATTTGTCTGAAATTGTATTAATGTCTTCACTTTTTGGTGAACATTGTATTTCATTTTTGTTTTGACTTGTTTTTTTCAGGGCTACATGTTTGGCAAGTCCGGAGAACATCTGACCCTACGTATAAGGGCAATAAGCTTCAAGGCTTTGTTAAAACAGGTTTGTAGTTTTCACTCAACCATTAATATTTTAATGGGCAATGTTTATCCAGTATTTATTTGTTTATTGGTCTGCCTTTGTCCAGAAAATATAGTTTGAATCATATTCTAGTAACGCAGATGTAGTAAATGGGTTTGTAGCCGCAAAAATAATATTATTTTATTTTTAGCTTACTTGAGCACTTTTACCTGAGCTTTTACCTGAGCACAAAGTGCTCAAGGGTGAGCAAATCTAGTGAGTCACCATCCATCGTTGTCGTCATCAATAATTTACTTAAGCAACTTTTCTGAAACTGCATGGCATATTTTAACCAAACTTGCCAGGAATGTTCCTGGGATGGTCCTTCAACACATTCATTCAATTCGTTTGAAATGTTTGGAAAATAGTCATTGCCAGCTGAAATAATTGGAAAACTTTAAAAATCTTCTTGTCAGAAACCGCTGGCTGGATTTGAAAATTGTGTTCACAGAAATTTTCTTGGGTGACCCTCTACCAAATTCCTACAAATAATTTTGATTTTTTAAAAACATGGCTGCCAGTTGGTGGGGCAGTTTTTGTTATAAGGCTTTATTGAAAACTTTGAAAATCTTCTTGTCTAAAACCACTTGCTGGATGTCGAAATTAATTTCACAGAAATCTACCAAATTCCTTCAAATTATTGTTTTGGCTGAAATTGTCGGCCGTCAGTAATCCATCATTGATGCCTGATGTCAGTGTTTTACTTCAAGTATCTGAACATGCTATTAAATGTTTACATGCCATTATGATTTATTGAACTCAGGTGAGCGACTCAGTGCCATGTTAGACCTCTTGTCCTTTATTCAATATTGAAAATTGATTCCAACAAAGGTGTGCATCATGGTTGTAGAGTGATTCCTTCTGTACAAAAAGCTAGTAAAGGTTTGCTTGACCCCACCTTGACCCTACCTACTGGCGCTTAATGTGGCAAATGTGCCTGCATGTATTTTGTGTCATATATGTCATAAAATGTCATAAGATGCTGGTTATCATACTCTTATGTATCAAAGAGCTTTAACATGTTTCAAAATCACCCTTACTGGTTGGCGAGTAATATCGGTGATTTTTAGTAGTTTTTCTTTATTTTCAATCCCGTAAGTAATACTTTTAAAGAAAACCTTGCTGCAGTACCAAATTGGGCTCCTTCTGTTTACGAGGATGTAAATATCTTTTCATTATGTCATATGTTTTTTTTCCATATAAGGGGCTCCAAAGGGGTAATCAATAAGCATTACTTGAAGCAATAAAACTAGTAGTATCCGTGATCTTTCCTTTCAGTTGAAAATGCGAATTTTGTGGTACACACCTCAAGATTTTAATTGCTCTATACTGTTCTACATTATATTACCTACATCATAATGATGTAATATTATTAAATTCTATGCCAGATTAGCGGTGATAATGCGATTACTAACATAAGTGGATGTCGGAAAATGGTCTTTTGATGACCCCTTTGGCGCCCCTTAAAAATTTGCTGATGGTAAACGGGAGATAACCATGTTATTATCGAAGTAGACATCCCTCCTGCATTGAAATTTTGTCAAAATCATCCGGAAACTAGCCGTAGAATTGAGTAAACATTTTAAAATAGCAATTCTTTGCTTCTAGTAAACATTTAGCAATTGCAATTCATGTTTTTTTTATAAAATCTATTTCACGAAAAATGCGTGTTGAATATATGGATGGTGGTGTTTGAATACTAAAATTGCTGCTTTATGTGAATAACCAAGCTATCACCCTTGGTAAACCGAAAACAGGGAAGTGCAAGATAAAAATAGGGGTTCAATTATATATTTATGCGCATGTGCAAAGACGTGCGCGTGAATACCCGCGAGGAGTTAAGTTGTTTTGAGATTTTTTTGAACAAAAATGTAAATATCTTGAAAAATATGAAGTTTTGCAGACTTCAACTTATTCTGTGTTTGGAACAGTTGCTAGGTGATGTGTGTAAACACAACATGCAATGCTGGAGAGCTTTTACACCTTTTAATACACAAATCACGGATACTGCTAGTTCACAGATACTTCTCGCCAACCAGTACAGACAGTGCATTTTGTTTTTAACACAATAACAAAATCAGCATTTTTATCAATGAAAAGTGTTTGTTCTTTAGCAGTTACTTTAGTTAGAACTTTAGTTTTAAGTGACTTAACTGAGCACACCATGTCTTATATTACAGGAGATGGCATACTTTGATGATCACGAGAACAATGTGGGAGCATTGTGCACCAGGCTATCAACGGATGCATCGCAGGTGCAGGGGGTACGTAATTAGCTCGACTTTTCACCTAATATGTGAGCTTTCCTACTCGCCCCGCATCGGTGTCCACGTCTGAATTTGGTTAAAGTTTTTATTCAGAAGTCTTGTAACTTCAAAAGTACAGAAGTTATTCATTTGAAACTTGGAATATATCTTAGTCATCAACTCCAGTGTCAGCGGCAACATTCCATATAACTCTGTTTTGTATTTTGACAGAGTTATACCCCTTTTTACTTAGATTTCTGGTTATAAGTTTATATTCAAAACTCTAATAACTTCCAAACTACACAAGTTTTAAACTACATAAGGATATCACTTGAAACTTGGAACAATTTGATGAAATAATTCCCATAACTCAGTTTTGCATTTCAACAAATTTATGCCCCTTACAGTTTCCAAAATATTTACCAACTAAAATACTTTGAATAGTCGAGCGCGCTGTCCTCTGACAGCTCTTGATTTACTTTTAGGATATGTTTTCATGTTGTGAGAAACTGTCTGTCACAATTGCATTCCATATGGTGTCCGGCTTTCTGGGGCCGTATTCCAGGAACATCTTTAGGTTAATCTTAAAATACTTTCACTTAAATCCACATTTTTTGTACTGTAATATTTCTAAAACTACATATACATTTGTGAATCTTCTAACATTTAATAACAAAGATATAATAATATAGCTGTTAATTAATAAGCAAGAAACACCCTTACATATAAATGTGGAATAAAGTATTACAGAAAAATGATGACTTTAAGATAAGGATAATACTTAAGATGCTTTTGGAATATCTTAATTTCTGCTTCCGAATCAAACACAAACAATCAAACTCCTAATTTTCTGCTACTGTATTTTAAACACAAACAAACCAACTCCTAATTTTCTGCTACCATATTAAACACAAACAAACCAACTCCTAATTTTCTGGCGAAAAATCTAATTAACAGTTCACCACGAAATCTACAGAAACCATTGTGCAAAAACTAATAAACTGCTTAAACTTGCTAGGGTCAGTTATTACTCTGACAAAGTAGAATCCTGTGGAAATGATCAGAAAAGTCTGTTTAAGGATACTAAACATTTGTTAGTTGTTTCGAATGTGCCGGTCCCTAAATCTGCCACACTTTGCCACAAATTTCCAGTTTGTGGAGTATTTAGACAGTTTTCCACTAAATGCCACACTTAGTATTGGTGAATTGAAAAAAAATGAGAAGAACTTGGGCATACATGTTTTCCAGTAAATGCCACCACTCATTTGCCACACAGTGTGGAAATAAGTGGAGTATTTAGACAATTTTCCACTAAACGCCAGACCTTCAGTGGCAAATTCAATTTCCACTTAATGCCACTAATTTCCACTTATTTGCCACAAGATGTGGAAATAAGTGGAGTATTTAGACACTTTTCCACTTAATGCCAGACTTTTAGTGGCAAATGCAATTTCCACTAAATGCCACTAATTTCCATGTATTTGCCACAATATGTGGAAACAAGTGGAGTATTTAGACACTTTTCCACTTAATGCCAGACTTTTTGTGGCAATAAATACCACAGTGGCAAATTTTTCACTCTTTGCCACAGATAGTGGAAAATGGTGATAATTGGTGGCTTTGCCTCTGCCAACTGATTGATTAATAATATGCTGTCACCTGAATATAAAAAAACATAAAATCTAATATATGTTAACACATAAGAATGAACACAATGTATGCTTTATTATGTACTTGTATGCACATTTGAGTCATTACAATTGAATTTATGAGAAGTTGATTAATATACTTAGATACATAGATCAAAGTTTATTAATGTTTTGTAGTAAATTAATATGTACAGTCTTCAGTGCTTCAGAGAGTGCTAAAAATCCTCCTGAATGTTCTTATTCCTTGTCCTTGAATGATACTTCATGGCAGTCTGCAATACAAATGTAATCAATATGTATTTTTGCACAAACCATTGCCCACTTATGCATCAAATAGTGAACTCTGCTAAACTACATCCATAAATAATTATTTATGATGTATGTTATCGTATAAATCATTTTATAGGGTAACATTTATAATACTTAGACTGTTGTGAGAACATATGAGTAAGAAATGTTTTTGTTATATTTATTCTATTGTCATATAAAGTTTAGACAATGTATGTTATTGGAAGACAGTTTAATTTGACTCAATTTATGATTATTAAATACCAATATTTAACATACATTGATTAGATACACAATTATTTATTTATTCTTCTGTAGAATTGCAATAGCTAAATGAATACTCTAAAATAACAACATTCCAATTCTTTATCTAAGAATTTATTTAGCAATAGAATACACACGCCTATGGTTCTGTAAGATACTTAAACAATGTTTTGACTGCATTGCCTATTTTGTGAACTTAAACAAAATTATGCAATCGTTTCAGTATTCATTGAATTTGTTAAAACACTAACCAGACAAAAAACAAATATTGTTATGATGGTATCATAAAAATAGAAATTTAAGGAAATACAAACAAAACATACAAACCATTAGTTGTTTTGCTATTCCAATAAACCAAAGGGCTGAAGTCCTGTACCAGCAAGTTTCACAACACTAAATGTTGATTTCCACATCCACATTGTTCTTAACAGAATGTCCATTAATGTCAGTATTTCAGCATAACTTTAAATGTACAATTAAAATCCATAACTTGCTTTATTTCACTACAATTTAGGTAAACGTAAAGTTGCAATAACACTACTCATGTTTTCAAATTCAAAGATAAACTTCCTGTGTTTAAATGAACCAATCAGGAAGTCTGTGTAAGTGTTAACCAATAGATAAGCAGATGCTTTGTAGCAAGGAAGAAGGTTCCAAATTCTGTAGCAGACCACAGCTGGTGGTCAGTGCTTATCAGATTGTGTGCCAATTTTTGCATTTAACTGTGGCCACATGTCTGAATGGAGTATAACTAGTTCTTACACAGCTGGAATTGGGTCAAGAAATTTCAACTTATATAAATTTCTAATAAAGTTTAACATGAGACCGTTTATTTAATTAAATTTCTCATTTATTGCAAATAATATATTTTTCATGGTCTTAAACTTCAGCACAATTTTTAATGAAATGTTATTTTATTTTATAGTTTATGTAGCTATTTCAAGTGTTGAAGATAAAACTGTATTTTAATTTGTATTATATTTAAGTATACATAAATAAAAAAAATGCATTGTTCTATTGATTGTTTGATTGATTTATTATATAAATTGCATCATGTTGAATCCTATGTTAAGCAACAAACAAAAACAGTAACTTTATTATTTTTGAAAAATTCACTTAACAAACACTGAATTTGTATCCTCCAATAACATTCATGAGGTAACAAAAAAATTACTAAGTCCCATTTTCCACTGATTTCCACATCTCATATCTTCTAAGTATTTTTGCCACTCATGATACACCCATGAAAAAAACCAAGTCCATTATTTCCACACATTACCAGTCATTTACCACAGACACAAAAATACAAGTCCAAATTTCCACAGAATGCCACATGTTTTCCACTTCTTAAATGTGGTAAATGCTGGCAAATTTGCCACTCATGTGGCATAACCGAATAAAAATAGTGGAATTCCACTCTTTGCCAACTAATTCCACTTATTACTACTCTATTCCACACATTTTCCACAGAAATGTGTGGAAAAAGGCAACAAAGTGTGGCAGATATAGGGACGGGTATCATGTTACCCTCCAACAAATCTTCAAAGATAGTGGCACAGGACTTTAGCAACTTTTTCATTAACAAAAAAGAAACCATTAGATGTGATATATCTTCAAGGAATCAGTTTGGTTCCAATCCAATGAATATCGATCCGGGGAATCAGTTGAGTTCCAATCCAATGAATATCGCTCCGGGGAATCAGTTTGGTTCCAATCCAATAAATATCGATTCAAGGAATCAGTTTGGTTCCAATCCGATGAATCTTGATTCAAGGAATCAGTTTTGCTCCAATCCAATGAATATCGAATCTGTTCAGGTACCATTAGAAAATCATCTGACAGATTTTGTCCCCGCTACATCCCAGGAAGTGAAACAAATCATCCTGCAATCTCCAAATAAATCCTGTGAATTAGATCCGATACCAACCTGGCTATTGAAATCATGTCTTGATGAACTTTTACCAGTTCTGACAAAAATTATCAACTCCTCTTTAGACTCTGCATACGTACCAAAGACATTTAAATGCTCACGTATAAGACCTCATTTAAACAAGCCAAGTCTCGACCAAAATACTCTTAATAACTACAGGCGTGTGTCCAATCTCCCATTTATCTCTAAGGTTTTAGAGAAGGTAGTAGACAAACATGTTGAACAGCATTTGACATTAAACAACCTTCATGAGAAACATCAGTCTGCATATAAAAAATTTCACTGTACCGAGACTGCTTACTCAAAGTCCAGAGTGACATTCTCCAGTCTTTAGACCAAAATAAGGCTACTATCCTGATGTTACTGGACCTGTCTGCTGCCTTTGATACCATTGATCATGGCACACTGCTCCATCGCCTAGAACATGACTGTGGAATAGCGGGTAAGCCACTTGCCTGGATGACATCCTATCTAAGTGATCGTTATCAAACTGTGTGCATTGATGGCGAACTTTCTAATCCAGCGCTCATGATATACAGTGTACCACAGGGATCGGTGTTAGGACCTAAAAGCTACATCATGTACACCAAACCAGTAGGTGCAATCTGTAGAAACCATGAACTAAACCATCATTTCTATGCGGACGATTCCCAGCTATACCTATCATTTGAACCTGTAGATGTTATTTCACAAGTTGAAGTTATACAGCGCGTAGAAGCCTGTCTCAATGATATTGTCTCCTGGATGCACCACAATATGCTAAAACTTAATGCAGACAAAACAGAACTTATACTGTTCAGCTCAAAGCGCAATGCGGAGCATATATCGGAAGTGACTATCAAGTGGGAGATTCGGAGATAAAATCATCTTCATGCGTTCGAAATCTGGGGGCCTTTCTCGATTCCAAGATGGAGACGGAACAACATGTGAATTCTGTGTGCAGGTCTTGTTATGCCCAGTTGCGACAAATAGGTCATATAAGAGAATATCTTACAATCAATGCAACCAAAACTCTTGTTAATTCCGTTGTAACATCCAGACTTGACTACTGTAATGCCTTGCTGAGTGGTCTACCTAAGACAACATTAAACAAACTACAAACGGTCCAAAATACTGCAGCCCGTATCATCACGTGGACTTCTCGTTTCAACCACATTACACCTGTGTTAAAGGAGCTTCACTGGCTCCCAGATTGAATTTAAAATACTGATGAACACTTATAAAGCCTTAAATGACCAGTCTCCATGCTATGTCAAAGACATGTTAAAGGTGTATAAACCACAGCGTGTCTTACGCTCTCAAAGTGACTTTCTGACTCGTGGTTCCAAGATCCCGTACAGTCGCATACGGTGACCGTAGCTTTGCAACAACAGCTCCTAAGTTGTGGAATCGCTTCCTATAGGAATCCGGATCTCCGATACTCTTGACGCTTTTAAAAGATCTCTGAAAACCCATTTCTTTTTAAAGATATATTGTTCCTGATGTTTATTTTAAAATGGAAGATTACCTGTGTAATATCTTATTGTGACAGTTTGTTTCCCTCTTTTATTAGATTTTATAAGGCACATGAATTTTAGCTTTAGTCCTCATGATAATAATATGTCTTATTTTTTCCTTTTCTTTAACTTAAATTTATTTGTTGTTTTATCTTTTAACACTTTATATTTCAATGTTGATACATATATTGTTCCTTTTAGATGTGTATATGTTATTTTTTTATTTACTTGTAAAGCACTTTTGAACGTATTTTATATATGAAAAGAGTGCTATATAAATGGAATTAAAAAAAAATAAAAAATAATATAATACCGTATTAAACACAAACAAACCAACTCCTAATTTTCTGCTTCCATATTGAACGCAAACAAACCAACTCCTTATTTTCTGCTAGCATATTAAACACAAACAAACCAACTAGTAATTTTCTGCTACCATATTAAACACAAACAAACCAACTCCTAATTTTCTGCTACCATATTAAACAAAAACAAAGCAACTCCTAATTTTCTGCTACCATATTAAACACAAACAAACCAACTCCTAATTTTCTGCTGCCATATTAAGCACAAACAAACCAACTCCTAATTTTCTGCTGCCATTTTAAGCACAAACAAACCAACTCCTAATTTTCTACTACCATATTAAACACAAACAAAGCAACTCCTAATTTTCTACTACCATATTAAACACAAACAAACCAACTCCTAATTTTGTGCTACCATATTAAACACAAACAAACCAACTTCTAATTTTCTACTACCATATTAAACACAAACAAAGCAACTCCTAATTTTCTACTACCATATTAAACACAAACAATCCAACTCCTAATTTTCTACTACCATATTAAACACAAACAAACCAACTTCTAATTTTCTACTACCATATTAAACACAAACAAACCAACTCCTAATTTTCTGCTGCTATATTAAACGCAAACAAACCAACTCCTAATTTTCTACTACCATATTAAACACTAACAAACCAACTCCTAATTTTCTACTACCATATTAAACACAAACAAACCAACTCCTAATTTTCTGCTACTATATTAAACGCAAACAAACCAACTCCTAATTTTCTACTACCATATTAAACACAAACAATCCAACTCCTAATTTTCTACTACCATATTAAACACAAACAAACCAACTTCTAATTTTCTACTACCATATTAAACACAAACAAACCAACTCCTAATTTTCTGCTGCTATATTAAACGCAAACAAACCAACTCCTAATTTTCTACTACCATATTAAACACTAACAAACCAACTCCTAATTTTCTACTACCATATTAAACACAAACAAACCAACTCCTAATTTTCTGCTACTATATTAAACGCAAACAAACCAACTCCTAATTTTCTACTACCATATTAAACACTAACAAACCAACTCCTAATTTTCTACTACTAATATAAGCACAAACAAACCAACTCCTAATTTTCTACTACCAATTTAAAAACAAACAAACCAACTCCTAATTTTCTGCTGCCATATTAAACACAAACAAACCAACTCCTAATTTTCTACTACCATATTAAACACAAACAAACCAACTCCTAATTTTCTACTACCAATTTAACCACAAACAAACCAACTCCTAATTTTCTGCTGCCATATTAAACACAAACAAACCAACTCCTAATTTTCTACTACCATATTAAACACAAACAAACCAACTCCTAATTTTCTGCTACCATATTAAACACAAACAAACCAACTCATAATTTTCTGCTACCAATTTAAACAAAATCGAAGCAACTCCTAATTTTCTACTACCATATTAAACACAAACAAACCAACTCCTAATTTTCTGCTACCATATTAAACACAAACAAACCAATTCCTAATTTTGTGCTACCATTTTAAACAAAAACGAAGCAACTCCTAATTTTCTGCTACCATATTAAACACAAACAAACCAACTCATAATTTTCTGCTACTATTTTAAACAAAAACGAAGCAACTCCTAATTTTCTGCTACCATATTAAACACAAACAAACCAACTCCTAATTTTCTACTACCATATTAAACACAAACAAACCAACTCATAATTTTCTGCTACCATATTAAACACAAACAAACCAACTCCTAATTTTCTGCTACCATATTAAACACAAACAAAGCAACTCCTAATTTTGTGCTACCATTTTAAACAAAAACGAAGCAACTCATAATTTTCTGCTACCATATTAAACACAAACAAACCAAATCCTAATTTTCTGCTACCATATTAAACACAAACAAACCAACTAGTAATTTTCTGTTACGGTATTTCAGGTTGCAGGAATTCGTCTGGGGACCACCATCATGTCGCTGTGCAGCGTGATATCTGGTGTTGTCATAGCGTTCGTGTACAGCTGGAAGCTCACCCTTCTCATCGTCGCGTTCCTGCCGTTCATCACGATTGGTGGCATGCTGCAGATGAAGATGTTGACGGGGGCCGCGGGCAAGAACAAGGAGGCCTTGGAGACGGCTGGAAAGGTCTGAATGGGGTTAAGTTGGTTAACACTTAGTAATATTGGATTTCCCTATAATTAGCTCATCCTACATTGTTTATCAATGTACTGTACAATAATTTATTCAAGTAATAAAATGTTTCACAAATTGTTTTTGTACAATTGTTAACTTATGTACTTGTTTATCTCATTGCATAACTTGTCTAAACAGAGTTAAACATCAAACCATACAGTCCACAGAACAGAAGAAATCACCTAGTTTATTTATGTCGATGTACATTAAGGGTCCATTTCCAAGCCAATCGTTTTTGTGGGTACTCTGTCTCTATTAGAATGGTCCTATCATGTTAGTTTTATAGTCAACATTTATAACTGACTGTTTATTCAGAACTTGTTCATGTACATGTGCTAGTATTTAAGTATTAGGTGCTTAGCAGTATATAGGAATAACAACACAAGATGTGCGGATAATGTTTATTTATTAATATTTAGTAGATTTATTCTGCTACGACTATATATGATCCATAAAATGAGAAAAAAATGTACATAAGTATTATATTATAGTACATGTATTACATATACTTTGGCATGTTGTGTCTGCTTAACAAAATGACATTCCTATTTAGTGTGTTATTTATACAATTACACATTAATAAACAGTAACAATAAGGCATTTTTCCTTAATTAGTATTTTTCATTATCACACATCCTACAACAACTACCAGAGATTTTTTCATTATCATTATTAACATTTATATTTTTCAGGTTGCCATTGAATCCATTGAGAATATAAGAACGGTTGCATCTTTAACCCGAGAAAATATGTTTTTGGAGAAATTTCTACAAGAGTTGTCTGGCCCATACAGCGAAGCTATGAAAAAAGCGCACATTGTTGCAATCGCCTTCTCCTTTTCTCAAGCAGTGATCTTCTTTACCTATGCAGCCTCATTCTGGCTGGGAGCATACTTAGTTGAGCAGAATGAACTAACATATGTTGACGTTTTTAAGTAAGTACTGGTCGTGTGTTTAAACAACACATTGACGACATCCTGTATTGTCTGGCATTCATTGGCTGCCCAGCAGAATCCCTTTCTAAACTTGTGCATAATGGAACATGTTAGACCTGACATCTGACACTATTTGCCAGACCCGGAAGCATACAATACATGAGGCGTGTCGTGGGAAACCCGGGCTTAATGCATCTGCATAAATTGTCGTCTCATATTAGACTGTGCAGTCCACACAGTTTGATCCGGGACAACACTTTTCATTTTTGTGGTATTGTCTGTTTCAAGGAAGTCTCTTAGGACTACACAGGCTAATCCGGGGTGACACTTTATGCACATGCATTAAGCCCTGGTTTCCCACGACACACCTCACATATATTTCCCACCTTTTTATCTGACACTCCCGGCAGGCTGTTTACCTTTAACATTTCACATGTAGGTTCCCTGTGTTGTATATGTATAAACACAAACATTTATCATTCTTTTCTTAATTGGGTCCAATAATATCTTATAAATGTGTGAAGTTTGGTAAAGAGGAGAAGTGTGCAAGAAAAAGACCGTGGTGATACATTGGTGACATACAGGTCAATTCAGAATTTACATATGAAAATATGGTAAAACTGTCAAATGAAAACAATTTACTATTGTCATTGACAACACCCAATGTATTACTAATAGACAGAAGTTAGTTTATTTAACACTTACAACACACAAACAAATCTTATTTTGTAAGTTTATGTATGTTAGAAAGTATTATTTGATTAACACACATGCAAATATATAACTGTTTTGTGCATTAAAATAACTGAAATACTATTTAATTGATGCTAAATAATGATATTGTCACGCCTTTATAATACCTCCAAGCACACTTCATATGAAAACATTATTATTCGACAACCTGTCTTGTCCGAACTCATTTGCAACCACCGAGTGTCACTGTTGACTGGTTTCTCTGTATACTGAGTTATGCCTTGTTTTCATAGTATTTTGTTATGAAAAACAAACATCTACAGTGGCTCAAGGTGCAAGGTGCACGTGAAAAGGTGACATATTTGAGATAAAATTTCCTCCTCGTCAACAGAAGTAGTCGCTCAATGCTCATCATCATTGCAATTGTGTGGCTCAGCAGTGTTCCAACTAATGAACAGATTTTTCTGGGCTGTAAGCTCTCAAAGACTTTCTCTTGTCAGAAACGCTAAAGCTCCAACAATGTGCACTGCTGTGAGAAATAGAGCATACAGTTTTGCTAATTTCAGTGTTTTATGAGTTTGAAACATTGCCGTGAATGCATTAGTGTTCAAAATAAGTTCCACACTAAATGCAACGGAAAATGGGATGTCTAAAACTGTCCTGTAACTGACCTCCTGTTCCACTGAATAACTGGTCATATTGATTGTATCCATGTTTGTATCTTTAATCGATACTTTTGAACAGTTCTTTACTGATCCGAATCATCCAATGGTGTTGATTTTATGTCTAGAAGTTCCGTTCACTTTGGTCAGTCAGATACACCAGTTTCTTTGATTATTTTCATGGTGACTGATACATAAAACATAATTTTAGTAAACTGTTTTGTAACTCCTTTTTGCAATGCTTCTTGTCTCAGAATGAATGCTTTTGACTTTATCTGATTTATATGCATCGTGAGGATTTAGTGTTATTTAATTAGCTAGTATTTACATGTGTCATGACGATATGTATTAAGTAGCTAGTATTTACATGTGTCATTACGATAGGTATCATGAATTTCCAATGATGTGTCTGGGTGTTTTGGTGGACTGCTGCAAATTGCAGTCGAATCCTGGTCGAAGTCTTAGGGACGGGCAAGCACACTTCGAGCCTTCCAAACTTCGAGCTAAAAGGAGTGTGCTCACTCAGTGTGGATAAATCAATAAAATTATATATAATATTAGGACTGAAAGTTATCTGCTATAAACTCAAATCTCCAATTAAAGAGTATTCAGATAAATGTAATGGTAACATACATACATCAAACATTTATTTATATAATTTATTATAGTTATTTATGTTAAGTTTGTCAAAGCTGTTAAATCGATTATTTTGTTCTCTTTACACTTACCAAGCGTCTTATCGATTAACAAGTTGATTGGACCAAAAGGAGTTTGAGCCAAACAAACAATTAAATGTGTGAAACTATAAATGGGACTGTGACAAACAATTAGAGCCATCGGAAAATTTGACCCTCTCGAATTCTAGCTTGTTTGAGGCATCGGGATTCTACTGTACTTCAGAGTACAACAGAAAAGCAGTGCAAACCTTTATAAGGACAAGTTTGGTGTACAAGGATACCCTACAGATTTCAGGCATATAAACATACAGGAAAAAGCAAAACAGAGTTATTTTGGTATTGAAAGAAATACTGCTTGATCCTGAAGAGTATTCAGGAGGTTTAATTTATTGTTGTACATTACTTTTTTCTGGGTCCTATCATGCATTTGTTGTGGATTCAAAATACTGTGTCATTTTAACTGTATTCAAACCATTTGACCATTTCTAAGTTCAAGTAAGTGCAATGGCAAATTGTGTACTTTATTGATTTTGGCCAAATAAACATTGTTATTTACATGTAAACCATCCTTTGCACCTTGTAATACAAAGGATTAAGCTGATAATGATTAATAAAGTAATGGTGTATTAATCCTAAATAATCTTCTGATAAACCTCGGTGCTACACAGACAATTGGTTATTTCAACCGAAAGCTTAATTACTACCTGGATGCTTGGTGTCCGTGATAATTAATTTATACTTGCTGTAAGTGCATTTAACCTCAAAACTGTATAGCTATATGCTTTGAAAGAAAAATCACAATAAATTAGGACCGTGTCCATGCATGCATGAACACAGTTTGTTAAGACAGTAAAACTATCAAAAACACAGTCAGTTTTAATGGAAGAGTGGTGGACAAATGAAAATTATACCATCAGTCCATTAGTATTGTCTGAATGTAACAATTATACTAACAACATGAAATGCCTGTTTATATGTGAAATAGAAACATAGCAGATCCATTCTATGTTTGAGGTCTTATTCTAATTTCACAGGTGTTTGACATTAAGTTTTGTGAAAACGTTTCTACACTTTTCCACTAAAGTCAATCATATGCAAATTAATCTGTCATTTTATCCAGTCATTGAACTTGGATATCCTGTGATTAACACTACCTATTTTACACAAAAGAGCATGTGTTAAACCTGTAATCTGTTTATGATCTTTGATTAATGGTAATTAATTCATTAACAATAGCTAGAGAGGAATTTTAAGGTTTTAAGGTTAGTGGCAACACCTGGAAAGGTCTATTGTGAACTGATGTTCTGGTTTCAGAGCCTTCTCAGCAGTTGTGTTTGGAGGAATGGCGATAGGCCAGGCCAGTGCAATGGCTCCTGACGCAGCTAAGGCTCAAACCTCCGCAGAAGAGATCTTCAAACTTCTTGACAGGAAACCGGCTATTGAAAACAATGAAGACTCGGGAACGAAGCCTGCAAAGGTTTGTTTTGACGCAGTATTGTGTTGTAAGTTTAAGGATTGATTTTCAAGGATTATTACAAGATCATATGAGGCGTTGTGGGAAAACCAGGCTTAATGCATGTGCGTAAAGTGTCGTCCCTGATTAGCCTGTGCAGTACACACAGGCTTATTCAGGATGCTACTTTCCGCCTCCAGTGGATTTATGTTTAGAAGGGACTTCCTTGAAACAGAAAATACCCTTAAAGCAGAAAGTGCTGTCCTGGACTAGCCTGTGCAGGCTACACAGGCTATTCCGGGACAACACAACACACATGCTTTAAGCCCAGTTTAATGTTACATTTTAACACTTTTTAGGTAGTTGACTTGACCATGCTTAAGTGCTGCCAACAGATGTTCTTTTAACAGAGGGCAACATATGAAAAATAAATTATGCGTCATGGGAAAACCGGTCTTATTGCATGTGCGTAAAGTGATGTCCCGGATTAGCCTGTGCAGTCTGCACAGGCCAATCCGGGACGGCACTTTCAGCCTACAGTGGATTTATGTTTAGAAGAGACCTCCTTGAAACAGAAAATACTATAAAAGCGGAAAGTGTTGTCCTGGATTAGCCTGTGCGGACTGCACAAGCTAATTCGAGACGACACTTTACGCACATGCATGAAAACCGGTTTTCCCACGACGCACCACAAATGTTATTTGTTTAAATTGCATTATTTATTTGCTTACATATCTTTTAATTTTCCTTGCATTATGATTTACATAGGCAGAGTTTACAAGCACGGTATGCTTCTCGAACGTGAAGTTCCGTTACCCAACACGTCTTGACACGACAGTCCTGAACGGCTTGCAGCTGATCGTGGAGCCAGGACAAACGTTGGCGCTCGTGGGCAGTTCAGGGTGCGGGAAAAGCACCACGGTACAACTGACAGAGAGGTTCTATGATGTGGAGGATGGAGCTGTGGTAATAAATTGTTTTATACCATCAGCATGCATGCATTGATGATTTATTGAATGAACTTTGCTTTATTTAGTTACCAAGTTTGATAAAGCTAACTTGACCAGAATATTTTCATTATTTTGTTGATTTTTTTCTGTTTTAACATTAATTTATATCTCAAGTTTTCTTTTATTTATCTTACCCCTTTAATGCAGAAAAGAATACGGTAAATTGAATACTGGATAGGTGTTGCGAAGGCTTGTGGTTCAGTATTTCTTCCCTTATTAGATCAACTTATCTGCATTCAACACAAACCTAATATTAGTCAATTGAAAATGCCTAGTAGCAGAACATAGCAGGTAAAATGAACTTTTGTATAAAAAAGACCATTGCTTCAACATATAACCGCATAGTATTTTAAAGAAAAAATATTTTAAATTTATTATTTGTCATTCAGCTTTTCATCCCTTGTCCAAATATTACGCAAATTAACAGTATCATCATTTATCTCTCCCTCACTCTTTCAGATGTTGGACAAATACAACATCAAGGACTTGAATCTTGGCTGGCTTCGATCGCAGATTGGAATCGTATCCCAGGAGCCCGTGCTATTTGACCTGACGATAGCGGAGAACATTGCATACGGAGACAACTCTCGGGAAATCCCCATGGATGAAATCATCGCCGCTGCACGCAATGCTAACATCCACGACTTCATTTCATCATTGCCAGATGTAATATATCTGAGTCGTGTTGTGGGAAAACCTGATTTTATCCACTGTAGGAATAAAGTGTCATCCCGGATCAGCCTGTTCAGTCCCCACAGGCTAATCCAGGAAGACACTTTCCACATGTAGGGTATTTTCGGTTTTAAGGAAATATTTTCTTAACATTAATCCACTGTAGGCGGAAAGTGTCATACCGGGGACTGCATAAGCCGACACTTTATGCATGTGCATTAAGCCCGGTTTTTCCACAACATGCCTCATATGATGTTATTTTCTACATTCAGTCAGTACAGTACATTATAATAATATATATAGAAATGAATTGTTAAAAGTCATACACATTATTTTGTTTTTTAATCAATTTCAATGACTGATGTGACGATCTCAAGTTTGTTGCTATATGTAATTGTTAGAAGTACATACAACACTGTGTAATGTGTTAGTAATGTTCTGGTTTGATAATAAAGATGACATTTATTGTAAAGGGCAGTGATGTAATGTTATCCAGGCCTTGATTCATACAAAGCAAGACTTCAGTAGTCTATTTAAGCCAAAGACGGTCTTTGTACCACAATACATGTACGTTTTAAACTAATTTTGAAAATTTTACTTCCACAGTAAATCCAAAAATCAAATACTGCACAATATTCAGACTTATGTTTTTGAAATAACAGGGTTATAACACAAGTGTAGGGGAGAAAGGGGCCCAATTGAGCGGAGGTCAAAAACAGCGTGTGGCCATTGCACGTGCTCTCGTGCGCAATCCAAAGATTCTTCTCCTGGATGAGGCAACGTCTGCACTCGATACAGAAAGCGAGAAGGTAGGTTTATTGGTTGAGAAGATTCATGAGATGTTCGTTGTTGGTTAACATGCAGAAATTTAACATCTAGACATATGCTAGCATGTGCAGCAATGGACCTTTTCAGGTTTTGCTGCTAACAATTCCTCCCCAGCTATTGTCTTAAAGAGATTAATTTTCATTCATCAAGTTTTACAAACACTTGACAAACTTTACAACATTCCCCTTTGGGTAAATTAGGTTAACGGTTATGTGATATCCATGTGCACTGATTGGATAAAACAGTATAGTTTACTATGTTATTCATACAATCAGTACAGGTCGAGTTATTACCCTTGTTGTAAAATAAATTATTAATGTTCACATTGGTTTATCATATACCGTAAGATTTATGTCAATATTTGTTGTAAAGTGGGAGTACCTTTAGTGAAAACATTCTTACTTTTTTGTTTACCGAATTTAAATAAAAGCAGATCATTAAAAATGCATTTATATGACTTTTATATGTCTAAAATTTGTTGCGTTAGGGTAAGCTAGAACAGTTTTATTGTCAATCTTGTGTATTTGTTTCAGATTGTCCAGGAGGCATTAGATCGTGCGCGGGAAGGTCGGACGAGCATCGTCATCGCCCACCGGTTGTCCACGATCCAGAATGCAGACAAGATCTGCGTCATACGACATGGCGTCGTCACGGAGGAGGGAAAACACTCTGAGCTTATGAAGCAACAAGGATTTTATTATAAGCTCAATGTGGCTCAGGCCAGGAAGAAGTGAGCCATCTAGGAATACATCGTTATCGGTCATCAAAATAAAGCCACTCAAATGTGTTCATAATTTTGTTGATTTGATTTTTAAATTGCTTATAACACATTCAAACCACTTAAGAGTGATTCATATTAAAGGTAATGTCCACTAATGTATCATTGTTGAAGGATTATGTAACAATGAACTAGACGGTACATTTTCGAAACATGTTAGTGCTTTAAAGTAATTGTAGAATTTTATTTATGGAAGAGACAGTGATTATCACAGCTGTAGATTGGTGAAGCTTGCACTCCCAGTTGATCTTGTGTGATAAGTCCGTGATCATGACCATATCAATTAAGTAAACATTCTATTTTTGTATTGAATAATTTGTTAAATTGCCACACATAAAAAATAATAAGTAAATTCTAATTTTAATTGATTGTCGTTTCATTTGTATTGCTGGCCTTGTAAAAATTGCACAGCTTTCATATACAGTAATCTGATAAATGAAGTGTTCTTGTATTTCTGTAAGTCATCTTGTAAAATGGCTGTTTTTCATGACAAATTAACATTACATTTGTACTAAAATTGTATTAGTTTTACTTACAAACTTCAATTTCTGTGAGGTATTGTGTTATTATGTTGATTACCTAGTATTGGAAAGTACATTTAAATGATGTAAGTAAACATTGTTTTTAATTGCTTAATATACACTTATTTGTATGTACATGTTATTGAGACCAGAGAAGAGGACTACTGTTATGTAAACGTGTATATTTTGTTGTTGTTTTTTTTACATTTTGTGCTTTTTTATAAAAAAATCAATCTTTTCAGGTTAAAAAAAATATAACATGGAAAAAATGTTTCCACTCAGTCCACTATCTATTTACATGGTCAAAAGTCAATATTAACAAAAAAACGTGTCGTGATTTTACAGTTTCTTTTTGCTGTTCAAATAATCTACTTATCAAATGCCCATTTTTAGCTCGACTTTTTGGAGAAAAAAAGTTGAGCTATTGTCATCGCTGTGTCATCTGTGTCTGCGTCAGCGTCTGCATTAGTTAAACTTTGTGGTTAAGTTTTTTGGTTAAGTTATTTGTCCGAGTCCATTTCTCAAAAACTATCAAAGGTATCCATTTGAAACTTTCAATACTTTTTCACTATCGAAAGGGTTTTCCATTTCAACAAGGCAGATTACACTGTGATTTTTATCACCAGAGTTATCTGCCCATGTTTGGACTTGCAACTTAGCATATTTTGACTATTTTTTGGTAAATATAAATTTTCTTAATAACTATCAAGACATTCAATTGAAACTCAAGGTACTTGTTTATGGTACTGACCCCATTCTGTTCACAAGAGGTAACTCGCTCCAGGATTTTGTTGGAGTTATTACCCTTTTTTCAAATTACAATTTTCGCTTTAGGTCAAATTTATCAATACCTATTTGAGGTATTGACTTGAAACTGAAAAGTACCTGACCAACGTGGTGAACTTATTTTGTAGACAAGAGGAGGTAACTATCAAGGATTTCGTTTGCTTTTTAGAATTTTTGCTTTAGATCAAATTTCACAACATCTGTAAGAGGTATTGACTTGAAACTTAAAATACTTTATCACAGTTATGAACCCATTCTGTAGACAAGGTGAGGTAACTATAACAAGGATTTTGGTTGAGTTATTGCCCTTTTCCAACTTAGAATTTTTGCTTTAGGTCAAATGTTTCAATATCCATAGTACGTATTGACTTTTGAAATTGAAATTCAACATACTTCATCACAGTGATGAACCTATTCTATAAACAAAAGGCCAGAGTACTATCAATTATGAGGAAGTCGAGCATCTAGCACCCGTAGGCGGTGCTCTTGTTGTTTCTTACATTTATTCGATAATATTATTTCTTGCCATTATTATGTAACTGCTATAAAGTAATACCACTTTCCATTGTATTGTCATTCTGGTTAATTAGTATCAGAATGTACTCGCCATATAAACTCATGGCATATTGGAATCTCAACCGGTATGTCAAGTACATGTATAATTTGATTAACCGATACATTGTTCATACTCGAGACTAGTTGTCAAATGTAAGGGTTAATCTGCAAAAACAAATAAACAAAAATTCAACCAAAATTGAGTTGTCGTGAATTCATGTGCGTAAAGTGTCGTCCCAGAATAGCATGCGGGTCCGCTCAGGCTAATCCAGGACGACACTTTCCGCCTAGTGGATTTATGTTTAGAAGAGACTTCCTTGAAACAGAAAATACCTTAAAAGCAGGTGTTGTGCTGGATTATCCTGTGCATACTTCACAGGACACTACTTAGATGCATTAAGCCTGGGTTTCCCACGACACGCCTCAATTTTGTTTGTGTCGCTCAACATTTTATTATCTGATGTTTAATTTACATAAGAGATATTAACCACATTATGTTCAGATAATTGTTTTCTTGCGCAATAGAGATACATGGTATTTCAGTGAACACAACATTCGTAGTAATTGCGAATCTCGGAACATTATTACGTTTTACCTCTGACTGTTGATAGTTTTATTCATTTCTGTTTTTATATGTATATATTGTTAACTGTGTTTTAATTTACTGTACTGTCTACTAACTTGTATATAATTAAGTAAAGATATACACTTAGCGTTAGATTTCCATACTTAAATGTATGCAAAGTGTCTATCTTTACTTAATTATATACAAGTTTGGTAGTGCTTTCTGACATATCCAAGTATAGTGCGAAATTATTAACCCGACGCTCATGAATATTTCGTAGGCAATCGGATTTATTTATAGATCCCACAACATGTATCGAGCATAGCGTAGGCAATACTACAATGTAAATTGATATCGTATTGGTTTAGATATCATACAGCGAGTATGGTGTAGTGGAACAGATGCCGCGCTTGCGTTGCCAAGTTTAGAGTTCGAGTCTTGGCATCAACATTTTATAAACATTTTTTTTTACACATTTTGTTGCGGGTTAGTACTCACTTTTTTCACGATTTATCCATTGTGTGTTTGTAATTGAAACATTGGTAAATGTACTATAAAATAATTCAAACATAACAGTAACACAATAAAATATTCTACGTTTTTTAATTTATCTCTCATGATCTGCATATTTTAAGAATAACTCGTAACATTTTTAAAAAAAGGTCACTGTCAGACGGAATTGAACTCGGTCCGATGGCGTGAGGTGCTAGCACGTATACCACACGACCAGTAAATGTCACTCTCGCTATCCCGTATTTAAATCTATATCAACATTAATTCCTATAACAGAAACTCATCCAAAACAAAGCCAAACAACCGAACACATGTATGGTTTGTCTGTCACGAAGATTAAGGAGTGTCAGGTTAATAATTTCGCACTATACTATGTTTTTACATATGTATGTTTTAAGTTAACATTGTATGTGCTAGTTTTTAAGTTATTTACGTATATTTAATACTAAGTATACTTTCTGGTTTGTAATATAATATTTTTATTTTACCTACTCTGAAAATGCTTAATATTGGAATATAATATTGAATATAAAAACAAAGAACAGATGAATACATGTAGAAAGGTCCTATGTAACTAACATTCTTACAACCTGAAAAAAGATGTATTACAAAAAATATTACTATCTATGCTAATTATGTGTTGTTTTTGTGCATTTTAAATAAACATTGTGTTAGAAGCCAGTGTGTCTTTATTTTATGCACACTTATAAGGCCCCCATCAAAAATGGCGGTGTCTATTGGGTTGTTAATTTCAGTCTTTGGACCAATTACGTTTCCCGGTCTCTTAAGTCCAACAGTTTTCATTCAATCTTCACCAAATTTCATTAAAGTGTTTGTGGCTATAATATCTTGACCAAGTTCGATAATCAGCAGTTCCGCTCTCTGTGTCCAGCAGTTTTCATCCAATCTTCACCAAACATGATATTTTAAAGATTGCTTTTAACCTAGAGGGAGCATACCTGTTTTACAAACAGCTCTTGCTTAAGTAGCAGTGATGTTATTAAGGAGCAAGTATTTTCCAACGTCAGACATCATTACATTTTAGACAATTTTGAATTACAATCTAAACACTTCTTATAGAAGTCAAGTAAACTATACAAGAGATCCCTCCCTAATACAATCGGCATCTTCTTTACCCCAAACCTTGTGTTTTCTTCTTTACGATCATGATGTGACGTTGTTAGTCTTTGTGCCTCCTTAACCAATACAATTGTGTGTTTGCACATGGAGGGTTTTAAATAGAGGAAAAAAAACTAGAACAAACACACGTATTATGTAAAGTTAGAATAAGATATCAAACATAGAATGGACCTTTTATGTTTTCTTTGTTTACATATTACTGGGCAATTCATGAAGTTTAAGTATGTTTGTTTAATTCAGACATTATTTGTTGTAATTCATGCATGTTTCCTTTACATTTTCTTTACAAACTTTTTCTTCTATGGTCTCACTATCCTGATAGACTGTGTCCATGCATGCATGATCATGGTCCTACTTATTTGTGAACATTTTGTCACTGCAAACAAATATACAGTTTTGTAGTAAAATCAATTTCACTGATGTAGTTATGATGTCACTTTACTAATTACTTCGCAAAACCTTTATTATTATACAGTTAATGACAATTAAAACATTGGTGGAATAAAGGTTCATTCAAGGTTCGATGTCTCATTCTTACTTCAGATAATAGTATGTCAACTTTACGTCCAAAGTCACTTGGACCATTTTTGTAGTTGATATATCAAAAGCAAATAATTGAGGCGTGTCGTGGGTAAACCGGGCTTAATGCATGTGTGTAAACTGTCATCCCGGATCAGCCTGTGCAGATTAAATTTATAAACAATAGCTAGGGGAGACACTTGTGAAAATCACTCTCCCTGTGAAATGTTTAGTTGGCACATGAATACCCTTATAACAAACAATGCTGCAACAGCAACAACACACCATGTCAACAGGCCAAAAATATGTCACCTTGCTTGTTAAAATACCAACCAACAATATGAAATACCCCATATGAATCTCTTGGTCAACAAAAAACTTACAACATGATAAAATTGTAATATGTATTAAAAGTTTACAATCCGTAATATGGTTATATCCAAATTTATATTAATATAATCTTCCACATTGTCCCATTATATAATTTACATAAATTTAAATTGCCATTGTGCACTGAATCATATAATATATATAGATATAGATATAATTTCTTTATTACGGAGATAATGTATTTTAATTTATTAACACACGATAACATGCAAATAGTTTGCTAGTCATCAAATTTTATCGACTTGGACTGATTTACATCAATGTGAAATTTTTTTCCTTCAGATGGTGGTTTTTCAAAACCGAGACCAACGCCTCTGTTGACATTACTAGCCAGTGCCTTTTGATAGTCTGTCTCCAATGTTTTGGCATAGCTTTCCTGCTGTTCTCTATTCATAGCTCTACCACCCCCAGGTTGAAAATTACTTTTTTTTTCAAGTTGAAACTTATTTTGTATCACTGATGCTGAATCTTTATTCTTTAGACCTCCTAGCAATCTAAAGAACTTATTTTGTCTATTGTTGTCTTCAAACTCTGCTGATCCCCACTGACCTACAGTTGTTGCTGAAGCTGAATTACAACTTGTATTTGAGTCTCTCATGCTCTTGCCTTCTTTATTTGTTAACACGTTTACAGAATTTTCATTACTTTCAATGCCATCTTTGAACTGCCATTCATCAGACTCATGAGCTCGCTTTTCCTTCTTTTTCTTCCTCTTCTTTTCACTAATTTCACCACTACTGACATCTGCAACACTTGCTTGTTTTTTATCCACATTTTGTGCGTGTTTCTCTGTTTCATGGTTAGTTTCATTGTCTTGGTGTTTTCTTTTCGTTTTCTTCTTAACAATTTTTCCATCTTCTTGATCAGCCATCAATACTGAAGCTTCATTACTCAATGTTGAAATTGTTGAGGGATCAACAGCTGCCATTTCATCTTTCTTCTTTTCCTTTTTCTTCTTCTTAACATGGTCTTCGCCATTGTCATCATTATCGGCTACTTCAAGACTTGACACTGTATCTATCTCACTGTCTTTTTGTTTATATTCTTTCTTAACCTTTTTTGATTTCTTTTTTCTGCTGTTTTTTGGAGATTCATTGCTAGGGCCAGTCACCTGATCACATTCTTGTTTTTGTTTCTTTTTGGGACTCAGTAATTCAGTTTCCTCTCTGGAACTACCTTTATGTTTTCTTTTGTGTTTACCCATACTGTTTTCTGTAATATTAAAATAAGTGTTACATTGTTGATGGAACAAATCATATGAATACAAGTGTACTTGAAACTTGAGTTGTTATGAGTATTAAATATAGACATTTTGCTATACAAGGAATTCACAACAGGTCTTTTTCTATAGACTTCACGGGTCAGAATATCTGATCCATTCCCAATGCAAAATATAGCTGTTTTTTCCCCCAATTCAAAAATAAATTCCCATCCACTATGAATGTCATTTGACATTTAAAGCAATCATGAAGAAAATTACATCAATAAATATTTGAAAAACAAGGCATAAAATATTTAATAAACTTTGATCAACTAGTGCAGTTTTACCATTTAATCAATGAAAAATGAAGATTCGTCTGTGCATTATTTTCCCAGATTTGGCAAATTTTATGTTGAGAAATTCCCAATTTCAAACTAGGTACTTTTTCCCAACAAGTTCAGGAAAAGGCCTGCACTATGCCATGCAGTCTTGCAAGTTACAGAGAGATCAACAGCACTATCGGAGTATCTCAAGCAATATGATTTGTTCAACACTTGTCTCTACTCTTCATTTACACAGTTAGGTTAAGTTTGCCAAGCGGAAAATCAAACCAACAAGAAGCGACAATAAATGTTATGCCTCAATGTTATACAGTATCCGGATCTGGTATTATCCGAAATTATATGTCAAGAGCAAATATGTAATTACCACCGCTCCTGACAGCTTTAAATAATTAGCACCGAATCCAGCATACTTTTGAACGTAAATAAGGAGTTCTGAATAAATTCCGGAACTACAAACAATTATTTATTGTTATTTTGACACAGTTTATTACATCGTGTTTTTCATGCGCAAAATCTCCATTGAAGAGTGCTAGGCTGCACATCAGTAATATAATAATACAATAATCATCAAAATCGTCGTCCTCCTCCTCCTCATCATCTCATCATTATCTTCTTTTTTCTTCTGTCATGCTTCTTCTTTTTCTACTTCCACCGTCACCATTGCCAACTATGATAATAAAATAATAATAATAATAATAATGATGATGATAGTAGTCCTAGAAGTACTAGTAGTAGTAGTAGTAGTAGTCCCAGTAGTAGTAGTGGTAGTAGTAGTAGTAGTAGTAGTAGTAGTAGTAGTAGTAGTAGTCCCAGTAGTAGTAGTAGTAGTCCCAGTAGTAGTAGTAGTAGTAGTAGTAGTAGTAGTAGTCCTAGTAGTAGTAGTAGTAGTAGTAGTAGTAGTAGTCCTATTAGTAGTAATAGTAGTAGTAGTAGTAGTAGTAGTAGTCCCAGTAGTAGTAGTAGTAGTAGTAGTAGTCCTAGTAGTAGTAGTAGTAGTAGTAGTAGTAGTAGTAGTAGTAGTAGTAGTAGTCGTAGTAGTAGTAGTAGTAGTAGTAGTAGTCCCAGTAGTAGTAGTAGTAGTAGTAGTAGTAGTAGTAGTAGTAGTAGTAGTAGTAGTCCCAGTAGTAGTAGTAGCAGTAGTAGTAGTATTAGTAGTAGTAGTAGTATTAGTAGTCCCAGTAGTAGTAGTAGTAGTAGTAGTAGTCCCAGTAGTAGTAGTAGTCCCAGTAGTAGTAGTAGTAGTAGCAACAACATTGAGATAAAAAGTAACGGTCCTGCAGCCAGATGCAAATTTAAGCCGAGGTGGTCTGGGGGTGGGGTCCAGGGGCATGCCCCCCCCCCCCCACCACCACCCTAGAGAGAATATAGTAACACAGGTTTATATAAACAAAATTAGCCCGAGATTTCGAAGAAAATGCTATTCGGTGTCCGGGCTAGGTTAAGTTTTTTGGTATGCTAGTTTTTCGGGAATAGCGTGAGATATTTCATTCAAACTTCAAATAAACCCATAGGCCAATTTTGTAACGACACTACCACAAAACGGGTTTTGATAATTGCAATACATTCATCGAAGAACACGCCATTGGCAACGAAATGCATGTGTTAAAGCTATTGTGAGGTTTAAAAAAAAGGAATGTTGCACAATTTCAGAGGGAGCGTACGATGCTTCCGGCCCCTCTAAATCCGCCTTTGATGTGGTCTAACGGAGACCCAATGTTATCTCTACACAGTCCGGGGTTATATTTATCGAATGTTCTCAAGAACAATAGGCTTAAGTCTAATTTAATATTTTACTCTTTGTTTTAACTTGTTGGTACAACGCGTAATAGTGTTTATTTTGATTATCAGACATACGGTTTTCATTTAAAAGGTAATAATGTGCGAAGTTACAATATTATTTATGCTCACTTAATGAGCTTAAGGTAATCCTGTTATACTTTGAATAATTAAGAATTTTTAGAAATCGGGGCCATTGGTTTAAGGCACATGCATGTATATATCCACGTATAAGGGCAATTCACTTGTTTCGTTTTTCTATGTGACCCTTACATGGTGGTGATGCAAACTGTGCAATATATATGAGGCGGAAAACGAGTCTTATGCATGAGCGTAAAGTGTCGTCCCGGATTAGCCTGTACAGACCGCACAGGCTAATCCGGGACGGCACTTTCCGCTTTAATAGTATTTTCTGTTTCACGGAAGTCTCTTCTAACCATAAATCCACTGTAGGCGAAAAGTGCTGTCCCGGAGTGCGTACTGCACAGGCTAATCCGGGACGACACTTTACGCACATGCGTTAAGCCCGGTTTTCCCACGACACGCCTTCAAAATTGTTTTATGTACTACGAATCGAATATTTTATTTATAAACCTGGGTGACATAAACATCGAAGTTACGCATGGCAATGGCATTGACAAATATTTCAAACACTACGAGTGGAGGGTTGCCAACATACATGTGCATAATCGCATACTTAAACATGGCCACCCGGGAAGTTCCACTCGCTATCTCGCAGGTTATTAGGTGCCACTTATACATTACGGTCAAAATCCGGCCAATATATGCTCTCTGATATTTGTTATGGATTTGTATCTGGGTTAAAATCAGACATGATTAATATCAGGATTGTTACTTGCTATCTGCATGTTGTGCACCACTGGGTTCAGTGGGACAGTAAGTGTAAGTTCTAGCTATATAATAATAATAATAATTAATAATAGTAATAAAAGTAATAATGATAATAATAATAATAATTATAATGATGATGATAAATAATAATAATAATAATAATAATGGTGATGATGATGATGATAATAATAATAACAAAAGAAAAATATAATAATAATAATAAATGGGTAACACATTTTATCATAATAATAATAATAATAATCATCATCATCATCATAACAATAATAATAAAAATAACAATAATAATAATCATCATCATAATCATCATCACTCACAACCATCATCACTATCATTATTATCGTCATTATCATCAACATGATCAACATCGACCATAACACCACTACCATCATCATAACTTATTATCGTAGCGTAAATAATCTTAATGTAAATGTGTACATTCATACGGTTGCCAACGCTATTAACATGAATACATTTCACCGATAACTATATTACGGACGCGAAAGTGGAATACATTTAGTACACAATGGCGACATTGTAACACTATTAATAAATAAGTTATATCATTTTCATCCACAACTGCAGAACGACAATACATCGTGTTATCACTTATAAATGATGTTCACTATTCACATTATCTGCAATCTTATCGTATACGTCCTTCTTGACCTTAGTTCAAAACAGGGCACAATGCGAATGATCAGTGTGAGAACGACAGTGCATCCTAAAATAAACCTTTACTATATAGAAGGCAACGTAGAAGTTAAGCGCGGCAAGTGGCGTCCTTCTTGACCTTAGTTCAAAACAGTGCACAATGCGAATGATCAGTGTGAGAACGACAGTGCATCCTAAAATAAACCTTTAATATATAGAAGGCAACGTAGAAGTTAAGCGCGGCAAGTGGCCATGCTCGCTACATGAGCACTAGACTTCTCGGACGACTTGAAATGGTTACAGTTCTTAGAATGTTTTCGAATCAATATTTTTCTCACATGTTCCATGCCTAGCATATGGAAGCGTCCTATTGCCATAGTCTAAATTATGTTTGTATTCCATAATCTCACAATATACCAAATAAGGACCTAGTGTATCCTAATTATGACTTACTATCTCCTAATTAGGACATAGTATCTCCTAATTAGGACATAGTATCTCCTAATTAGGACTTAGTATCTGCTAATTATGAAACAATGGAATACAAAAGTAATATAGACTGAGGCTCTGTGACGCTTTCATACTAGCAACATGGTAGTAAATGACGGAAACATTCAATGTTTCCATACAATGTTGAAGCCAACATGCTTGCCCACTGACGACGCCTAGTCAGGCGGGTAGCTACATATACGCGAGTACGCAGCTGAATCCACATGATTTTGACCAAATATTAGACCGATCCGGGTTAAGCCATGCATAGTTTGAACTCCTGCCCAGATATTGTTAAAGGATTACTTTAAATTCATCGAAATTCACAAACATTACGCACGTGCTCTTTTGTATCTAATAGTTTAACCGTTAAACACGTGATATCAAAGTGCGATGATTGGATAATAGTGCAGGCTAATTTGAATATGATTAACATTAGTTGAAGCGTCTATTTAATAATAACCTTAATTGAGCGTCTGCAGTTACAGATACAGTTGGCATTGAAAGTACAGCTCGCTGGCAAGGACAGAAAAATTGACGTTTGTTAAGCTTGTATTTGTTTGATGTTCAGCTCTATTTCAAAGTAATATTTTCAAAGTAAAGTTTTCTATATCGAAAAATTTAGATTTTTAAGTACTTAATAAATCACATGAGAATATTTAAAATAGACCAATTTCATAATGTTCAACATTTCCTATAGATGGGTTGGATTCAGGGTTTGCTGCATACCCGAAACAATATTATGAATCCACATGGAGACAGGGCTAGATACGCCCCTGCTAGTTAAATACACTAAACATAGGCTAACTTATTCACTATGCTGTGATAAATCGGTACTACCGGTATTTTTGCAATTCCCAATTCTCTAAATGGCCAGATCATCCAATTGTTTAGACAGCGTTTCGATATAATTATTATAAGGATTAATGTTATAAAAGCATATAATATTTTGTTTTAGAAGGATATGTCTCAATGTTTCTCATTGTGCTGACTTGTTCCATTTGGGACGTTACTTCACATTATTGTCGATATATGCATGCATATCCGACATCAATCCGGATATTACTCAACAGATCACGTATTAAACAAACATTGCATTATTTGGTTCCAAACGCAGCACTCGTGTATAATTACCGTAGTATATCTTTTAGATAAGTATATTTAAAGATAAGTTGTAAATAAAGGCGTAACCAAAGAATACGTGCACTTTATTTGAGCACGTGTATGCATACTTTGCTTTAATATCTTGATGCCAGAGTTTTTTTATTTATTGGTTCTCGGACATTTTTGGAAGTGTCTGGTTGGAGGAGGGAAAAAAATAATACAGACTTGAGTAAACTTATGACTATAATTTCACAAATGGAAATGGACAGTGATATTAAAATCTTTATCAATTATTACTTACAAAAATCATATAACACAACATTAAAACATAATCACTGCATGATAACCATGATATTAATACTAATAATAGTAACATTAAAAGGCAGTGTTTATCAAATAAAACTACTGTTAAAATATGCTTACACTTACACACAGTAGGCCTACGTCAGATTTCGCTGGACAGGGGCCATATTATATGTATAACAACATGTTTAATGAAGTGAAAACTTACTAAATTTATCCTATTAATAAATCAATATACACCAATGGATTTTTTTTATAATATTGATATAAAATTATAAATGTGTATTTAAAACAATGAGTCTAACAGGGGCGTAGCTTCCTTTAGGCACTGTAGGCACTTGCCTATACATTTTTTCCAGAAATTAACAATTTAAATACGCCAAAAACGCAATACAAACAAGAGGGGGGGGGGGGGGATCTTTCTCGGTTGTGTTGATACTTCATTGTTTACCGAGTCGATTACGCCAATATGAAATAAATTTCATGAAACACATGCTTATTTTACAATTATTTTGTAGAATCGGGGTTTAGCTGAAGTTAGTTGTTTGTAGCCACATACGAGTATAATTCTCCTAGCCCAAATTATCGCTTTAAGCGTCATATTTTGGATTCCGCCTATTGTGCCTATACATTTTTTGAACCCAAGCTACGCCCCTGGCTAAGATCGTAATTTGTTTTAGTGAGTGTTTTCTTCTGACTTTAAGTGTTGCATGATGTATAAAATAACAGAGAGCAGATCTTATGACGCATACAGCGATATACAGTCACAATGCATGTTACAAAAAATTTAGTTCTTTCTTTCGGCGTTTTTTTTTCATTCCGTGTAACAGGTTGAAACCCTTTCACAAGGTGATTTATACAATATCGGCTACATTCTACAAACTTTTATTTATTTTTTTGCTTTGTGGAAAAAATCGGGTCGGCGGTACCGAGAACCAAGAAATAAAAAAAACCCGTCTCGCCTTAGTATTTTATTAATGTATTCGCGTGGAAAAAAATTGTAATAATAAAGTTTTTCAAACAGTGCTTAACTGGGGCTAAATTGTGTCGGGACGAAATAATACATATTAATGATAGAAGTAGGGCCTATATGAATGTATACATGTAAAACAATTGATCATGATATTTTGATTATTTGTTTGCTTACAGTGCAACTGTAACACTGATTTAATTAATGTGACTGAAGTGTAAATATTGTACTATAATCTGCATTAATTATATATCAGAATGGGCACATGTAACTTTTAATGTAAATAATTTATGTTGTATTGATATGATTGTATCGGGGATCAGACTCAAATAAAATAAATAAAGAGCTGGTCCACCTGGAGATGCAGCGACTGTTTCCACAGCTTTGGGAATGGATCGCTTCCCTCCACATTGGGATTTTTCGCGTCGTAAAATTGTGCTTACTTTGGGGAAAATGATGTATTTATTGATTTAAACTAATAGTACACAGTGTATACCGTATATTGTTTGAACCCTGTATATGAATGGTTTGCATCCACAAACATTTAAGTCGCGGGGTGATTGTACTATGTTGTAGGATTTTTTTTATGATTTCATCACCACAGAATTGAGCATTTTTCATTCCGACGGTGACAAATTCACCATTTTTGTGGTTGGGAATGAGTCCTTCTACAGGACCCAGTCAAAGATGGAAAAATCATTGAGACAAAAACGACACAAACAACAAACTCAGATGTTAATGTTTTAATACATGAAAAATGTCTGATAACACAAAAACCCGACAACAACACTAATTCTTACTAAGTGAACAGTTACCTAAACTTGTTATTATTACACCACACTAAATAAAGTAACATGAAGTATTCGAAACAACCGGTAGAGGCTTACTTAGCGGAAACACTTCCGCGTCATGCCAACCACCAAGGGTTTGTAACGCCCCATATATGCCCGTCGCCGCAAAAACGTGAGCAAATGCATTCATGTGGTGCAGGATTTTCATAAAGACGAACATGTAGAGAAAAAGTGTCTAAAGCCATACAAACTGAAGGCCGGACAGACGGACGAACAGAGATACACGCTGATCCCGGTACTATCCTCCACTCAGCTTTGTTGTGCGAGGGATTAATAACATTTCCATTCTTCCCTACGTACAATTAGTACCGGTAGTGTTAATGCGGCGCAAGAGTGTCGTTTGGCTGTATAAACGTGGTTACGTTTTTGCGTTGAAAATCACAGCATAAACGCGTTTGATTACGTTTTTGCGGCGACGTGCATATGCGGCTTTACAAGGGTCTGTTTCTCTGGCAAAATTACCCAATCTTTACAAAGTGCGCACTATTAATTGACTTTCGTATTTGTCCTTTTTGATATAAAAAATAAACGTGTAATTTGAATCACGAGATAAAAGATAGCAAGAATGGTAATTACGGTAATCATAAAAAGCTGAATAACATGCCTGTGAATTTTATTTGTATGCAGTGAATTTTTTTTTTATTAAAAAAGAATGTGTGAAATCTATAATTTCTGAATTCATGGGTTTCTACAAATTGCTATAAATAATGTGTCAAACTCTATCAAGTATGCATACGATGTACATACGTATTAGTCGTATAATTAACAACAACAACAAATAAACACATCAAAAACAATACAAAACACATCGTTTTCCTTCATACAAGTATGTGAATATAAAAGTAGAAAATAAAGCACCCACAAGTGCTCGTCGGCATCATTTATTCAAAGATAAATAACGCGTCATATATGCACCATGGCGAGCTTTTGATTTTCCTGAATACTGTCAACTAACCTCTCGTGCAATCAACCAGATATTGCACGTGGAACAAGATCTAGCATCATACCCACGAGAACGGAACTGCAGACAAATACACAAAAATCAATTTTAAAACCAGGTTTCACCTGTAACAAAAATTACCAATTAATAAATATCCTAATATCCATCATGTCTAACATAACTATAACATAAGCCAAGCTTACAGATTTGATGACGTAAGAGATATGTCAGTCATGAAACTGGATCAAAGTCAGTCGTATTGGAATATATATGAGGTGTGTCGTGGGAACACCGGGCTTAATGCATGTGCGTTAAGTGTCGTCCGGGATTAGCCTGTGCAGTCCGCACAGGCTAATCCGGGACGACACTTTCCGCTTACAGGGGATTTATGTTTAGAAGAGACTTCACTGACACAGAAAATACCATAAATACGCATATGCATATAGCCCGGTTTTTCCCACGAAACGCCTCATATCATAAAAATGGCAATTAAAATTCAGTTTCAACGATAACACACATTTTGATACTGCAATTCTTTTGAAAATTTTTGCCTGTATAAATATACAATTCTGATGCCGATGGAAATATATATATTGAAATGTAAATATCAATTATAAACCGCTAACTATTGGGGCATAAAAGCGATGATCTTTGAAGAGATGTGATATACCGAGCAAAGAAGAAACCCCATTTATATTTAACCGGTTGTTCAAGGTTAATACTCAGTCGTAATGCAAATATTCAAAACCGAAAACACGAGTGTCCAAAATATGGGTGTAGATTAGCCAAATCAATATTGAACGTTGCTCTAACAATCACATGGTAATGTAAGTTACTAAACTGGGACATTGGGGCATTGTACAATGTTTGTAGAGCGTGTTACGTATGAACTCTGTTATCATTTTGATCTATAATGCATCATAACTATACGGTACAAAATGCAGACAGTTAAACCAGAGAAAATCCCTTTGTGCGTTCTGATGTGTTTTGTATCAATTACCTAGACTTGGCAGTGTATTCATCTAGCGACCTTACCCAATTGTTTTTGAAAATTGAAAAAAAGCTGGATCACTATCAATATTGTAAAAATAATTAACATACAATTGACAAATATAATTTATTGCCACTAATGTCGTATCCTTTATTGATATTGAAAGTTTTAAACTCACTGTTATAAAATGTAATATCATGACGAAATGTATATAAATTTAACGTAAATCAGTAAATCACGTTGATTTTATGTATGTTTAATACGGTATACAACAAACGTTGCATTGAATTATTACTGCTTTTGTCACGTGTATTGCGAAAAAAATGTGTTCATATAATATAATTTTATTTTTATTTTTGTAGTTAATTTCCGCACTCACTAGACATTGAACAAAACTGTCCAAGAAATTTTAAAAAATCTGGCCTATTTAAATCTTGCTCTCCTTTGTTCAACTGCTGTAGCATAGAAAACGTAACAACTGCCTCAATTATCTGCCCTGGTCAAAACAGATGTAAACAAAGCATATATACAAAACAGCATGTATTAAAATTGCTTATAGCATTCTAATTTAAACTGTTGTATATCGTCACAGGTATACTATGGGGATAATTCACACTTGTAAATAAATAAAAATATATAAACTAGTGTATGTACGTACATGCATCACTTTACTAAAATAGTTCGCAGATGAAATGGATTGCATTGGAATTCGTCCGTTATATGTTATACATGTACACAGTTAATTAAATACCGATTATGCTATCAGACCCAATTTCTTTGTATAGTTTCTGCATGCAATACAGTATGATAATATCAATGTAATTTTTATCACAGCGAGACACTTGGCTTTAAATATGATTTTCTTTCCCTTAAATCACACCTTCACATCTCGATGAACTATCTCATATTCTTGGCTTCCCTCTGCCGCCGTTCATACTCGAGCAGATCGTTCGGCTTGACTCCCCCCGCGGACATGGCGGGGCACACAGTCCCGCACAGCCGGTCCCAGTGGTTGAAGAACGGCTGGTAGTTGGTCTGGGGCTTTAGGTGATGCATGTCGTGCTTGGGAGCCCCTCCGCAGAACCCGAATGTTAAGTGGTTGAGCGTGAACGGGAAGTCGTAGCCGATATGGGCCTCGACGCTCACGATGATGGAGACGATCATATAACTCCACGTGGTTAACGGGTGGCAGTTGAAAAACCACATGTTCGTTGTGGTCAGGAAGCCCACTGTGATGAGCTCCCAGGGATGGAGGTACTGTGTTACCCAGCAAAAAGGCGCCGCGTAGCGGTGGTGTATGGCGTGCACGTGCTTGTACAGGAATCTGATCTTGTGGTGTGACCAGTGCCAAACGTAGTATTGAAGATCGAAGATTAGCAGTCCCGCGACTTGGTGCCAAACAAATTCAAATAAGGTGGGGGCCTCTGGTGGAAGTATGGTGTCCGGCGTCCACACCCACTGGGCGCACGCAGCTGGTAGAATATACAGGAAGTGGTTCCAGAATGTGAGAACCAATGTGTCCCACACCTGTGCGTACGTGACATCCAGGTCGGACTGGATCTTGTATTTTTGAATCCATTTCACGTTTTTACCCCAAAGATCAGCTATCATAAATGGACTGCATAAACTGAAATAAAACGTTACCGAAATAACGACTGGAAACAAAGGCGAGGCCACAAACGCTTCCCTTCCGAGCCGCAGGTCCCATAGTGGCTGCAATATCCGAAAACCTTTGTCCGGTGCAACGGCGTGGCCGATCGTGACATTTCCGTGACGCAGCGATTCATACTCTGTATTTGACCCTACCAGTTCATCAAAGGCGGAAGGTAAGCTGCGTAAGACAACAAAAACTAAATCGTAAACACTCGCACTCATTCTCCATTAATAATTACCTGACATGCGAAACAAAACTTTATATCACAGTAACTCCGACCGTTTAGTTAAAAGGCCTTTACTTTCTTAAACACAACGCCGTTACACCGGTATTTTTATCGCCACACTAAGCCGACAATCGATAGCTCCTCCCACTATGTTGCGTCACGAAACTGGAGAAGCACTGATCTCTATTTCTGGATTGGACGTCACGTGACTTTCAGCGTGATTTACGTCCGCCATTTTGTTGGGTGCTAGTTGTTTACAAGATGGCAGCCGATGTGAACTCTGCGGTTGTCAAAACCAAAACAAAATGCGTTCAGTGATTTGCTTGCTGTTCTTTGCATTTGCTGCCTAAGGTAAGATTTTTATATGTTTAAATAATAGAAATCATGCGACATACTTCCTTCCTATCTATTCGGCCACCTCTGTCTATTCGGCCACTTGCTTATTACGTAATAAACACTTAATCCGCGAATCCGCGCGTGTCCGAATTCTTAGCAAGTTAGCACATAAATCATCTCGTTGTCATTAGAAGAAGAATATGCGACAAAAACAGGTACAACCCGTTACGAATATACCAAAAACAATTACCGTAACATAAATTGCCTTAGATTTTCTGTAAATATTGGTCAAAATATTCTTATTTGAGGTTGCTTTTCACATGACCTTCTCTCGTCAGCGTTTCGATGTTTTCTGTTGTGTCACGTGACTTTTTCGCTTCACTATTACGGAAGCGCTTAGTTGATTTGAGGACCGTATACGGGATTTTATGTCCGTTTTGTTAGTATTAACGTTACCAATTAAAATCCAATTTACGTCAGTAAAAAATTATTTTCCCCCATTCTCGGTTAGGCAAATCCATGAAAGTACCATAGCAGGTACAGACAGTATTCGGCAGAAACTATGTTGAAGGCTGTCTCAGAGGTACGATGTAACAAGAAATCCATACGCAAGAGGGCTTTGGAGTACGGTATTCCATACCAGACGCTCCTTAAGTATGTCAACCGCTCCGACATTAGCCAGTCCGTGCGGCTTATTTTTGACGGCCACACCACACATACGTCGCCGGAGAGGATTCGTTGGGCCAAGGACAGGAACATCCATTTGTTTGTGCTTCCTGCCCATATGTCGCATATTCTTCAGCCACGCGATGTTGCGGTTTTCGGCCCGTTCAAGCGCTATTACTACTCCGAATGTGCTACCTACATGCAGGCCAACATGGGGAAGGTGGTGACCAAATACGAGGTAGCAAGCATTGCGTGCAAAGCTTACCTGAAGTCTGTCAGCCCCCTGAACATACTGTCCGCATTTAAAGCTGGGATTTCCCCATTCAACCGCAACGCCATCTTACCAGAAAAACTCGTGCCATGCGAAGCGTTCAGGGATGAAACTCCAGTGCAGAAAGCAAGCGCTATTCAAGGAGGGAAGGAGGCCGTTCTGGAGAATCTGAACAATAAGGTTGCTGCCCCAAACACAGAAACTCCAGATGCACCGTGCTGTGTTTGCAGAAGGAAGAACGGGAAGCGGAGCAAACCCAACCCAAGTGGTCGCGAGGTCACCGGACAAGAAATCGAGGCCTATCAGGAGCAGAACAAAGAGAACGCACCGCCCACTGCTCACAAAAAAGCCAAGAAAACCGTGGAGAAGATCCCCACTAGTCCCTTGCCGTCAACAAGCGGTCTACACATCTCCGTTAATGAAGAGTCCGACTCGGAAAATGATGATGATGACGTGTGCTGCGTGTGCAAGCAACTCCGGCCGCCGAATATGAACGACCGCCCACACTTAAAAATCCTGAGTTGGGGGCAGTGTGACGTTTGTGGACATTGGGTTCACCTTTCCTTCTGCCACGAGAAGAGGGTTCTGAGACGAGGCGATGAGTTCCTCTGCCACCACTGCCATTAAAATTCTAAATACTTTGTTTGTTTTACTGTTAAAATGTTAACATATTTTAATTTATAGTGTTGAAAAATTTGACTTTTTACTTGTCACGTTATACTGTTTGTTGTGTGTGTGTGTGTGTTTAATAAAGAAACGTTTTGTTAATGAATTTATTTTCAAACTGTTACAAAAGAGACAAAAATTATCCACACAACTGCCTAAACACAACAGTAATGAAAATTAAGCACGCCCCTGCAGCAAACCTCATTCTTCACGCGCGAATGATTGACCAATAGATAGGAAGCGCCGGAGTGATCCAGACTTCTAACTGTCAAATGCTAAACGAGGTAAATATTTGTAAACGAGCCGCTTTCGGTGAAAGTTAACATTTAATCGTGTTTCTGATATATTTTTCGTTAAATATTTAGTGTTATATTGTTTATTTTATTGTTCGTTAATCGTATACGGTTGTTTATATTCTTAAGTGGCTGAATAGACAGGAAAACAGGCTAATGTTAAAATAATGATTATTAAAATTTAATTGGTCTTTCAGACTCATTTTCAGTTTTATTGCTAGTTATCGTGTATTTACTACTGACTGTCAACGTGTTATCGATTCCAACGAAAATTCCATGATTATATAATACATATGAGCCTTACCATTTGGCTTGTTTTCAATTGAAAGCTGTGAAACTTTTTAATAGTCAATGCAGTAGGCCTACTTGTAAATGTAAATATCTTTATTGGGACACTGTCTCATAATTACTATCATCATAGCACCTCATTCCATTAAATTGAATTTGCAATATGCTTCCACTTACAGACAGTCCATGCGAGTTTTTCAAGAAACCAGCCAGTTTGAGTCGAGTGGACTAATTCAGTCTGGTATATGCAGGATCTGCGGTATTTAGCTTTAAACCCTACATCTCTACTCGGGCGCAGCCTACCGAGAGAAACGAAACCTAGCCTTCAGGAACTTTGAGAAGGTATGCAAGCTGCTCATTTTACTTATTTGGGGCCGAAATTTGTATAAAAAGTATATATATTTTCCCCCAATATATACCATGAAATTCGCCTCAGAATGTAAGCTTATTTGAAAAATATCAAAATCAGACAAACATTGACTACGACTGAGGCATTTTTGTCCCAGCAATTTTTCATAAAACCAGGTTTGTGCATAATCTAATTAATTATTTGTGGCAAAACAATTCGTGTATGTTTTATAACAACGTAGAATATACAAAATGTAATATAGAAATATCCGAAAAACAACAGGAAAATTCCAAGACCAAATTTGCCAAGACCTCGGCCCCTTTCTCCAATTTTTGAGTAAGAGCCCGGGTATTTTTGTTGTAAATGGGTATATTACTTGTTAATTGATATAAGTCCATACCATTCAAGTCATTCAATCCACGGCATTATGATTTTGTGTGTATTGTTCTGAAATATTTGAACCTGTTTATTATTTCATTAATTCTGATTTTCATTTTTTGTTATTTTTTGGTGAAGTTAAAGCTACAGTTATTTGTGTGAATATTTTTATACATTGATACTTCCTTTCACGTTTATCATACTTCCTTTCACATTTATCAGATACAAAACTGGTTTATAAATGACTTAAAATCTATTATTTCAAAAGAAAATTCATTATTTTGATAAAGCAATATGTCGATGGTGTAGGATGTTTTTCATTTACATTTTTCAGCACTAAAAATGACTCCTTAGCAATGAAATTTAAAAAAAACAACAACATCCAACATCAGTAAACAAGACCTTGGGTCATATTCCATAAACATACTATTAGTATTTTATCTTAATTCAAAATTTTACTTAGCTTTTCGTTTTGTGTACTGACTACTGTACATGGTCTTTATGCTTAGTATTTATTAAATATTATATTTAGTACATTGTGTTAACTATTGTTTGTTTTACTGTAAATTTGTTGGTAGCTATAAATAAATAACATACTATTTTTTACTTTAACAATATTTCTTTCTTTTCATGTTGCAGTGCTTGTTTGGTCATGGATGATATGGCCATCAGACGGAAGATAGAGTTTGACACAAGAATCCAGCCAGAGAACATATACAATTGGATTCCTATGTATCCCCTACATACTGGTACTGGGTACTGTTGGAGTATAATGAAGTGTTCATTGTTATTATTAGATGTGAAGTTACAGAAGTAGAACAGTCTAGTTCTGTGTGTTATTGTTACACTGAAGCCAAACTTTTAATGAACATTATAAACTATAAAATCTTTGTAGAAATGGATTATGCCCTTCGTAACCAGTTGATACGTGTTAATAGTAAAAATCTATTGTCATTTTTGCACTTTGACCAGATTAAATGTTCCCATATATAAACATTAGTCCCCGCTCTTATGTTAATCGGCATAATGCTCTGCTGAAGGTTTGCGTGCAGCAAGTACATATCTCTGTAACTACTACAGATACTCAGTTCAAACTTCACACAGGTCTTTGGGCTCATTATATAAGATAACCGACCAGGGCCCATAACTGTGACCAATATTTTAGCATTATGTCCCTTTATGTACTTAAAAAATATGGTTAAGGTAAGCATGCAAACAAAAATTCTGGTAAAGGTTTGCATGTAATGCACCTATCAATATTTTCCCCCAGGGGGGATAGGCGGGCAATCCCAGGGGAATTTGACTAATTGTATTTTGGGGGATCTGATTCCCCACCCTAGAGCCAAGAATTTGGGGGAAAATATTGAAAGGTGCATAAGTGACCTGTCTATGTAAATAAAACCGGAATTAATAATTGAACACACTGTCCTGAAACAGCTTTTGTTTAGTTTCATAACAAAACTAAGGAATTTAAAACTTTTTTGCGATTGAAGCATTTACAACCACATTTCACAGTTCTTGCATTAGATATTAAATGTTTTATTTAAATGTCCATCTTAATGGAATTTTTGCTGTTTCAGGAGTGAAGTTTATGATAATTATGTTAGTTGGTTTATTTGTTAGTTGACTTTATGTTTTTTTAATTTAGAACATGTACACAAACAATTTTTAACTAAATGATAAGCATTTATTTTGTATTTGATCTATTGAACTGAACATGAATCATAAGTAATAAATGACTGAAAGAAATTCCTTATTATAACAATAACACCATCCTGTCCCTAGTATATTGCCAACCTTTAATGTTTTTCTTATGATAAGTACGGTATATTTTTCACTTAAAAATTAGACAAATAATATTTGAAATTATTACTTTCAATATGTGAAAATCATATCATTTGCTTTTCTAAAACATACACTTTAAACTTTTAAAGGACAGTACATATTATTATTCAATTTGTCTTGTAAACTACCTGTATGGAACAATAAACTAATTTAGAAAACTATGAGTCTGTCATTTCTTTTGCGCCAAGTTTTTTATAATGTAAAACATGGAACAAGCTTGGCTGCACTGCTGCTGTGGAATGGCTGCAGACTGTTTTTATTAAAATGTTAAACGAATCTTTCACACAAACGAGGTGATTGTGGAAAGGTGACTGCATTTCCAATGCACTGTTGGCAGATTCCCTCACTCAAACAAGAATATGGACTGTAAAAGAAAAGAAAAAGAAGTTGATGGCCTTTTATTCTAACAAATCCAAAATACAATCATTTCCTAAACTACCAATTATTAAACTGTATATGGTCATTACACTATCAAAAAATGGACTTCTTAGTGTCAATGGTATAGTCTTCATAAAAATGACATTTTCCTATCTATGTTATTTGTGATATTTAAAGGGACTATGTCAATAAAAATGGTTTCCTATTGAACAATCATTGGATGATAAAAATGTGCTACATATGCATCTAAACAGAATAAATAATAATAACATATTTGATAAAACAAATCTGCAAACAATGCAAAACCTATCACACTTGTCTAACAAAAAATAGTGGTGTTTGACAAAATTTATAATACATCTTATACCTATGTTATGCTAAATTTGCTTGATGAATAATGGACTTATAATATGACAGCGGATTTAAATGGTTCGAGTAGTGTGAAATTAAAACCCCAAGCAGGTATCACACTTAAGTCTTATTCTATAAATAGTCGAGCCCGGCTAGCTCATTTGGTAGAGCGCTGGACTGTCAATCCTGAGTTCGAACCCCAGCCAGGCCACACAACTTGTGTGGGGATTAGTCATGAAATTATTTCTACAGCCATTCTCCCCCTACTCTGATTCAAGAAGGGCAGTTGTCATTTACTGGTATTGGTATGTGCACTTAGTACTGGTAAACCGCTTAGGTCATGAATTATTTCTGCGGCCATTCTCCCCCTACCTCTGATTCAGGTGTCAGTTTCTGTCATAAGTATGTGCACTTAGTACTGGTAAACCCGCTTACCCAGGAAAAGTGTGAGTAGGTTAACTGACCGCCGTTATATGACTGAAATACTGTTGAATACGGCGAAAAATCCAAACAAAACAAGATCAGCTAAGCTTGCCCAGGAAAAGTGTGAGTAGGTTAACTGATATGACTGAAATACTGTTAAAAACTGAGAAAAATGCAAACGAACAAACATATTTTATAAATACCTTATTTTACCCATTATTATATCACGGGTCAGTGCAAAAGTTTGCTAAGTATATGCTAAATATTTGTTATGAAGCATAGATTTGCACCGAGCCATAGATATGTCATTAATGACATTATTCATATCTTCATAAACTGAGTATTGTTTAAACTTTAAACACATTTTGCCATTGAGCCTTGAGGCCCTTTTCGTTGACATAGTCCCTTTAAGCTGTACAAAGCTGTTTTGAAACCGAATGAAAACCAATAATGACCTGTGAACAATGGTTGAACAAGCAACTGAAGAAGTTAAGTAGTGTCAGTGATGACGAACCACAACCCTCTAACTTGATTCAGACTCGGAGTAAGAACGTCTGAAAATGGAAAATCACTAAATTCAATTACAATAATGTCAACATGGTATTGACGCGTAATCAAATTATTGGCGAAGAAAATTATATTTTCAATTTAAAGCCATCCGAAGAAATAAGCACCGTATGAATGTAGCATAGTTTGCACGACCATTATTGTAAAGGATGTCGGAAACACCAGAAAAAGGTTTACAAACAACACCCGAATTTCGGACATGTCCGAAAACGACACTTTTGGAACAACTTTTATCGGATAAAAACTTTACAGAAATGTTGACAACACCAAAAATATACAAACAAAGTGCCTACCGTTAGTAAAGATGGCGGTCATCGGCTCCTCTTTTACTCTATTTACATGTTTTCTCATGAATTTTGGTGTGTTTACGTGCTAATATACTCCCAACTTTATTCCACCCATCAAAATTTGCGGCGGTATTTACACGTCATCGCCTGTATGAACCAATGGGGATGTCCAATCCAGTAATATAGATCAATGGGAGGAAGGCTAACAGCTAAGATTTTATCTAGTTCGCTCGGTGAGTCATGTGCGTAGCGCGCCAATATTGAATACTGGTACTTTAAGTTGGGCAACTACACAGGGTTCGTACGCAGGCGCGTGTTCAGGATTTTCTGTTGGAGAGGGCTTATCTAGTCAGTAACTGCATACAGACTGCTGTCGGCCTCTCTTACACATTACAATATATATTTGAACGGTGCAGTTTCGTCAAACAGGAACAATTAGCGAAAGTACAACATAACTGGTTTTAGAATTGCAATCAATTGAATGAAGAACGTGTCATATTTAACGAAATTTGCATGTGTTCAAGTTTTTGTGAGGTCTAAAAATGAAATGTTGAACAATTTTAGAGCGGGGGAGGGGGGGGGGGGGGGCATCTGTAGTACCGCCTATGATACGGATCCTAAATAGTGCTTGAATTTTAAGTTTTACCTTGAAAAAAGCTTATGGGGCACTGATCTCTAGTGCTTAAAATGCTTATCGCCATCGACAATTAACCCATGCTTAGAAAATGCTAGTTTGGATTCAAAGTGCTTAAAATATTTTGAGAAATACAGTATAAATGTATGGCTTAAATAAAATGTTTGTGGCACTAGAATAGAACGTGTAAATACATTTTCAAAAGACTGTATGTCACTAACTACTTAAGGGTGGTATAACTTTTTCTTTAAGATATGAATACATTGTATAATCTATGCAAATCAATAGCAGATTAGAGATATTGTAAAATAAAAAGAACAAGTACAATGTTAACGGTTTAAATAGCAACAATATTAATAAATGAAACATTTCAAAAATGTAAACAGCAAAATATAACAGTGCTTTAATTTGGTTCTTATTTTCCTTAAAAATTGGTTTAAAAGTGGGTGAATTTTGTTAAAAGATTATCTGTATGGACCCTGCTACATGTAACTTTGACTGTCTTTTGCTGTTTCCTGAATTTTCTTTTTTTATGTTTCTATAGTGGGATAAATTACTTACAGCAACTAAAAACATAAAGACTTACCCGGTAGTTACACGCATACAGTGATTGTTGGAAATTAAAGAACAATAATTATACAACCCGTAATAGGAGCAGTTTCATGATTGTCATTTTGACAGATACGCCGCATATGTAATACATTTATCGACAAATTACTCGAATATTAAATGTGGGTTAATATACATGTGAATACTAGTATACTTATAAACAATAGTTCGATTGTTTTAAATCAATAAATGTTTAGTCAAATGAATTGACAGATATAGATTTACTGCTTCGATCGCAGTGTAAATATATACAGTAGTCCTAATTTGAGCGAGACAATATCCGGTAACAAAAAGGGACTATACATTTATTTTCCGCCAACTTTACATAACATGCAAGTGCATACACGTGAAACTATGTATGTATTACGATCATAAAAATATATTACATGGTTTATTAGACTAATTAAATGAGTAGTTATTTTTCTTTAGCCTTATGCATCAAATACAAAGATAAACCAAAATTCGTTTAATGCATGTTTGAATAGACTGAGGGTTTTAACGTGTGATTTATAATGTATATCACATGTATTCACTTGAGGTTTGCAAATTAGGCCCGGTACTTCCAAAACAAACATTTCTATCTTAATACAGCATTGTGGATTCCCCGCTGCCATTACCTGTCGACTGGGTATTAGAACGTATTACCCTGATTAACTACTATACAGAAAGGTCAGAACACAACTTTACAATAAGCGACATACGCCCATCCCCCGTAAAATTGTCTTTAAAAAAAGACTCACAAAATCATAACCACTCCACAGGGAAGAACGATGTGTGTTTATAAACTTTCTTATCATAATCAGTTGCACAACTATGACATCATACAATTAAACTGTCATTATTTTGGTAAATATCATTTATACATGTATAGGTTGGTGAGTGATGAATTTTCCCCCCCCTCCCCCCCCCCTCTAACTACAGATCCGTAATCGCACCTGCTTTATACATGTATAGTGTTAACTCCGTCCAAACATATATGCGACAAATGACTGCCGTTCCTGGGGCTTGCTAAATTACTACACTGAAATTCAACAAGGCAAGAAATAACAGAGATGCTCGATGGTATGACACTAACCGGTAAAGCAGAAAAGTTAATTTATATGAAAGAATTTAAGCTAATATAAATTATAAAGACATCTTTTAAAAATCGAGAAATACGTATTATAAATCCTAGTGTAACCGGTTTTCGCGCACTGAAGAAATCATATCTGCAGATTTTAATGTCGAATTGCTAAATTCCCTGATCATGTGGGATTGTTAATTGGAGAGCAATACAAATGAGATATCATATACTTATAATGCAATGCACGCTATTTGTGGTGTCACACTTGGCGGTGACATTTGTACTGAACATGATACAAACTAACACACGTATTGTGTTTAATATGCAATGATTACCAAGTCAAAGATAAAATAAGATGTAATCTCTGATGTAGGAGTCCAGATATGACAGGTTTTGCACAATTTAAACAATTTTAAAGCTGTAACATTTACAAACAGTTACCTCAGCAGCCAATTAAGACCCTTGGTGCTCCAGACGTGTGAAATTTGAATAAAATCTCAAACACACCGAGTTTTGTTTATATATATTAAGCAAACATTCAATATATTATGGAATTGATACACAGTCTAAAATGCTGCCTGGCTACGAAATCGTTATACAATTGGACTCCAATACTTGGATAAAAATTGAACTGGACATTTATGTTACAACAGATTTTCAAATTTAGAAACGATGTAACTAAAATGCTTGTGTGGTCAACATTCTTTGTATTGGTGAAAAAGAGCATTCTTCGATAGCTTCTGTCTTGTCATCGCAGAGGCCCAACTCCTCATTTACTGTTCATGTTGGATGCATACGTTCTGATTGGACCGTTTACTGTGCGTTTTTGGTACAAACGTTCTGATTGGACCGATTACTGTGCACTTTTGTAACTAAGGTCCTGGTTGGTCTGTTCATTGTTCACCTTTGTTACAAACGATCTGAGTGAATTGTTGATTGTCCTCTTTTGTTACAAAAGTTCTGATTGGACCAACCAATTCCTGCCCAAAGAGGGAAATTGAAATTGTTGATATTCCAAACGCTATTAAAAGTCGACCCACATTTAGCTTCGTACTTCTACGAGGTAGTATGCACCGATTCCATAGATCGACCAGATAGGGTGAACATTTGGTGAAGGTCTCAATGCCATTGATGACATATTCATTGCGGTATATGTTTCATTCATTTTGAAGATGCGATACTACGAACTCGCGATACTACGAAAGATGCGTTACTACGAACTCGCGATACTACGAAATCGCGATACTACGAAAGATGCGATACTACGAACTCGCGATACTACGAAAGATGCGATACTACGAACTCACGATACTACGAACTCGCGACACTACGAAAGATGCGATACTACGAACTAGCGATACTACGAAAGATGCGATACTACGAAATCGCGATACTACGAAAGATGCGTTACTGCGAACTCGCGATACTACGAACTCGCGATACTACGAAAGATGCGTTACTACGAACTCGCGATACTACGAAATCGCGATACTACGAAAGATGCGATACTACGAACTCGCGATACTACGAAAGTTGCGTTACTACGAACTTGCGATACTACGAAAGATGCGATACTACGAACTCGCGATACTACGAAAGATGCGTTACTACGAAATAATTTTCCGGTCCCATCATTATGTTTGCAATGAAATGTTAACGCGATACTAAGAAATGATATTGTCACGGAGCTTTTTCACACCTAGTCCACGAAGATTTCACACCTCCGGTCAGTCAGACACCTAGCCAGATTGTTTGCACCACGGACACAGATAGTTGTTAACCCGTTCAGTTACCGTTATAAGCCACTTTAACTAATGCAGTGTGTGGGATTGGCGTTTGACTAAATGACATCAATGTTTTCCGATTTCATACTTTTTTATTAATAATGAAATACATACAAAAGTGCATTGACAATTAAATTATTAGTGTGCTTTATATGTTCGTATTTTTAAACGCTACAACACGACGTAATATAAAAATATTACGTTACTACCATAATTTCCGAAAGATACGATACTACGAAAAACGCGATACTACGAACAAATCAGTGTCTCCCGGAACAATTCGTAGTATCGCGTTTCGACTGTAAATATCTTATTATTCTCTCAATAATTCTAATGCCTTACAGGGACCTGCTCACAGATCGACTAATGGGCAATTTTCAAACTTTTTGTCACAGATTCAATAAATAAAAGAATAGTGTATAGTCTATATAACGGAGCGAAATAACAATACTGACATACAAATATACTGCAAAATTAATACCGTTTCGTTAATGAGTGATCATCAGATGAAATTGATAAAATTATAAAGCGTTTGTAACGCGAAACGATGGAGTACTTTGGAGTGTTTCTTTTGTGTTGAAATTGTTAACAAAATAACACGTGAATCACTTACATAAAGTAAAAATTATACACAACCAAGATCAGTTGTCGGAATGGTCGAGGGGTTAGCGCGTTAGACTTTAGAATCGGAGGTCTGAGGTTCGAACCCCGATTTGATGGGAGCAACTTTTCGGTTTCTTTTGTATGCTTTTCTTTTTATAGTACTTAAATTCCTTAGTTCATGTGCTTTAATTTGTCAAGTTAAGACGTTTAATGGCATATTTCAAGAATACCAAAATCTTTGAACAAGTCCCTTTGTTACCGACTTACCCACATATTCGTTATGGACTGTGCAAAGCAGCGAGTTTTCACCGTATTTAAATATTAATACATAGTCAAGGGGAATGAACTCACGTTCAGTGATTACTTATTGCCAAGAGGATTATTTGTATGTAAGTCGTGCGGACTATATGTTTAATAATTGATATTAAGATTATTCTTGTCTTACTAAGAAAATTTAACGCTCATACCAGATATGTTAGAGAAAATTAATATTGATTTGATATTGTGTTCGATTGTAGATGCAAAATACGTTATGAAAATAGTGTGGCGTGGAAAAAAATGGCCTTAATTATTGCATGTGCGTAAAGTGTCGTCCTGGATCAGCCTGTGCAGTCCGCACAGGCTAATCCGGGACAACACTTTCCGCCTACAGTGGATTTACGTTTAGAAGAGACTTCCTTGATACAGAAAATACCATAAAAGTGGAAAGTGGCGTCCCAGATCAGCATGTGGGGACTGCACAGGCTAACCAGGGACGACACATTACGCAGATGCATTAAGAACGGGATTCCCACGACACGCCTCATATATACAATCCAGCATGCCTTGCCTCAAACGTTTCGTACACAACAAGCGGCTTGAAGACTATCTCATCTTCTTCGTTTCCTTCTGCCGCCGTTCATACACGAGCAGATCGTTCGGCTTGACTCCTCCGGGGGCCATGACGGGACAGAACGTCCCGAACAGCCGGTCCCAGTGGTTGAAGAACGGCTGGTAGTTGGTCAGAGGCTTCAGGTGATGCATGTCGTGCTTGGGAGCCCCTCCACAGAACCCGAAAGTTAAGTTTCACTGGGCGCAGGAGGCTGGCAGCACATACAGCACGTGATTCCAGAAAGTGACATTTAGTGAGTCGAACAACTGCGCGTGCGTGACTTCTAGATTGGGCTAAAGCTTGTACTTCTGTAACCACTTCCAGTTTTTACCCCACAGATCAGCTACCACGAAAGGTGTGCATATAGTAAAATAGAATGACAATGCCAGCACAATATGAAACAATTGAGAGGCCACATATTTTTCCCGTCCAAGACGAAGGTCCCAGATCGGTTATAAGATGCGAAATTCTTTACAGGAAGCAACCGAGTCCCCTATTGTGACATTTCCGGAAAGCAGCGATTCATTTTCAGGTCCCGTTCCAACGACATCATTAATTACAGACGGACAGTTTTGTACCACGTCCGACACAATATCATAAACGCTAGCTCCCATGTTCGAGACAATATTGGGTTTACAACTTACTTCTCTGTATATGCAACGGTGTTCATTTTGCAGAGTTTAATCAATAGCACCACCCACTAAATGACGTCATTCTAAAACAGATAAAACATTGGGCTATATATATGTGGTATTTTCAACTTTACTTTTTTCCAATAAATCCTTATACCAGTGTGATAGGACTTCAGGTTCTTTCTCGAAATAGATCAAACTTATGACAAATGTGGTTTTTATTCAAATGTGAAAGGGTTGGGTTCTCTTAAAGGTCAAATTACACCAAAACGGAAGTCACATCCTCAGGGTTACATGCTGTCCGTTAGATAATAAACACATAGGGTTCAGTGTATAATGCATATGATTTTTAAAATACAGTTTAAATGATATGTTTTGGTATCAATTTGAAGGTATATATGTAAGAAATAAGAAACAAAGACAGTTTTAGGCACTACTTTATCTTAAATGGTTCCCAGCTTCATAGCTTTTGGCCCATGTATTCATGCACAAAATGGCAGCCCCCATGCCTGTCAAAACCGGTGTGTTTATTCTAAGGTAAATATTTTGAGTTACAACGTATAGAAATTTTTGTCATGCTGTTTTTTCAAAAGGTTATGGCCTTATCTTTCCAACAATGTATGGTGATATATTGGGAAGTCGCTTGGTCATGGTGAAAATTGATATCAAACATTGAATATTTTATATGTAACTATGAAGGAATTTATTTGCGCATGCGTAACCTAAAAGGGGATATATACGATTACTATGGAAAGCCGATTTGGACCCCCGCTAAATTACATTAAAATATATAGTAACTATCGGACTTTCGGAGATTTTCATTTTGCGGAACTTTCATATTCCGCGAAAAAACAACTCTAATATAGGCATATAGTAGCCGTCGGCAGTTCGAGAATCAACATTTTCCGACGGGCAGAAAGAAACTAGCTACATAGTAATTTTCGGGACATTTGTTCCGACGAGTAGAATTCAAAATCTAAAAAGCGCGGAACTTTTACATTTTCCGACGGACAGAAAGATACTAATATATATTATAGCAATTCTCGAATATTTGTTCCGACGGCTAGAAAGCGGTATCTAAAAAGCGCGGAACTTTGCAAATCTTCCGACGGAACAATTGAACGTTAAATACTGCACAAAAAGCGGAATCTAAAAAAGCGCGGAACTTTGCAAATCTTCCGACTGAAAAATTGAGCATTGCACACTGCACAAAAAGCGGATTGCCATGGGTTACCCTCGAAATTGATTTGATTGGTTCCAATACATAGAAACAACCAATTAGAAACGTTGACACAAATACATCTAGAAGCTATATTTAAACATGGTAGATGTCGGTAGTGTACACAGAGTGGAATTAATAAAGGGTAAGTGATTTAAATATATTACTTTTTATATTGTCGTTAATGTAAATTGGTTGGAATTCATTGAGGCAAATGGGGGTTTATTTGCAAACTTGCACACTTATAACCAAAGGGGCGGAGGGAAATTAAATACGAGTAACGTTTCGCCCAATAACGGTTCGCACCTGCCTAAGGCTAAATTAACTACCCACTAATCCAAATTTTTATACATAGATCTACGCAGAATAATATGATGTCATGATTAATGTATGGATCAGCGTATGTAGGACCATATTTGTACAAATCATATTGTTCACAAAAATAGGATCTCATTCTTCACATGTGATGATGTGGGGAAATGATTCTTCACACTTCACAGTCTCATTCTTCACATGTTCTGTCCATTTTGTGATAAGATCTACAGTCGGGTATTTTATATGCAATGAACTCATATTCTTTACATATGAAAATAAGTGTGCTAATTGTCTGAGAGATGATGATGATTTTGATTACATCTATAAACAAAATCAATTTGAAAAGGTAAATGGAATGTCTATTTCCATTATCTAGTATGGTAACTAATAATAATGACCGAAAATAAGTACTATTTCACATGGATTGGCTACTTTGGGCACAAAAATAAAACTAGAAAACCTGATTTTTCATTCTTTTCAGATGATGTTTCGCAAAGAAAGAAGTCGCTGACAGCAATATTTACAAAACCGATGGTATGTTTACTAGGTTAAGGAATGATTGTAATCATTTTATACTTGGTTGTTGGGAAAATGAAATCTTTTAAGTTCGACTGTTCACCGAATAGTTCGAGCTATACTACTCATCCATTCGTCAGCGTCACCGTAATGCTCTGGTTAAAGTTTGCATATCTCTCTAACTACTACAGATATTCAATTGAAACTTCTCACATGTCTTCGGGGTCATTATGTAAGGTCACTGACCAAGGCCCATAACTCTGACCTGCAATTTAGCAGAATTATGCCCCTTTTTGTACTTAGAAATTTCAGATTAGAGTTTGCGAGCAACAATTCTATATCTCTATAACTACTACAGATATTCAATTGAAACTTCACACATGTCTTAAGGGTTATTATAGAAGGTTACTGACCAAGGCCTATAACGCTGACCTGCAATTTAGCAGAATTATGCCCCTTTTTGTACTTGGAAATTTCAGGTTAAAGTTTGCGTGGAACAACTTCATATCTCTATATCTGCTACAGATATTCAATTAAAACTTCACACATGTTTTCAAGTTCATTATATAAGGTCACTGGCCAAGGCACATAACTGTGATCAGCATTTTAGCAGAATTATGCCCTTTTTGTAGTGATAAAAGCCAATAACTCACAATTCACTTTGAAAGTGCCCAAAAGTACAATGTACAATTACTGGGCAGATTTTTAAAAATGGCCAGGCATGTATGTCAATAATTTATTAGAAAAATCATCCAAGGGTGGACTCCTTTAATTGGAAAGGCATTTTGGAAGATTGTTGTAATGTAATTTATATGTAAGTTTAAATTGATATGTTAACATTACATTCTGATGTTATGCACTTATAAACATCGAGTGTTCTTATTGTATGACCTGCATGACTGTGTGTTGAAGTGCCCTGTATGACACTTGGCCTCAAGAGGAATATCACCTTGGATCCAGTATTAGTTAGAGGATGATGGACATTCCTCCCGTGTTATTAGTTAATGAAGAGGTAAGTTCACATTTTTAAACAAACAGATGACACTTGTTTATTGTTAAATACTAGCAACTTGAGTCACAACAGTGTAATGGTATTGGTGTCCACTTTGTGATGAGGAATCATGAGTTTGATCTCTACTCAGGACTCTCAAAAAGACATTAGTTCTGGTTCTTCAAAGAAAAAGATTTGCAAGTGTCGCAATAAGTCTCGAGCTTTCGGGGAATGCAGACTTAAATACATAGGTTTTTACTAAATACTAGTCACTTCAATACAATATTTGTAGTTGCTGTTATAAAAATATTAGTAAACAGTTATATTTTACTTGATTATCTGTGACCAGTAAATATATACGGGTACATACCGGTAACTTGTTACTATATCTGTGATTACACTGATCATAACTTATATTATTTATCTTTTTACCTAAAGCATTTAAAGTTTTCAAAAAATGCAAAAAGTCTGATAGTCCAAAGCTGGCTTATTTTAGCATGCTTCAACAATTATATACTACAGCATTTAAAAATAATTGACTTGTGATTACTGGCACAGTTGTTGCGATTTCTAGAAACACAATGTAGGTCATGTGTTGTATATTATTTAAAAAAAAACAACGGATGTAATGAAAATGTTTAGTATTGATTGTGTACTTTGTTTTGTGTTTTTCAGACCCACGATGATGGATCTTCTTGTTGAATGGTTAAACATGCCAGGACACATTATTAGCTTTGAAGATTTGTTAGCCATCTGTGAAAATTATTAGACATTGAAGAGCATTGTGTTGCAGTTTCTTTAAAGAGACACTATATGTATACATGTGTGTTTTAGTTTTGCATGAAAAATCAGCTTGTTGGTGTTGTGAACTCACACGTGTATGAACATGTATATTTAATTACTCTCACTTTATGACAAAACTGATGAAGTTATTGCCTGGATTTCATAAAAAAAGTGTATGTGTGCCTTCAAGCACATTTAGGCTATTCTAAACATAATTTTGTTAATTTTATTTTGATTCATTCATTTTAAGAGTCAATTCTGTAACATTTATTGAAGCAATTTTAACCAAAACATCAATAACAATATCACATTTTCACACCTTTGTAAATACTTAAAATATTTGCACATCAGACAAGTGAATAGTCTAAATGTTAAAAGAAATTTAGGAATATTATGAGAAATATGAAGCTTAAAACTGATCCACTAATAAGAAACATTACAGAATTGACTCTTAACATGAATGAATCGAAATAAAATTAACACAATTATGTCCGTCGGAAAATGTATGTTGATTCCCGAAATTCCGACGGCTGCTATCTGCTTATATTAGCGTTTTTTTTTCGCGGATTATGAAAGTTCCGCAAAATCTCCGAAAGTCCGATAGTTACTATATTTTTTAATGTAATTTAGCAGGGGTCCCAATCGGCTGTCCATAGATTTAATATCAACATTGCATTTTTTCATATTTTGAACAACACACATGAGATGACGAATATGATCGAGGAAGGTTAAAATAAAATAAAAGAAATACACAGCTACGGTATATGTAACATATTTCAAGATTTTTTTCAATGAACTTCTTCATAACGACACATTTTTTATTCCTAGCGCTACGCCGATACCGACACGTTTAATCGTAGGCCTACTTGTTGGAGGAGCAAAAAACGTGTCCATGTGTCGTATGAACACATCTGCACATAACTTAAGTCAATATTGGGGATTTTCCAATATTGTACATGTCTAATGTACATAAATGGGTTTTCGAATGGAAGACAAAAAGTATTTTAACGGTGTGAAGCTCTAATTCGAGGATTTTCGAATATCAGTTCTTCTGAACTTTTATTTTAGTTTGTTATTCCTAAACGTTTTAAGGGTTTAATTTTACTTTCATATGTTTCTATAAAAATTTGATGAGATCGTATATACCTTCTTTAACCCTGGGTCACCTACACATGGTTGTCGAATCGAACAGAGCTATTAGTGTTATCTCTTTACAGGCACATAACCGTTTGCGTACAGTACAGTATACGGTGTTTGTTAGTATGTACGAAAACAATGGGATTTATAATGGAAATAGAATTTTTTTTTTCAGAAAACAAATGGTCGAAATTCAAAACCAAAGTGTAATAGGACATATTGATAAAGCGAAGCACAGTTAACCCGGCGCACACTACACACTTATGTTTAGAGTTAAAGAAAATCTGTCAAGAGATATTTCTCTAAATGTTCATAATAATAGTAATAATGTAAGCTAAAATCACCGCTCTGATCCAATTTGTGTTGATAATCATGCAGCGCTCACAAAATACTCACTTAAATTTCCACAGACGTTCACCCCAGATCCTGTTTTATTAGCTGCTACTAGTACAAAGTTATGAGATATATTAGTCCGCTATTAGCGCTCTCATACGGCTGTTGCTTTTTGTTAAAATGTGTCATGTTTGTTAACATGTATATAACCAGTTATTTCTGAACTTAATTCATTGCCTTGGTCGTCGTTGAATTCATGGTCGTTGAATTCCTGTATACACATTTAAGTTTGCAATCAGATTTCGCGAGCCTGGCCTGAACTTGAAGAATTATTGTAAATTGTACAGTAGTGTTTTTCGGCGTAGCTGTCTAAGATCACTTTTGACCTAGATTTCTTGCGATAATTTTATGCAGCGGGAAAATGGAATGCCAATAGAATTGGGCACATTTTCTAATTTCAGTGAATACAAACTTACAACAATGGTTTGATGTGTACCAATAACTGTTGCATGTTTTGGGGGATTAACATTTACATAATTGTTTGCATAAGCGGTTAAAAGAAAGTTATAAACATATCTTTGATATACACTCTAGAACTAACCATAATTATTAACAATTTAACTTATTGTTTGTCCTGAACATAATGTAATATTTATTTAAATTTGTTTCGCCTACATCAGCTTCACGCTCTATTAATAGCAATAACACTTATCCCATTTTGTGAGAATTATTGCGCTCTGAAACTTTTCGGAGCAATACGTAGATATTCGGCGAAGATCGGTATGAAATGGTCTTTTCCAGCGTATTCAACACACTCGAGATAAAGGATGCATCATTCTAAAAATAGCGCGTGGTAGAGCTATGCTAATACACATTGATCAGTTAGCGTACGGAGAATCATAAACCTGAGAATTTCAAGAAATGGGGAATTTATATTTACGAACTTACTGTGCATGTTAATTTATATTTGAATTGCGGTTGCGTTTTATTAAGAATTATTTATAATTGCACCTTTTTATTAACTTCTCCAGTAGACGTTATTCAATTTTAAAATATTTAACATCTTTCTGTAAATAAAATGTGGTGAAAGCAATCTCGTAATACGTCGAAATGTTACTTTTACTCCATTTGTGTAGTATGAATACACTATTTGCAAAACTTATACGCATAGTATATTATTTATCCTACCACGGCACTCGGCTAGTGGTCCATAGATAAAGAAGGAAAATAACTGCAACAAATTATGGGCGGAGCCTAATATTTTGAAAATAGTTCCGGAAATTGAAAGAAATTGTTCCGTAAAATGCACGTGCTTAAACCCGCGATAGTAAATTGTGACAAACAAAAAAATCATTTCTGCATTATGTAGCACAATAAATCCACACCTGTACTACATATGTTATACTTAAGTTCACAAAAACGTTTACGTTTTGTTAATATGTTTGTAATTTTCGCTTTTTAGCAACATATTTTCACTGTATTATATCGATATGTATGACGTCATTCGCTCAATGTTTATGAAGAAAGCTGACGTCATTTTCAATTGTTATGATTTATTGACGTCAATGAAACGCACGTGTGAGTGCACTTCTCAGAAAATGGGCGGGGTATAGATAAATGTAGTTCTCATTCATAACCTTAATAAATACGAATTTTATATTAGATCGTGTTTTAGAATCGAAATAATTAACGGGTAACAGTTGGTTATTGCGGTAATAACCAACGGTTTGTCGTTCTGATGCTCGTTATCAAACCACTCGGGCTACCGCCCTCGTGGTTTAATTCTTACGCATCGGAACTAAAAACCGTTGGTTATTACCGCAATAACCAACAGTTACCCGTCAATTATTTCTTAAACATAACTATGTACACTCGTCTGATATATAATAATTTTCATTCTTTTCCGCAATTATTTTCTGACAATGCTAATTTGTTAAATTTGCCTGACAAATTCATGTAACAATTATAGTAACGTAAATTACTAGCATTTAGGTTATTCATTTATCACGGGTGAAAAAATGGAAGGAAGGTATGATTTGTTTATTTACGGTAAACATCTTAATAATGTTTGAGTTTATCTCCAATTAATGTTAGGTCCGATACGGTTTCTTATAGTGTCCGAAAGAAGTCTCCTTAATGGGGACCACACAAGCTGGGGTGCGAGAAGTCACGTAAACGATCATCTTGTCCCTCTTGTATTATGTTTCGGGTAAAAAAATGACATCTCAATATTAATTTTAACGCCGATTGTCTTTTTTAAAGAAATTTCTTGTTTTTCATAATGGCTTAATTGGTAGAGTATCAAAAACTCGTCCGAGCTATACTGACCAATGCTTCACAAGCAATGTGTGTACCATGTTTTTCTAGCATCTTATTCAAATCAGTTATCTTATTAGGGCCCGGCAAATTTTTGGAGGGCACCCTATAATAATCACTCTGTCTGTTCGTCCGTCCACAGCTTTCGGTTTAGACAGGTTCTACTGTATAATAAATCAGTGCACATTATAATCACACGTATGAAAGTTGTTTCATGAAATGACTATATTGATACCATTTATCACAACCTCCGCGCAGAGATTTGACTGGTTTCGAGCATAGCTCTACTCAAATCCCTGCCGTCATAACAAACCACGTGATAATGATCAATTTAAATCTTCTAGATATTATTGATGGTTTTAAATAGTAATTTTCGTTTTCATTTTTCATTATTGACTGCAAACGATGTATAAAATGTCCAATTATGTAGAAAATTGCACTGTGTTGCATTAAATAAGTAAATATTACAAAAACGTAATCCTTCCAGATCTGGAAGGATTTTACTTGTGACGGCAGTGGTTACCGTTAACCGATAGGGGAGGTAACCGCTGCGAGGAGTTTGCATTTATTAGTCTAATATTCTGTCAGACAGACCGGTGTAGACACAACGCAGTGAATGTGACAATTTGTAAACTTTTTTTAGTACATATTAGAAAAATAAGATCATCAAAAATAATAATAACCCATGCAAATCTGTTTGGGCTCGTGCATCGAGAAATTTTACAGGAAAAAATTATCATTTTGTTCAGTTGATTTTTTTCTGGATTTACTTCCAGATACAGAAAGAGTCAAAGACTGCACAGAATATATAGAACAAAATTGTGGCTTAGTACTGTGTAAACGACATCGTGCGGCACAAATATAAACAAATTGGTCACATGTTAGTTTAGATACGTAGTGAATTTTCAACGTATCATTTCTGATTACATTACTATCTCGTTCATAATCTTACAATAATGCCTCGTAATCAATTGTCTGATAAGTGGAGAAGTACGGTGAAATATTCTCGTTATCAATATCTCACTTGAGAAAACGGTAACAGGCGGCACCGATGTCCTAGGTGCAAACATTGGGTTGATGACGTACGTGCCAACGACAGTGTTCGCCCTTATGAAGTCGACCGAGATTCATAGATAGCGTGCGGCAACTTCAACGCAAAGATTTAAAGACACTGGTGTCCTAGTACTAGTTTCCCGTCAAAGGAATGTTTATCGCATGCATGATTTTTGCATGGAGAAATCCCGTTATTGTGTTCAGTGAAGTGTTTCAAGTTTTTGGGTTGTCTCATACATCTATACTAGTATCCAAAATTGAACAAAAACATTGGTACAGCAAATGGAGATAAAATAGGTAAATTATAAACAAATTGGCGTGGTTTTTCCATGCAAATTTACTTATTAGTGGACAAAAACTTAACAAGTGATTTTTATTTCGTAAATTGTAGAATTTATTATACCGGTATATTGTAAAGTTCTAATAATGTTCAACATGTTTCACAGACGGCCCTTAAAATGACTTGTCCATTTGATGACAGTTAATATTACCGTTAGAAGTTTAGTTATTCATGGCAAGCATGACACACGAGAAAATCAACACAGTGTTTTTAACAATAGAGTGACATTTGTCTTTAACTGGTTCCAAGCATAGCTCGCATTATATCCCTGCCGGGCACGAACCTCCACGTGCCCATAGCTCGTATAAAATCCCAACAGGGCACGAACTTCCACGTGCCAATAGCTCGCTTTAAATCCCTGCCGGGCAATAACTTCCACGTGCCCATAGCTCGTATTAAATTCCTGCCGGGCACGAACTTCCACGTGCCCATAGTCAAATCACAGGTTGTGAATTAAAATAATGGTAGGCAAGCAGAATAAAACACCGTGGACCCCGTAAAATTGTTATTTAGCCATCAATATGTATACCTGGACCAAGGATGCAATATGACAGAGGGAGTTTTATAGAACAAAAAATAAATAACATAATTTCACTGGTGGTGGCATTGGTTACTGTAAACCGCTGTAAAAAGTGGGAAGTAACCGCTGCTAGGAGTTTGGGCGTGTGGAGGCCAGTGGTGAGCTCCAGTGAAGTGCCGTGTCCCCGGCTGTCAACATGGGCGCAGCGTTACATAAAGTTATTTCTGTTGTTGAAAATATCATTTTGTGGTACAAATAATATAACTGTAGCAAACGTCAATGTGTTTTACTAAACTAATCATTATTTAGAAGCAACGCCATCCACTAAATGTTTGTTCGCGTCTATACAAAATCATATAATAACGCAAAGTCCATTTTGTTGTAATCGAAGATTGTTTGAAGGTTTAATTATAATATTTATAATTATAATAAAAAAAAAGAAGATAGAAAAAATGCGACTAAAATCCCACAAAACGTTCACGTGCGAGTTTTTGCATCCTGGTCATTAAATTGTAAAGTCTAGACACGCAAGGGAGTGAAATATTACACACAAATAGTTAATGTTCGCGCGGAGTTATCTACCGACCAAAACTCTGTATTTAGATTGATGTATTTACTTTGATGCAAGTTTGCCAGCCATTGAAATTCTCAAGATAAACTACAATATTAGTGTTGTGAATTAAAACTGGGTTATGGCAATTATTGGTTGCATATGAGTATCATTGACCAAATATAGTGTCGTTCTAAAACCTATAGCATCATTGGAATTAAAGCTGGTATTCCATGGGCGGGTCTGCGCATTGCGTTTATGTTCTGCCGGTTATGTCTAAGAATCCGTTAACGTAGGCATTATTTCGTGCATACGCCACGCGTGATGCGTATTTTAATAATATTGTGTATTTTTTACTAATTAAAAACACATAATTTCATGTGCGTTCGTTGTCAAACATTTACATATTCACGTTCATCACGACCCCCGCCCCCCCCCCCCCCAAAGCATTGTCGCAAATGTGCATAACTTAAGCTGACAGCGATTATTTTTCACTATGTTTTCTTCGGAACATATTTTTGTTTGTAAATGAGAGTATTACTCGAATCCAATGTTGTAGATGAGTTCCAATAAAACGAAATTTACTAAGACATAATGCCGTTTCATTGATTCCTTATATAATTGACGCACATGATAACATGCACTGCTCGTTTTCGTCTACGTTTGCGGTGTCAACGTTGGTTGCGTTTTATTGAAGACGTATAACGGAGACATAGGACGCAAACAGACGCAGCCATGAAATGACAGATTTAGACGGCCATTTAAAAAAATACTCGTTTTCGAGTTTTGCCCATAAATGACTTATTCGTAGTTTTTCAATGCCATACAATGTCTTAACAGCAGATTCTAAAGCTTTTCGATTAACCAACCTAAACAATCTATTAAAACACAAATTAGAAACGGAAAATGTTAGGCCGATAAAGTGCCACCGTAAACGGATCGACAGCTGTGAACAAGTTCGATGCTCTTGCTCACATGTAGCCTTGCACACACATGTCATCAATTTCAGCTGTCCAAGTTCAGTTCCCGGGGCGCCAGATCAAAATGCTAAGGCACGTGATTTTCAATATTTAAATGTACACAAATAGCTATGACGTTGTACGTCAGAGGTACACGTCGACACAAATAAATACCGAAGTGTATTGCCAGAAAATAAAATAAAACAGTTATTATAAACTAAAAATAACCAAAACACAAAATTGATAAACGAGAAGTTATATATATATATATATATTTGAAAAAAGGGTAATCCTATTTTATGAACAAAACCTCAATTATCACTGTCAGCTCTCGGCCGGGAGTCGTGGCGTGCTCCTGTAATCCAGCTACTTGGAGGCCGGGGTCTGGGGACGGTTTGAGGCCGGGAGCCCTACAGTCAGGTCCGTCTGTGTCGATCGGGCGTCCGTACTAAGCTCGGCAGCAATATGGGACCCTCGGGGGAGCCCGGGGACTCCAGGTTGACTAAGGAGGAACGTATCGGCCCAGGGTGGAAACACAGCAGGCAAAAGTTCCCGTGTCGAGCAGTAGTGGGATCGCGCCCGTGAACAGGCGTCTGGTGGTAGCCCGACCAATAAAGCGGGACCCGACCCTTTTTTTTAAATAATAATAATCACGAGGAGATAACATTATCAAAATAACTTCCTCTGAAATGATTGACTGACGAAATGTAATTTAACAAATTATTTTTGAAAGGAGTTAATTAAACATAAACAATTAATGCAAGTATTGCAAAAAAAAAACAGAACAGAATATTCCACTACTGCCGTACTAATATCTGCAGGTACTATAGGGGTAAGGCATTATCACAAGGTCATTACATATAAGTGCAATGATGCTTATAAAAAAGTACATGTAGCATCAGACAGAACTAGAGTGTAGCTTTTATACATAAATGGAAAAATATACACCAACTAACAACAATCACCTATTCTTAAAACAGAACAATCGTATGATATAAAACATAATTATAACATAGAAACACAATATCATAAAAATCATCTCCAGTCTGACGCTACTATATTATCCGACGCTACTATATTATCCGTTGACTGGATCTGGTGACTTCGCATTAGGGGTCACGTTTAGATGACCTTTTTTCAGGAGCCAGTCAAACTGTTGCCTTCAAAATATTGTGGCATAACTTCACATACAAACCACAATATACTATACACGAAATTAACGTGAAGTTTGGATGTTTACTCGCCTGAGGTACTACTATATCCATTGTTATCCGCGTGAAAATTAACTGCAAATTATTTATTCCCGAGGAACAGCTTGAAATGCAAAAACGTGGCCAAACAATGACGTTTTGACGTTCTGATGCGCGGTTTTTAATCGGGCTGGCGCCTTCTTGTCGTGGTTTAATTCTTATACATTGAACCTCTGTTTTTTTATTAGCCGATGAACAACTTTAACAAAAATGCAAAATAATGAAGTGAATTTACTTTGCGTATGTTCTAATTGAAAAAAGTCAATTTTCTATCGTCAATAACTACATAATTATAGAAAAGAAAACTGTCTTACCGGAAACGCTCTGTTTCACCATAATTACTGCTGGACTTTCAAACGACTTGAATAACGAAATTGGAGGACAGGCCAGTGGATTAGGTCTTATATCGGATTCGATTCGAAACTCTGGACGGACATTCCAGTGAAAGTGGTAAACAAAGTGCAAATACTACGTGCATGAATGTCAAATATTGTTTTTATCACCTTTATTTGTCGAGTGGTGCCGCTTCGGATAAAAGGCAATCAGCGCATTTGAGGCTGGGTGCTAAGTTGACCAATTGTTAAGCCAGCATCACAACTAACTAGGCATTGACTTGGGAATTGGAGATTGAAGACAAATACCCAGTGCTATTTCACATGAAAGGTAACTTAATTACTGGAGCATCGTTATACTGTCTGTTGGTTCAAAACTGTTTCTTTTAACGGATTGTGGAATGATGTTGTTATTTCTTATTTCTTATTATTACTATTAATACTAGTAGAAGTAGTTGTTGTAGTAGTAGTAGTAGTAGTAGCAGCAGCATTTATAGTAGTAATAATAGAAGCAGTGTGCTTTACGTCTGCTTAAAGTATTTTCCTTTTTTTCTTTTTGAAAATCGTCATTTGATTGTTATAGTACACAATTGTATAGTACACAATTGTGCTTTGTGTAACTGGTCGTTCTAAATACCGGTAATAAATCCTTTAAACAATAAGGCATTAGGAATGAAGTTTTGAAAGAAAAAAATCGCTTTAACAAAGCGCATATCAGATGACATAGCTAAAATAAATAAATTACAAATAGTATTATACTAGTATATAATTTTCATTCAAATACTGTTCTGTGAGTGTACATGAGTGCACAACAATTTACATTCGCATTTCAGCTGTCCAAGGCCAGTGCCCGGGGCACCAGTTCAAATTGCTGAGGCACGTGATTTTCAATTTTTAAATGTACACACACAACTGTGTTCTACGTCAGTGTTACACGTCGACACAATTAAATTAATTAATAAAGGACACAGTTGTTTTAAAATATATACCGGCTATTGTTAAAAAGAGTTTAAAAAAACTATACAACGCAAAAACTTAGTAAAATGTAGGTTTTAGTCGTTATTGCAAAATTTGACTGTCAGATTATGTAAGTATTGAAATAATTTTCGCATTTTCGTTGTTCATCTCTGAATAAAGGACGTTTTGACGTTCTGATACGCGGTTTATAATCGGGCTGGCGCATTCTTGTCGTGATTTAATTCGTATACATTGACTCTCTGCTTGTTTTATTAGCCGATAAACAACTTTAACAAAAATGCAAAATAATGAACTGAATTTACTTTGCGTATGTTCTAATTGAAAAAAAGTCAATTTTCTATCAATAATAACTACATAATTATAGTAAAGAAAACTTTCTTACCGGAATTGCTCTGTTTCACCAAAATTACTGCTTGACTTTCAAACGACGTTAATAACGAAATTGGAGGACAGGCCAGTGGATTAGGTCTTATATCGGATTCGATTCGAAACTCTGGACGGACATTCCGGTGAAAGTGGTAAACAAAGTGCAAATACTACGTGCATGAATGTCAAATATTGTTTTTATCACCTTTATTAGTAGAGTTCTTTTAACGGACTGTGGAATTATGTTTTTATTTCTTATTTCTTCTTATTGTTGTTGTTGTTATTAATACTAGTAGAAGTAGTTGTAATAGTAGTAGTAGTAGTAGTAGTAGTAGTAGTAGTAGTAGCAGCATTTATAGTAGTTATTATAGTAGCAGTGTGCTTTACGTCGTCTTAAAGTAGTTTACTTTCTTTTTGAAAATCGTCATTTCATTGTTATAGTACACACTTGTGCTTTGTGTAACTGGTCCTTCAAAATACCAGTAACAAATCCTTTACTTAATAAGGCATTAGGAATGAAGTTTTAAAAGAAAAAAAATCGCTTTAACAAAGGGCATATCAGATCACATAGCTAAAATAAAGAAAGTACAAATAGTATTATACTAGTATATAAATAATTTTCATTCAAATACTGTTCTGTGAGTATACATGAACACAAAACTTTACATGCGCATTTCAGCTGTCCAAGTCCAGTGCCTGGGGCAATGGTTCAAATTGCTGAGGAACGTGATTTTCCATTTTAAAATGTACACACACAACTGTGACGTTTTACGTCAGTGTTACACGTCGACACAATTTTAATTAATTAATAACTGACACTGTTGTTTTAAAATATATCCCGGCTATTATTAAAAAGACCACGGCACTAAAATTGTTAAAAATAATTTTACAAATTTTTTGGGAAAAACAAAACAAATGCATTTGTACAAAATTTAAAATCGCAATTATCAGCATCGTCTCTCGGCCGGGAGTTGTGGCGTGCTCCTGTAATCCAGCTACTTGGAGGCCGGGATCTGGGGACGGTTTGAGGACGGGAGCCCTGCTGTCAGGTCCGTCTGTGTCGATCGAGCTTCCGCACTTAGCTCGGCATCAATATGGGACCCTTGGGGGAGCCCGAACACTCCAGGTTGACTAAGGAGGAAACGTACCGGCTCAGGGTGGAAACACAGCAGGCATAAGTTCCCGTGTCGAGCAGTAGTGGGATCGCGCCCGTGAACAGGCGTCTAGTGGTAGTGATACAATCCGGTACCAGGGTAGTGATTTTATTTAAAAACTTACCTTGTCTTCTTGCATTTGTTGATTGCTACTGAAACAACTTACAGCTGGACTTCATTTGGCCCTTGTGTAATTTATAACAGCATTTATTTTCATATATATCCATTGCGAGTATCCATATCTCCAAGCTCCTGTTATTGTCAGGCTTTATCCATATAATAATTCAAGTGAACTCGTTAGATTTTTATTGTTTCTTTTTAGAAGCAGTTTTGTAATGTCACGAGTCATCACTAATTTCTGCACTTTAGTATCTTGTGAATAGTCGTAATACATTGTTTTTACTGTACTTACGAAACAGATTAGGTTCTTAGCATTATAATCCATGTTTTTCCTATTCATTTTAGTCACAGGTTGCCTTACATGGCTCATTTTTATCGTTTAACATTTTGTTGTTAAAACTGCAAAGTTCATTGTCCGCCATATTGCTTCCTGTGTTACCTAGGAACTATAGAATATCGTACCAAATGCATGGTCGACCGACCAATATCTGTGGTCGTGCGCGTTCGGTCGACAAAGCTTTGGGTCGACCCGAGACGTATTGATGGTCGTGAGCGTTCGTTCGACCGTGTTTTTGGTCGTTCGACCTTGTTCTGGGTCGACCGAAAGCTCTTAGTATATAAAGGGCCGATTTTTTGGTCAGAATCAGTCTGCAACATTGTCATCTTAAGAGCGACTCCTTCGTATTTCGAAGTAAATAAATGTCATACGTTTTAAGTATCAAAACTTAGCTTACAGTATAGAATAACATTAATTTTAGGAAGTATTTATTGTGTTTAAGAAAGAATAATACTTTATAAGGTGACTCACAGTGTGTTTATTAAACAACTTATTTTGAAGTTTACGACATTGCATTTTAAAACTTGTTTCGACGCATTTGTGCCATTATTATTAAAATATTAGTAGAACTAGTACGACATCGAAGGTTGACAGTTTGTTTCATCATAACTCATTTGGCATTTATTGAACGTTGTATTTGAATAAATATACGAACATTGGAAAATCGTCTGTTCATTATTGGAGGTTACACACCACCAAACTAGTAGTATAACAGCAGCTGGAATTACAGCTCGGAACGCAACATTTTATGGTGGCAGCGGTGGGATCCATGACTATTCTGTGGATCCAGTGAATTATGTGCTAAAGTTAGTGTGAAAAGTGAATTTGTTAAAATCGTAGTCAGTAACAAATAATAAAAAAATAACATAACAATATAGAAGTACAGTAACTTTATTTTCAACCAAAGATTTAATTTCCAGTTATTTTGGGACATTTCTTGAGGTATCAAATTGAAATAGCAAATTTCAGGCTGTTAATAAAACATGTCAGCCGGGAAACGTCGACAAAGGCCCCTCCGCAGGTCACCTCACAAACTATGGAAGACTGTGGATACGCTGCAAGCATGTATACGAGATCTTGCCACTGAAGTTAAATCAGTGAAAGATGTTCATATGGCAGCTACTGCGCACACGGAATCTAACACCTACCATCGGTGAGCGAGTGGTAATAACGGTACCAGGTCATCGCTACAAGCTCCTCCATTTCCGATAGCTTCCGCTCCTGGGAACGTCAACACGTCGGCCCTTAGACCTGAGGCTCCCAGCTTCCACGCCGATGGAGACGGTCGTCAACGGTGGTCAGGTAGCGCACCGCCTCTGTTCAACCAGTATGGTCCTCGAGTTTCGCATGGCTACGCGACGCCACACCATGAGAGGATCAATGTACCGCCTTTCAACGGTAAAGAGAACTGGCAAGTTTGGATCGCAAGGTTCGACACCATTGCAGACCGCATGGGTTGGGGCGACGAGCGAAGGCTTGACCATATGCTGCAAAACATAGAGGGACAGGCAGCTGAGTTTGTTTTCACGCAGCTTCAAGCAGTGGTAGTAAACAACTACCAAGCCCTAGTAGCTGAGATAGGGGGACGGTACAGAGTAATCGAGTCTGCACGTTCGTTTGCATCCAGATTCAGCCATCGGGTGCAACAACATGGCGAGTCAGTAGAAGAATATGCTGCAAATCTGAAGATGCTGTATGATAAGGGGCACCCACATCGGGATAGACGTACACGAGACGAGGACCTGGTACGCCAATTCTTAGATGGCCGCCTAGATCAGGATGCCCGCTTCGAAGATGAGTTTAACAAGGAGCCAACCAACGTTGAAGATGCTGTCTTCTATGCAGTGTCGTTTCTGCAGATAACAAGAGGCACCCATAAAGGTGATTGGAAGCAGCGGCGACCAACTAGAAGAACAACAGAGCATACGAGTCCCGAACAGCGAGATCGGAGCCCGACTTCCAGGGCATATCCCGCTTCTTACAGAGCATCCAAAGGGAAGCAACAGAGTCCAACCGAGGCAGCAGGTGACAGACAGGAGTCTCTCATGCGGCAAATCCTGAAGAGGCTAGAAGCCTTAGAGGCAAGGAGACAGGACTTTAAACCAAGGGCGAAGGCAGAGGTTGAGTGCTTCAAGTGTCACGAGAAAGGTCATGATGCCCGCGAGTGCCCAGTCGCTGACCGAGCCTCTCCAAAGCATATCATTGAAACTTCCCAGTCGCGAGGGAATGCCGAACCTTTAAACGGACAGGGACCAGCCCTTGCGGCCAAAGGGAGGTCCTGTTAGAGAGCGGCGAAGGCCAAGGAAGTCATAATGAAGAGCAACCCGTCAAGAGCCAGATAAAGGAAGTGGATACTAGTAATAGGGTCCAGAAGCCAAGACAGTTGGCCGAAGGAGTGTACGTGCACGGTAGGGTAAACGGTCATCCGGTAACATTCACTGCGGATACCGGGGCTTCACGTACAATCATCTCTACTAGAGCGTTTAACCATTCAAGTCCCGTCCACAATTAGACCGGCCGACTCGTTTAGTTGGTGCGGGTGGTGCACCAATTAAATATGCAGGTCAAGCTAGGTTAGACCTAGAACTTGGCCCTCTCGTGCTATCAGAGAATGTCATTGTCGCAGAGATAGAGTATGAAGCTCTGCTGGGGTACGACATTCTGAAGGGTAGGCATGGCGAGCCAACAGATATAATGTTGAGCAGCAACAAGATTCTGCTTAATGGGCAAGAAATACCCATCTTCCAGGTGGGCAAGGCTAACAAGGCTAGACGTGTTACGGTAGCAAGCGACATGACACTTCCAGCCTAACTGAGGCGGTGGTGAGTGTGTTTGTGGAGCGTTTCACCGAAGATGATGAAGAAGTCACAGCTAAGTTTCTAGTTGAATTCATTGACCAGTTCGAAGACAAATACCCACTTAGAATGGCGTCCACGTTGGTTGATGTTAACCGTGCACCAACATGCAGTATTGGGATATTAAACCCATTCTCCACTGAAGTAACTCCTAGACAGGACACTGAAATAGGCAAGGCGCAAAGGTTGGAGCGTATCGTTAGTGTTCTGGCCAAGGTAGAGTCTGAAGAAGACCAAGGTGACCATGGAGCCGTTCGCAGAGTAAAGACCGGACAGGAAACGACAGAGTTGTATCATACTAATGACATACCTGCGACATCAGAGAAAGCGTTACCTGAACACCTGACGGACCTCTTTGAGCGTTCCACGATTGGAAGAAGTGAATATGAACGGCAACAAATATCAAGCCTACTCATCAAGTACAGCGAGACGTTTTCAAAAGATGACTGGGACCTTGGACTGACCCACCTTGCTGAACACACCATTAACACTGGAGATGCTACACCTGTAAGACAGAGGCCAAGAAGAGTCCCGTTGGCATATGCTGAGGCTGAAAAGCAAGCAATAGAAGACCTCTTACAGAAGGGAGTTATCCAAAAGAGTACATCTCCTTGGGCAAGCCCAATAGTGTTGGTAAAGAAGAAGAACGGATCACTCAGGCCATGTGTGGACTACAGAATGGTAAATGCCTTGGTTAAGCAAGATGGTTTCCCATTGCCGAGGGTTCAAGACTGTTTGGACGCCGTCGCGGGATCAAAGTACTTCAGCAGTTTGGATCTAACCTCTGGTTATTTCCAGATCCCTCTGAAGAAGGCAGATATACCCAAGAGCGCATTTGTATGCAAATTTGGGCAGTGTGAGATGACTTGTATGCCGTTCGGGCTCAATAATGCTGCTAGTAGTTTTCAGCGGACCATCGAACTAGCTCTGCAAGGGCTGCAGTGGTTGACCTGTCTTGTGTATATTGACGACATTATAGTATACCATGCTGATTTCAAGGGTCACATTCAACTGGTAGACGAAGTACTTTCGCGGTTGCAGGCAGCAGGATTGAAATTGAAGCCTGAAAAATGCCACCTGCTGCAAACCAAAGTGGGCTTTCTAGGTCATGTCGTGTCGCAAGAAGGAATTCAGCCAGATCCTACCAACGTAGCCAAAATACTTGGCTGGCCGAAACCGAAGACCCCGAAACAAGTCAAACAATTCGTGGCAACCGGATCGTACTACGGCGATTCATAAAAGACTTCGCTCACAAAGCACGCCCATTGATACAACTCACATGTAAGGATGCGGATTTTCAGTGGGGAGATGGACAAGAAGCTGCATTTAATGCCATTAAAGAAGCTCTTATTAGTCCTGAAGTGATGGGCTACCCCCTTAATGATGGTGGAACATTCTTCCTTGACGTCGATGCATCCGGCCAGGGCATAGGTGGCATACTGTCTCAACATCAACATGGTCGAGAGCGAGTCATTTCGTATGCGAGCAGAGCTATGAACCGTGCCGAAAGAAATTACTGCATCACAGAGCAAGAATTGCTGGCCTTAGTTTACTTCGTCCAGTACTTTCGTCAGTATTTGTTAGGTCGCCATTTCGTAGTTAGAAGTGATCACCAAGCGCTAGTGTGGCTGTTCAGTATGTAGGAGCCCAGTGGCAAAATAGCGCGTTGGGTAGAAATTTTATCTCCTTTTGATTTCAGCATAGAGTACCGTCCAGGTACAAACAGGCACATTGTGACGCGCTGAGAGATTGAGATTGTGTCTGTGACCAGGTAGACATGAGCGAGCCCCTCAAATGCGGTCCTTGTTGCAAGTGTCAGCGGAGAGCCCAAACCATGTTAGCAAGATGGAGCTCCCCCGCTTCCGAAGAAAAGGTAGCTGGCGCGACACCTGAAGAGCGCAAAGACCATGACGTTACAGAAAATATCTCGCGTGTTGTGACAAGAGCCAGAGCGTGGATGGGAAACTTACTCTCCTCAAGAAATGGCTAAACTGCAGAACGAAGACCCCAGCATTGGTCCAGTGAAGTCCTTGCTTGAACACGGGCAAAATCCATGCAGAGACGCCGTAGCCGACTGGAGTCCAGAATCACGACACTACGTGTTAATGTGGGAACACCTCCACCTCGAAGATGGCATATTGTACTTAAAGAGTGCAGAGAATAGGGCGTTCAGCAAACGACTGGTAGTGCCCAAGCAACTGAGAAACAGCCTGATCAGCCAGATGCACGACACGATCGTTGCTGGTCACCAGGGGGTCAAACGCACAAAGGCGAATATTACGAAGACACATTACTGGTATGACCTGAAAACAGATGTAAAGTTATTTGTCCAGCAATGTGACGTCTGCGAAGCGAACAAGAAACCACAACGAACTCCACGCGCTCCAATGGGTCACCTGAAGGCAGGAGCTGCTTGGGATCTACTCTCCATAGACTTTATGGGGCCCTTGCCCATAACGTCTCAATGCCACCGGTTTATCCTAGTCAATAGTGATCATTTCACGAAATACGTTGAAGTCACCCCAGTAGCTGATCAAACCGCAGAAACGTGTGCAAATGCTATCGTCGAAAATTTTATTGCACGATGGGGCACTCCTCTTACCATACATAGCGACCAAGGTGAAGGCTTTTGACAGCAACCTTTTCAAAGAATTATGTAATATCCTTCAAGTAAAGAAGTCGAGAACCAGCGCACGGAATCCAAAGGGCAACGGTCAACTTGAGCGCTTCAATCGCTCGCTGATCAAAATGGTGAAGTCCTACCTAGTGGGTGAGCAGTCCAATTGGGACCAACCACTTGGGCAGTATCGCTGGGGCATATAGAGCTACGCCACACGAGTCGACTGGGTTCTCCCCAAACATGATGGTCACTGGTCGCGAAGTCCGGCTTCCTGCTGATCTGGTTTACGCTGGTCCTCCCTCCGATTGCAACGCTGAACAGCCGGCCGGTTACATTGGGCAACTAAGAGAACGTCTAGTCCGTGCCCATCAAATGGCAAGGAACCACCTTAAACAAAGAGCAAATCGCAGTAAAGAAATGTACGACCAGAAATCTACACTTCAAGAATACAATGTAGGTGACCCCGTGTGGTGCCTTAATGAGGGTCGCAAAGTAGGGTCCTGTCCAAAGCTAGAGCAAACGTATGAGGGTCCAATGTTAATTAAAGAGAAGAGATCTGCAGTTAACTTTGTTCTACAGCTCGACAGAGATGGACGCACAAAATTAGTGCATCATGACAAACTTAAATTGTATAAGGGAAAAAACCCTCCTAAGTGGTTCGCTTCTGCCAACCTGAAATTACACAAATAGCGAATTGACATTGACTGTGTGATTGAAACATTGAACATTTGACAATGTTAACAATAATTTGTTTTTTAAATCCAGTTTCGAGCGTTTGCCTGTTTCGATGTTTCTCCAGTTTGTGGTCTTCGAACACTGGAGTTGTGCTATGTATTAGCTCTGTAACTGAGACACTGCGAATCATCATTTGACATTAAATTTCAAGAGAGATAAATAAGTTAGTTACAGATATTATTAAACATAACTCTTTTCCATATGATGAAAGCAGCCAATGGTGGATTGTTGTATAGATGCATGTGGTGCGGAACCATCGATCGCAAGGGTCGGCTCTCAGAGCATGTGCTGAGGGACCACGTGCCCTTGGAAAACGTGCCGTTCTACTGCAAACTGTGCAAGTTCCGCAGTCACGACCGTCTGAAGTTCCACGAGCACCACACTAATTACGGTCGACACCAGCAGGCTGTCGCCAAACTCGGGCCGCTGGTGAATTATCACGAGCTGCTGGTGAAGGCTCCAGCCCCGCGATTCGTTACAGAGGCTGATATGCAGCAGCTATGTTCTACCACGGAAGTCAGGTCCGAGCAGAAACAACCGGGATCACTGCCAGACTGGCTGGCTGAGATCACACCGGTTGCAGTCACTTCAAGTTTATCCCGGCCTGCGGCAGTGTATAGCCCAACTCTCAACGTGGTGGAGCTGTATCGTCCCGGGGTTCAACATGCAGAGCATGCCTGAGGTACCGAATATCACCCGGTAGGCGACACCACCCGACAGTCACCAGTTTTCTGCAACAGTGCTGTCACCCATCCATACCCAGGCAACGCCAAGGTACATTCCATTGTTACCTGGTACGCCGTTACTGGATGAGGTTCTAAACACGCCAAGGTCTTATGTTAGACGTACCCCACAACCGTTGGGCTTACCACCCGCCCTGGCGTGTACCACCACTGCGGTCCAGGTTGCAGTCGAGGTGGCGGACAAGGCAGTCCAGGTAGACCACGAGGACCAAATGCTGGCGGAGTTAAGGCGGCTGTCCAGTGTGATAGATGAAAGCACGAGAGCATCCGTCGACGCAGCCAGAAGGGCCAATGACGTCCTAATTTCTGCACTTTAGTATCTTGTGAATAGTCGTAATACATTGTTTTTACTGTACTTACGAAACAGATTAGGTTCTTAGCATTATAATCCATGTTTTTCCTATTCATTTTAGTCACAGGTTGCCTTACATGGCTCATTTTTATCGTTTAACATTTTGTTGTTAAAACTGCAAAGTTCATTGTCCGCCATATTGCTTCCTGTGTTACCTAGGAACTATAGAATATCGTACCAAATGCATGGTCGACCGACCAATATCTGTGGTCGTGCGCGTTCGGTCGACAAAGCTTTGGGTCGACCCGAGACGTATTGATGGTCGTGAGCGTTCGTTGGCCGTTCGACCTTGTTCTGGGTCGACCGAAAGCTCTTAGTATATAAAGGGCCGATTTTTTGGTCAGAATCAGTCTGCAACATTGTCATCTTAAGAGCGACTCCTTCGTATTTCGAAGTAAATAAATGTCAAACGTTTAAAGTATCAAAACTTAACTTACAGTATAGAATAACATTAATTTTAGGAAGTATTTATTGTGTTTAAGAAAGAATAATACTTTATAAGGTGACTCACAGTGGTTTATTTAACAACTTATTTTGAAGTTTACGACATTGCATTTTAAAACTTGTTTCGGCGCATTTGTGCCATTATTATTAAAATATTAGTAGAACTAGTACGACATCGAAGGTTAACAATTTGTTTCATGAAAACTCATTTGGCATTTATTGAACTTTGTATTTGAATCAATATACGTACATTGGAAAATCGTCTGTTCATTATTGGAGGTTTCACTCCACTAAACTAGTAATAATTCAGCAGCTGGAATTACAGCTCGGAACGCAACAGTAGCCCGACCAATAAAGCGGGACCCAACCCCCTTTTTTTTCGTAGTATCATTATAATAATAATTATTGTTGAATACAAGAGCCGTTCTACATTAATTTATAATCCCAAACAATATGGGCATTTTTTATCTTGTATGCATTGAAAGGTCGGTCAAAAACTATGTCGGTCAATAACTATATTTTATATCTACATTGTACATAGCTTATGTTTATATTGTGTTACTATATTTCCGACAATAAATAAATATTGCTTTGATTTGAATTGAAAGGTCACACAATCACGGATGGTAAACGACCCCAGTGTATTATAACGAATATTGAAATATGTTATGTACCGAGAAAGCCGTTTGGCGTAGAATGTCACAACATTCACTAAAGAAATAGACATACTATTTCTTAATCAACACTTGGTTGATTTATTAAGAACTGTGATTTTGGTTGCCGTTGATAAACTGTGTGTTATGATATCAGAAATCGCACAGCCATGATTTAATATATGATAACAGGTCAGATAGGACAACTCGTTAGAAATTTGAATTGATAACAAGGAAATATGGATGCCTTTATGGTTATTGTTTTTGTAACAGCAAGTAGGTGCTATTATTTTTTTATTCTTAGCTACTGTAGTTTTATTTATTACACCTAAGTTTAGTTGACTTTTTGATTGCAAATAGTTAATAATTTGAAATTGTATTATCCTTAAGACATTGATAATAAGTCATTGATAATAAGCGTTCTTTGTTGCATGGTTACTCTCCTTGAATAATTTTAATCATGTGTTTGTTGTTGGCTCTTTAGATTTATATTTTAACAATATTAATATAATCTATAAATTTTATGTTATTTGTTCGTTTTTTGGTTATTTTCAGTTTATCCATTTAATTAGTACGTTGTTGACTAGGTTAGATTAATTTACAGTACATTTTAATTTCTCTTTTCTAGTCTTTCTTCTAGATTCTTTTTATTGTTCCTTTACGTATTTATATTATTGGTCAATGGTTGGTTACCTTTTGTTTGTGGTTTACGTACCATATTGCTACTAAATGATTTCATTTACTCATTACACGTGTACTTGTACAGTTGCTTCTATGCACTTTCCAATAATAGCATTAATTTATTCAAAATACTTGTAGCAGCAAATAAAACAGCCATTGCGCAAGTACCAGTTGGGAAATGGTACATTCAAGGAGTGTAACCGAGACAGTATATTAATGATACAAAACTTGCACGGGGAGTAAGTTCAAAACTGCACAGGAGCAAAAATCCCAAAATGTCAATAATTGTTTGGTTTGTTTTTACTTGTTCTAGTATATCGAGGGTTGAAAACAAGAAGGTACTAAGGCCAAATAAAAAATAGTTCCGTTTCTGGGTCGGTATGATCGAACAAAGGTTTGTGTTGTACTACACGGTAACAGTCTGTTTCAGTCTTTATTATTTTGGACCAATAATATGTAGGGTCGGCAGCAAAAGTAAGGGTAGATCGGGAGACCAGAAACGGGACTTCGTTTTTGTTTTTGTTTTCAAACCTCGACATAAAGTAATCACCCTATGTATTTCTCCAATTCACCTCATGTTGTCTTTTTAGGAAAAAAAACGTATTGTCCTAGTCTAGAACGCGACCTTGCTCTGCGCCGTTTCAGGTGTGCTGGGTGGGGTTAGGTGTGCGCCCGGGGGCGGGACCGGGACATCCGCCGGTGGCCATGGAAACCGGAATACCAGCCTGTGCAACCTCCAGGACCACGACACGGTCGCTATTTCCGGCTCCTGTAACTTCAATACGGACAAATGTGGCTACAGCTTCCCTTCCAACCTGTGGTATATCCACTCGGAGAACTTCGGCGGTCTTATATATGGAAAGATTACCGGAGACGACCATGGTACTTAAAACAACTCATTGTTGATGCCACTCACATACATCGTTATTGTGTTTTCATTATTAGATGTATTCTTATATAATAGATAAAAATGGTCGTGTATGCTGTGTTGCCTGGAAGAGCATCCTTGCGTGGGAAATACAGCAGCGTTCATTATTCCTATTTTATCGCTCAAACAAATTCCACTTGTTTTACAATAACGTGTAAGAGAATGCACTATCGTTAGTAAATGACAATTTCGGGAATGCCAAAAAGCTAATGTTTATATTGATAGAATATTTCAGTTTCCACACATTTAATACCTACAAACCGAGACCCGTTTTCAAGCTTAAATACGTTCGATATGCAGGTACTGAGTATCTTAGTCATCTGACTGATAATTACAGTCACCAATCTTACACATTTCAGGCCAGGATCAGACGTTCGCAAACTTCCAGTCCAACGACCCTAAAGTGAACGACACGGAGCGCGTGGTTAGCGGCATCCTGTCGCCGCTGATCGCCAGTGCGGAGGTGTGCCTCAAGTTCTGGTTCCTCATGCCCAACCAGAACTCCCGCCTCGAGGTGTTCGTCGTCATCCCCGGCGACAACGCTTCCTCCTTGGTATTTGAGAACAAGTACAAACCCGCGTCCCAGTGGCAGGAAGTGAAGGTCGAGGTGTCGTCTGCTAAACCTTTTCAGGTACTAGTACTACCTGCAACTTATTGCTTTACATTATTGCAATGTTGTCTTTAAATTAAGTTGATTTATTGGTCACAAACAATACAATTATTACGATTGTGCCCGGAAGTTTTTATAGCCAAGATTGCCATTTTGTAAATGTCAGAACACACCATTGAAATACACGTTTGTAACACGTACATTGTATTTTATTTTTGATATCCTCAAATCATGTAGTTCACAGCTATATCTAGATGTTAATATGATGATTTTGACACCTAGAAATATTCGATAGTTTGGTTGTTAAAATGAAAACAAAATCATCGTGTCAATATACATTCGTATATACACGTGTAATTATATATTCAAAGAATTGGCAAGTGCGTGCTTTACCAGCAGTTTGTACCTCCCTTTCAGATCCGGTTCGAGTCCGTGAAGGAGAACAACTATGGCTACGTGGGACTAGATCACATACAGGTGCTTGTGGGTATGTACTTCCGGTTGCACGTGTCAACACGAGGCATATTTAAACATTATGATATCGCACGCCAAACCAGACAATTGGCCTTTAAATAATAAAATTAACGCATGTGTCAATCAATTGCAAATTAATCTAGTGTTGTATCCAATCATTGCACCTGGATATCAACTGTTTAACTGTTAACTTAGTTAACAAAAAATGTCAGGTAGAAAAGCTTGTTCAATGGAAATGTTTATTTGTTTAAAAGCTGGGGATGAGTTTAAAATGTTAGTGGCAAAGGCTGGGAAGGTCTGTAGTAAACTGGTCTGTCATGTTGACTGTTTGATGTTGAATGTCTGTCGTAAACTGGTCTGTCATGTTGACTGTGTCATGTTGAATGTCTGTCGTAAACTGGTCTGTCATGTTGACTGTGTCATGTTGAATGTCTGTCGTAAACTGGTCTGTCATGTTGACTGTGTCATGTTGTGGGAATGTCTGTCGTAAACTGGTCTGTCATGTTGACTGTGTGATGTTGAATGTCTGTCGTAAACTGGTCTGTCATGTTGACTGTGTGATGTTGAATGTCTGTCGTAAACTGGTCTGTCATGTTGACTGTGTGATGTTGAATGTCTGTCGTAAACTGGTCTGTCATGTTGACTGTGTGATGTTGAATGTATGTACATTGAATTTATATTGTAATTGTCATTTCGAAAAAAATCATCGAATTGATGGTCATTATTTTTTTGCAGAAAAGGTCGTAACAACCACGACAGACAGTACGACGCAGGCTATGACAACACCGACACCGATGACAGCAACATCCCCGAGCACAACGACAACCACGGAGAGTACTACTACGACGACCACCACCACTATAACAACACCCACCACCACTACAACAACACCCACCACCCACAACAACAGCGACAACAACTCCGACTACCACTACTACATCATCAACGACGACGACAACAACAACAACAACAACAACAACGCCTACGATGCCTACTACTACATCTACCACAACATCAGCAACACAAAGTACAGTTGCGGTTACAACTCCAAGTAAGATATAACTGACTTTTTTTATCATAGTTGTGCATAATTTTGATTAGGCGCAAACAAATTATGTTTGTTTCAGGTTACATGCCCCAAAAAGTTCGTGTAAGTAGGTAGTGATTTATTTATTATTATTATGTTTTTATTTAGTAAATGGTCAACTTGAAGATTCTAAAACTGAATAAATATTGAAAACATATCTGTAATTTCCTTAAACATTGTTTAAAACTGGATGCAATCAAAACAAAACACTTATTTATCCAACAAACATTTAATTATTGGAAAAAAGCAAATAAAACAAAAACAAATCTGACAGACTCAATAAAATGTTCTAGGGTCGGGGCTTTTAAGGGGTAGGTCGGGAAACGTTAAACAAACATATTTTTGACGCCTTAGAGCCCCCCCCCCCCCCCCCAAAAAAAAAAATGCATAAAAACAGGCATATTCTACTTTTAAGGGGCGTATCGACGGTAGATCGACAATAACACCTGCAACAATAAATTTCATTTACAGATACATTTAATTAATATTGAAGCATTGTTCAATACGAGCACATTGTTTCTATAAATAGTTAACACATTTGTATAATTGGAATATGGAAATATGTCTTGTTTAAATACATGTATGTGTCTATATTTATAGAAAATACCGTCGATATGCCCCTTTAACTACCATGGTAAAAGTTGGACGAAACGTATAGGGTGAATAATCTATCAAGTAAAGGCCTAAACGATATGTCATGCTAAAATTAATACATGAGGAATTCAGACTTAAAACACCTTAAGCAACTTTGTTAAAGATGTGATCCACGTGCAAAAAGTCGCAAGAAAGCTTGCCGATTCATAGCGCGTTGATTTAAAGCTCAGATACACGTAAATTCACAAAGAACATTTCCGTAAATGATGCCTTTATGTTTTCTGTAATTCCTGATCGTCATATGGATCCATATACATTGTCGTATTGGAGAGTTCATTTCACGAATCAGTTTCTTTATATTCACTCCACAGGAACGTGTACGTGTACTTGCCCAACAGTGGCCACGGTGTGCGCCGGGAGCCAGACCACACCTAAAAGTAAGTAACGGTATATACAGGCATATCATATGCCAAGAACGTAGCTGGTACGTGAAGTGGTAACACACTGTCCTCACGACTCAATGGTCGCAGGTTCGAGACCCCGCTGTACCCTAACCTAATTCCTCGGCTTTCGCAGATGTGCAGTGTAATCGATGCTTCACACCGGACACTTACCGGTAAATACCCAGGGTCGCCTCTTGAACTAAGAGTCCTCTTAGTATCTTGCACTATCTTTCGTATCCCATTTAACAAGTCTTATTGGGAGATGATCATATGGGAGAGAATTCCGGTGCACAAGAATATAATTCAGCCGGACTGTATACACCGAATTGTAGGTTTACAATACGTAGAGGCATACGCCAGCTAAATGATTTTGTGTTGAAGTCAGTCTCCCCCGACGATTGCCGGGAGTCTGGGCACATACCGGTACATATACCCGTATACGTACATTTATATCAGGCGGAATGCTTTTATGACTTCATGGAGCTATACTGTATAAAATATATAGTGTAATATTTGGCGCCAAGCAATTTTTTTTTTTTTTTATAGGAACCAAACTTCCCTGAAGAGTGTGTACAAACAGAACAGCTGTCCATATCATGTAGTCAACATATACACATGCTTTGTGAAATAAAAACACTAATTATTGAAGAAACTTAAGAAGACTTGTCGGTAGTTCGTCGGTTATATACACGTACGTTGCATGTGCCAGCCAGTCAACCGGTTAATACAAAACACGAAACAATACGTTTTCAACGTTGACTATTATATATGCAACTAGTGCACTGGTTATAAGGACTTTTACTCACACATGTTCCACATTGCCAGGTACGCCTGCCCCCACTCTGTGTGACCGGTCGCCGGACCAGCTCTCAGTGCAGGCCCAGTACAGCTGCAGCTTCGACGCGGGTCTGTGCGGCTACTCGCTTCCGGTGTACCCGCACCTTTGGGATCGCGTCTTCTTTCGGTACGGCGATGCCTCCACCGGGGAAATAGTGGGGGATGCCTCTCCTGGTATACCTTTATTGCCTTAAACTGTTAGATTTTAGTCGATTTTGTATTCCTAGTTGTGTGTTTTTTTTATGTTAAAACATCACAGATTTTTGCAGTTTTTAAAATATGCCATTAAATGTCTAAACTCGAAAAAAAAACATGTGAACTAAAGACCTATTAAACTATTATAACAACAAAAGTATCAACAAAGTAAAAAAAAAAGTGCCGACACCGGGGATCGAATCTACGACATCACGACCATTTTGATTCACAGAAATGTCTCTGTCATGCTTACTTTATGTAAGTGATACACGTGTTTTCAACAATTTCAACGAAAACAACAGAAGCGCTCCAAAATATTCAATCGTTTCGCGTTACAAACGCTTTTTCGGCGTAGCTGTTTAACCCAACTTTTGACTTTCCTGAATATCCAATCAAATGTTGTGAAAATTTCCCGCCAGTAGTTCCGAATGAATCAATCTTAACTTTCCATCGGCTAATTTTACGATAAATTCCCACTACACTAGTCATAAATACGTATGTGCAACATCCCAACAACATAGCAGACGAATTCGTAACAGGTTTGGAATACTTATGGCAAATTCAAGAAGGAATAACAGTTCGCACAAAATGAGAGAGTTCGTATATGCGCAACGCTTTTGAAATGATTTGACATGACATTTGACATGTTAAAAAAACAACAATAAAATTGTTGCACGATGTAACTAACAAACATTTTACAGTTGAGTGTTTTCGTTTCTATTTGTACACAATAGACACAGCGATTCTATTAATATCAGTTCTCTCACCAGACTGATAGTCTATATTGAGGGCGAAATGATCATATGCCCGCTCGCCCGCAGGTCAGTGTAGGGTCAAACTGACAGTGTACAGTTGAAAAGGCGAGATACTTTAAAAATATAATTGTCGACATATATGTATTCTTTACATCTGAACGAGATTTATCTAGCCATGATTAGTTTAACACATTTAAGCGCGTGCATACCTTTAACAGAAATGTACAAGTTTCTTGCTGTTTATGTTCCGGCTTGTCGATGTATTTATTACCGTTTATGCATCATGTTCTGTGTTGCTGAATATTTTGTTTTAGTTTCATTTGATAATCCTTAGTTAATCAAAGAGCATATATAAAATGTTGATGTTTGAAAAACACATATATTAAGTAACGTATATTATAATTTATATAATGGTATGTTAGGAGGCGTAATCTACTGGTATTTTGTTTAGTATTTGAGTATTATATGCCATTCGGATCTAGTCTTAGTTACATTGCTTCAATACTTATGCTGAAGTATTATTTGCAAAATAACCATAGACGCCGAATATCTTTTAAAAAGATATTTCTTGTTTAATTTTATCCATTTCAACTGATAGTTACTCATTATCCAAACGCTAATTCCCATACATTTGTTACTCATCCCAACGCTAATTCCCATACATTTGTATACCAGTAGTGCTAATTCGCTCATTTATATACTGTTTCTTTTATTTTGGGAATATGTGACAACATTTTTGGAATTGGTCAATCTGTGGATCGGTGTCTTTGAGAATTCATTAAAAAATTATAAGTTTTATGATCCAACACAATGCGCTAAGAAATAAAATTTAGTTGCCAAATGTTTGTAAAAAGATACTCAAGTCATTTTGATATACTATCCCCCAGAAAATGTAAAACTACGGTTAACCTCATTTTAAATACTTTACAACAGTGTAGTATCCACTGGCTATTTTGGCTACTGGTAATGCTAACACAGCAACAGTTTTATATGGTTTATATGTTATAATTTCATAGCCATAATTTGTTTGTTCCAGGAAAACAGCTTTTACGTTCAAATCATATACATGTATAACGTTTTCCAGATGGCACAGGCGGTTATCTGGTATTCAACACCAACAACTTCCACGTGCAAAACCGGACCTCGCACACCCTCCAGTCGCCGGAACTGATGCCCTACACGGACTACTGCGTCTCCTTACGGTACAACATGCCCACCAACGATTCTAACTTGAACGTGTACATGACCGAAGCCACTTCCGGAAACAGGACGATGGTGTTTCATGCCGATAACTCGATGACTTCCGGTTGGAAACAAGTGAAATTCGCCGTCCGCTCCGGTGAGAGATTTACGGTAAGTCATTATATATTTCAAAGTTCAACTTAATTAGTCTTTTTAAATGATATTCATGTAGTATCGAAGTAAAATTGTGTAAGCGTTGTATGAATCAATTTGGATTTAGTTAAGGGATATAATGCCACTCAAACAATCAATACAACGTCTACAGGGAGCTTTCTGGTGAGTACCCTATTGCCGATATCTTTATTAGGGTTGTTTTACGTTCGTTTTTTAATTACGTCTGTTGAGTACCATTGTCGATATCTTTTTCGGCGTAGCTGTCTAAGATCACTTTTGACCCCTAGATTTCTTGCGATAATTATGCAGCGGGAAAATTGAATGTCAATAGAACTGGGCAAATTTTCTAATTTTAGGGATTGCAAACTTACAACAATGGTTTAATGTATACCAATAACTGCTGTATACTTTTGAGGATTAAAATTTATAAACATATCTTCGATATACACTCTAGAACTGAACATAATTATGAACAATTTTACTTATTGTATGTCATGATCAAAATGTTATTTCATTCACACAATGAAATAACTATTTTGTTTAGCCTACATAATCGTCTCGCTCTATAAATAGCAATTACTATGCTACAATTCACGGGCAAGACAGTCGGTCACAGCGTACAATGTTGCATGTTGAGCTCGCGTCACGTATGCCTGTCAATAGTGTTAAGGTTTCTTGTGATAAGCACAAAATATAAAGTGGTAAATTTCTGGTATTATTTTCTGATAAATAAGCAAAAAATATTAGCAAACTTGATGTAGCTTATATTTCCTGTTATTGCACTGTTGTATATTATGTTCAATATATGCAATGAAATTACAAACAAATATTTTATCAAAGGACAGAAAACACATATAGTACTTATTGCGTGAAAAAAAGCCGTTTTATACCACATAACAGGCTGTGAGTTTTATTTATATACGTTCTCGCACTCTACAAATTCCGAGGTAAACAGTGCATTTCGGGGCTTAAGGGCATGTTTGATACATTAACATTGGCATACGGCAGTTTCTCACTTACACTTGCGATATAATTGTCACACATCAGGAAATGACACGTTAAATGGGCCAGTAACGAATGTCTACTACTACCACATTCAGGTTTATTATTTTGTCGCTCACTATATGTCCGAAAGGAATAAAATAATAACTGTGTACTGCAATTATGTTCAGCTGTATTATTTTCTCCTTCACCATGTGTCCGAAAAAGAAATAAAGGTCCGCAGTAGTGTCAGGATGCGGTGTCTACATTTCGATCGGGAGGTTGTGAGTTGGATATCTTCTTGGGGAACGTTCGAATGATATTTTTTATAAGACACCAAGAACTGGTTCCTCCCAGGAAACAGACTAGAAAATGTCTCAATATGCCAATGGCATTCCACCCAATCTAAAATAAATAGGTTTAAACTAAAAGATATAAAATAGCGAGTTTCTACCACTACTGCCATCAGCTTTTTTTCGGCGTAGCTGTCTAAAATCACTTTTGACCTAGATTTCTTGTGATACTTTTATGCAACGGGAAAACTGAATGCCAATAGAATTGGGCAAAATTTCTAATTTTAGGGAATGCAAACTTACAAAAATGGTTTGATGTCTACCAATAACTGTTGCATATTTTTTGTGGACTAAGATTTACATAATTGTTTACATAAGCGGTTAAAATAAAGTTATAAACATATCTTCGACATACACTCGAGAACTGAATATAATTATGAACAATTTTAGTAATTTTATGTCATGAACAGAAAGCAATATTCATTCACATAATAAAATAATTATTTTGTTTAGCCTACATCAGCGGCACGCTCTATAAATAGCAATTACAATGATCCCATTTGTTGACCGGTATCTGAGAATTATTGTGCTCTGAAAAGTTTCGGAGCCATACGTAGATATACGTAGATATTCGGCGAAGATCGGTATGAAATGGTCTTTTCTAGCGTACTCAACACACTCCAGAGAAAGGGTGCGTTATTCTAACAAGAGGGCCATGATGGCCGAAAGCGCTCACCTGAGAACTGGTACAGATGAAGACCACACTGTTGTGACAGGTTTAAAAATTAAGGTATCTAAACAAGACGCAAAGGCGGATAGGATCAATTTTGATTTAAAACATCGGTTAGTGCAATGGGCTAACTAAAGTACGAGTTGGGTAGTGGATGTGTGGTTTTTTTGCTAATGGTTCTCAAATCATTTTGATCGATATTCTTACCTGACCCTTTTTCATTAAGTCAGTGACAATTCTGGAAAATGCTGAAACAGTAGATTTTGATGTCTTTTTCACAGACAGTTTTTGACAACTAGTTACAATGCGATAATTGCGATGGCTGTGCTATAAGGTCAAGTTTTCCTTCTTTTTTTTATAATTTTCTGTCCAATGATGACAGATGATGTAAATGGAGGCTCTGGCGCAATCTGATTAATGTTGCATGTTCAAATAATTGCACGAAAGGTTTGCAACTGTTGGAAATCAAATTGTATCACTGTGTAAGTTTGGTCAACATTGAATAAAAAATCGTGTGTGCAAGTCAATCATTGATTTCCAGTGTTTCTGGCCCGATCATGCTTATATTCGACTTCACCTGTAGTCTTACATTCATAGACAAACTGTGAATTATTGTTGAAGATTGGATGAAAAATGAAGTCTCTATCCTGAATAATGTCCATTTTTGTATATTTTTTTTCCACAAATAAAGGACAGTAAATTTGGTGTATCTGACCCGATTTTGCTAATATTCTACTTCACCTTTAATATTATGGTCGTAGACAAACTTTGCAAGATTGGTAAAGATTAGATGAAAAATGAAGTCTCTATTCTGAATAATGTCCATTTTTGCATTTTTTTTTTCACAGACAAAGGGCAATATCTCCGGTGTTTCTGGTCCAATCTTGCTTATATTCGACTTCAACTGCAATCTCATAGTAGTAGACAAATTTTGCAAGATTGGTGAAGATTATATGAAAAATGAAGTCTCTATCCTGAATAATGTCCATTTTTGTATATTTTGTTTAATACACAAAAGGCAATAACTCTGGTGTTTGAAACACGATCAGGCCCTTGTTTGGCGGCTGCTGAAATCTGATGGTCATACTCAAACTCTGAAAGTTTGGTTAAGATTGGGTGGAAAATAAAGTCTATAAGTTGGAAAAAGGCATTTTTGCACTTTTTTGCATGAAAAAGGGGCAATACCTCTAGTGTTACTGGTGTGATCTGACCCAATAACAATCCCATCCGAGATTTTATGGTCATACACAAACTGTGCAAGTTAGGTCAAGATTGAATAAAAAATGTAGTCTTTATCGCAATAACGGTCCAAATTGTTGACGGCATACGGACGGTGGACGACGGAGGACGCAGGAGAGCTCCCCTATACCAATAGCTCACCGAGCAGTACGTGCTCAGGTGAGCTAAAAATAGCGCGTCATATAGATATGCTAATATACATTCATCAGTTAGCGTCCGGAGAATCATAAACCCGAGAATTTCAATAAATGGGAAAATTATATTTATAAACTTACTGTGCATGCTAATTTATATTTGAATTGCGGTTGCGTTTTATTAAGAATTATTTATCATTGCACCTTTCTATCAACTTATCTGTTTTATGATGGTTTGGTGTGTAGGTAAACTACCAGGTGAATGCGAAATTCACTTGCGTGACAATGTCACACCAGTTGTACACCCTCCATGAAAAGTTCCTGTCACCATAAGAGACAAACTTAAGGCAGAACTAGACAGAATGGAACAAAATGGCATCATATACAAAGTCACAACACCCACCGACTGGGTAAACAGCTTGGTCACGGTTGAGAAACCTAACGGTTCATTAAGGGTATGCCTCGACCCGAAGGATCTAAATAACGCTATCAAGAGACCGCACTACCCAAACAAAACATTAGATGACATATTGCCAGAGTTGACAAATGCGACAGTTTTCTCAAAACTTGACCCTCGTAGCGGTTACTGGTCTATACAATTGACAGAAAAATCCTCTTACCTGACAACTTTCAACAGTTGCTTTGCTAGATACAGATTCCTCAGGTTACCGTATGGGTTATGTAACGCAAATGACCTGTTCAGTGCAAAAATGGAACAATGTCTAGAGAACCTCCCTGGTGTACAGACTATTGTTGATGACGTAATTGTGTATGGAAAGGACAGGACTGAACATGACGCAAATCTCCTCAGACTTATGGAGAGATGCCGAGAAATGGGCATTAGGTTAAACCCAGAAAAGACAGAAATAGGTAAAACTGAAATCCCTTTCGTTGGTCACTTAATCACAGCCCAAGGCTTAAAAATAGACCCAGCAAAGATCAAGGCCATAGAGCTAATGGCGGCCCCCAGCTCTAAGGCAGAATTGCAGACCATATTAGGCATGGTTACGTACTTACAGAGGTTTGCACCCAAACTCTCTGAAATCGCTGCACCCTTACGACAGCTCCTGTCTAAGGACGTTGAATTTAGCTGGGATAAACCCCAAGAGGAAGCCTTTCAGAAGGTTAAAAGCATCATCTGTCAAAGCCCTGGTCAGGTACTTGCTTATTTTGATCCAAATAAAGAAATTGCACTCCAGGTAGATGCTTCAAAGTTTGGGCTAGGAGACGTACTTCTAAAAGATGGGAAGCCATTGGGTTTTGCCTCAAAATCATTAACCCCAGCAGAGGTCAAGTATGCACAAATCACAAAGGAATTATATGCAATTCTATTTGCATGCACAAAATTCCACCATTATGTTTATGGTAAACATATTACATGTCAGACAGACCACAAACCACTCCAAGCGATATGGAAAAAGGCCTGCACTCTGCACCCCCTAGTTTGCAGCGCATTCTGCTGAAACCTGCAGAAATATGACATAGATTTGGTTTTTGTCCCAGGAAAATAAATTCCCTTAGCAGACAACCTGTCACGCAATTTCCTTTCCGACACATACCCGGAAATTGCAGATGGTCTAAATTCACAAGTTCATCTTGTCACGTCAAATTTGCCAATTAGTGATCAAAAGATGGAACTTGTACGGACAGCTTCCTATTCGGACACTCAATTAAAACTTCTTTCGAAAGTTATCCTTGATAGGTGGCCTAATGACCGGTCAGATTGCCCCAAACAATTGCTTGATTTTTGGAATTACAGAGATTAATTGACTGTGATTGATGGTATTATCCTGAAAGGCTCTAGAATATTAATCCACAGAGAAATCAGACCTCTCATGCTCGAGAAACTTCACGAATCACACCTAGGTGTCGAGAAATGCCAGAGCGTGCAAGACAAATAATGTTTTGGCCCAGTATGACAGTAGACATAAAGACAAAAGTACTGGAATGTCCAATTTGCATAGAGCATAGGTGCTCAAATGCAAAAGAGCCCCTGCAACCTAGTAAAGTACCTGACAGACCATGGCAAATTTGTGCCACAGATTTATTTCACTGGGACAATAAGGACTATATACTGTTAGTTGACTTCTATAGCAAATACTTTGAAGTAGGTACACTTCAGAACACAAAGTCAAGCACTGTCATTGACAAACTGAAAAGCTTTTTCAGCCGACATGGTATTCCAGAAATTCTATTCTCAGACAATGGCCCCTGCTACAGTGCAGAAAGTTTTGCACAGTTAGCAAAACAGTATGACTTCCAGCATATGACCTCCTCCCCAGGTCATGCATCGGGTAATGGGTTGGCTGAGGTCACCGTCAAAACAATCAAATCAATTATTCACAAAATCCAAACAGGCTGGGAAAGACCCCTACCTCGTTCTCCTATATCGTAATTCACCCCTACAGTGCGGGAAGTCCCCAGCACAACTCGTAATGAGCAGACAGCTGAGGTCTACACTGCCATTAACCTCCTAGCAACTTGCCTCTCAGGTACCGGATACAAAGGTCATTAAAGATAAAATGCACCAGTCAAAACAAAGGTCAAAAGTGTATTTTGACAAATCAGCAAAGCCTGTCAAGCCTTTGCTCATTGGAGAAGGTGTACGGATTAAGAATGATGAACGCTGGTTACCTGCTATTGTGCAGCAGAAAGTCAATGACATATCGTACATTGTTAAAACACAGGATGGTGGACTATACATACGTAACCGACAACACCTGGTAAAATCACGTGAAGCACCCTGTGAAGAAACTGACTCACATTTTCAGTTTACTTCAGAAAAAACACATGTAACAAACAGACCAATTACACCACCTATAATCACGCTTGCAACAACAGTCTCGCCTAACCCAATCATGACCCCGGGCCAGTCATGTCAGAACAATGATAACAAAGCAGTATCGAATTCTAGTAACACAGTACCGCAGATACCTAAACAAACTTCACCAGACAGGAACCAATCGCTCATGTCAGAACATGACACATATAGAACAAGATCAGGTCGGTGTGTTAAGCAACCTCAGAGACTTACATTCTAATACACTGTATTAATGAATGTGTTCTCTGTTGTTATGCGCATACTTTAAAATTCAATTGTGACCATGTATTATACTTGTGTCTTAAGAACAAAGACAGGTGGTCACCTGGTAGTTTACCTACCCCTGTAAATACGTCTGTGTAGCTACTGATAACTTCTTCCTTAGTCAGGAATATGTTGCAGCTAGTAGCAAAAACTAACTCAATCAAATTAAGTTTCAGACATGTTTGTAGTCCTAGAATGGGGCTTGAACTTGTATCAACAACAAGTAAATCATCACTGACTGTTTGACTCTTATGTGTGCAAGGCAGGTTAATGAAACCATCTACCTTAAGTGGTTGATTATTGTATGCGGTCAAGCGTTTCTGTGTTGAACGCAATGGACCAGTTTTACCTAACGACTTAAACGACCTTGGCACGGACGTTAACCTGTGCGCCTGCGTCAATTTTCATTTTGATTGAAGTGTTGCAAATTGTTAATTTAACAAACGCTTGATTTGTAGTTTCATTATGCTGTACTGTCTTTATGTAGTAAGTTTCATCAAAGTGTGAGTGGAAATCAAGATCGGTACTGTTTACCTCATTGACATTCCTGCGGGTGTCCTGAAGCTTTTTCTTACACACTTTAGCAAAATGATTTAGTTTGAAACAGTACAAACAAGTTTTTCCTTGTGCGGGGCACACTAAATCTCCGGAATGGCTGGTTCCACAATTGTTGCATGGTCTGATGTGTCCTGGTGACGCTGAGGCGGTCGCTGTAAATGGTCTGCCTGAACGAGCCTGCTGTCGTGTAGATTGCATAGGTTGCCTCAGAGCGTTAACGGATTGGGCATGGCCGCTTATGTCCTTGAGCTGCGATTGGCTCACCTCATGTGTACGACAAATGTCCATGCACTTGTCGAGTGTCAGGTTTGATCCCTCGTTGATCAGCTTCTCTCTGATTTTGGCGGAATGTATGCCGAACACAATGTGGTCCCGGATCATCTCTTCCGTTATCACATCCGGATAACCACAGTCCTTTATTAAACATTTGAATTCTGTAACAAAATCTTCAAATGATTCACCGTCGTGTTGGATTCGTGATTTAAATTTGTATCTGGAGTAAATGTAGTTCACGTTCGGTGCACAATATGCCTCGAAACCGTTGTAGTAAATTATGAGCTGTTGTCGCGCGTCTTCGCTGACTGTCCAGGTGGAGAAAATTTGTCGTCCTTTCTCGCTGACCCAGAGCATAAGGTAGTTGCACTTGGCTTCCTCGGACTTCTTCTCTAAGGGTCCTCCGAACATGAACTGACAATGTTCTTTAAATCGCTTGAATGCACTTGGCAAGTCCTTGCAATCCAAGTCCATTTTTGGGTTAGACTGTGTATTCATCGTTTTGAAATGGATATGTATCAAAATTATATCCCATAACATTGTGTCACATTTATTGTTTATCCAGATATTAACACTGATTTAACTTTTAATCCATTTTGTAGAATTTGACTTTTGACACCATGTTTTATGATGGTTTGGTGTATAACAAGAGAGATGTTGATTCTATGGTTTATTTACTAAGACTGCTGTAACATAGGAGTATCAAAGTGGTCAGTTACAGTGGGCGGTGCTTATCAGTTGTAGCAATACAGGTATTTAGCTATGATTGGCTAGCATGCATAGAAATGTGAAACATTATCCAGTAGATGTTATTCAATCTGTAAAAATATTTCACATTTTTCTATAAATAAAATGTGGTGAAATTGAAAGAAGTCTCGTAATAAGTCGAAATGTTGTTAAAGTTACTTTTTCTTCATTTTCGTAGCATGAATACACTTTTTGCAAAACTAATGATACGAATAGTATATTATTTAACATAACTATGTACACTCGTCTGATATTTAATAAGTTTCATTCATTCCTGCAATTATTTTCTGACAATGCCAATGTTTTAAATTTGCCTGACAAATGCATGTAACAATTATAGTAACGTAAATTACTAGCATTTAGGTTATTCATTTATCACCGGTGAAAACATGGAAGGTATGATCGATTTATTCACGGTACACATATTAATAATGTTTGAGTTTATCTCAAATTAATTTTAGGTCCGATAAGTTTTCTTATGATGTCCGAAAAATCTACAGTCTGAGGAGTCTCATTAGTGGAGACCAAAAAAGCTGGGGTTCGAGAAGTCACGTAACCGATCATCTTACCCCTCTTGTACTATGTTTCGGGTAAAAAATGACATCTCAATATTAATTTCAACGGCGATTGTCTTTTTTAAAGACATTCCTTGATTAGGCTTTTTTTTATTTCGTTTTCTAATTACGTCTGTTCAGTACCATTTTGTCGATATCTGTTTAGACTGTTTTTACGTTCGTTTTCTTCTAATTACGTGTGTCGAGTACCGTTGTCGATATCTTTTTTAGACTTTTTGTACGTTCGTTTTCTAATTAAGTCTAATTAGTACCATTGTCGATATATTTTTATACATTTTTCGTTCGTTTTCGAAATCGCTTATTGAATTGTTTTAGCGTAATACATACAAACTGTAAGTTTTTAAACTGTTTTCTGTAAAGTAAGAAGATATTATACGGGAAATAACATAAATATCAAAATATTCATTAGTTGAAACACCAATCAGACTAAAGTGCTCGATGTTGCTACCGCGAAGCATATTTTAAGAAATAATTTGGATCATATCTCCGCAACATCAATGTGGAATCTTAATGTTGCTATAATTTCGTTACAGCTGGAGTTCCAGAGCACGAAATTCTCCGAGATGGGGTTTCTGGGTCTGGATGGAATAGCTGTGTCAATTGGTAATGTGAAGATGATTAGACGGCTTTATTGTGTTTAATAAATGAATTATACATAATTTGTTACATAAAAGACAGATTGACTCAAATAAAGGACGGAGTGACGCAATCTTTAAAAACTATGACTTGATCTCAGGAAGTATCTCATCGTAGTGAATCTACTCCATATGGGACGAAATGATATACATGTATAGGTGAACGGACGGACAAACGGTCGGATAAATCGAGCCGCAAACAAGCACTATATTCTTGGTCACAAAGTTGAATTGCTTAAGTCTTGTTTCAGTTAAGCCGCACATCAAACGTTCGGCAGACCCTGTACAGGCTCATGATGTCCCAACTCTCTTTGATGACACGTGTGTCTGCACGTGCCCAACTGCTCGAGCCATCGACTGCGACACCACAACCGTGGAACCACAGTGTACGTATTGCGATGCACTAAATATTAATGCTTGTCCTGGTGTTAACGCAATTAGTCCCCTATCGGGGGACTAACAGGAGGGGACTATAGGTTTGCCCTCCGTCCGTCTGTCAGTCCGTCCGTCCGTCCGTCCAGAAAATATTGTTCCTGCGATAACTCAAAAAGTACTGATGATACTTCAATGAAACTTGGTGTTCATATAAATGGCAATGTGAGTATTATGCACGACCTTTTATTTTTTACCAGAGGTCAAAGGTCACGTGACTGTTACTAAAAATAGAAATAAACTAAACAAACTGGATCCTGTGATACCTCAAAAAGTAATAAAAATATTTCGATTAAACTTGGTATTCATATAAACGGCAATATGAGGATTAAGCAGGACCTTTTATTTTTCACCGGAGGTCAAAGGTCACATGACTGTTATTAAAAATAGAAATAAACTAAATACTGTTATAATTCAAAAAGTACATAAGATACGACCATGAAACTTGGTACAAAGATTGAACTATAGGTTTTTCCATCCGTCTGTGTGTCTCGCTATCTGTTCGTCCGTATGTTTGTCCGTCCGTCTGTCTGTCCGTCCCCAAAACCTGGTTCCTGCAATAACTCAAAAAGTACTTATTTAGATGAAGCTGGGTATACATATAAACGGCAATGTGGCAATGTGAGGATTATGCACGATTTTTTTTTCACCAGAGGTCAAAGGTCACGTGACTGTTACTAAAAATAAAAATAAACTAAAAATACTGTAATAATCCGAAATGGACATAAGATATGAACATGAAACTTGGTACAGAGATTGAACTATAGGTTTGCCATCTGTCTGTGTGTCTTAATGTCTGTTCGTCCGTATGTCTGTCTGTCCGTCCGTCCCCAAAACCTGGATCCTGTGATAACTCGGAAAGTACTGAAGACACTTTGATGAAACTTTGTATACATAGCAACAGCAATGTGAGAATTATGCACGATCTTTTATTTTTCACCAGAGGTCAAAGGTCACGTGACTGTTACTAAAAATAGAAATAAACTTAATACTGTAATATTTTGAAAAGTGCATAAGATATGATCATGAAACTTCATGAAAGTTGGTACACAGATTGGACTATGGGTTTGCCCTCGGTCTGTGTGCGTCTATCTGTATGTTCGTCCGTCGGTCTCACTCTGTCCCGTCCCCCAAACCTGGATCCTGCGATTACTCAAAAAGTACTGAATATACTTTGATGAAACTTTGTATACATAGAAAGAGCAAGGTGGGGATTGTACACGATCCTTTATTCTTCACCAGAGGTCAAAGGTCACGTGACTGTTACTTAAAATAGAAATAAACTTAATACTGTAATAATTCGAAAAGAACATAACATATGATAATGAAACTTGGTACACAGAATGGACTATATGACTGCCCTCTGTCAGTTTAGTACTGCAATAATCCAAAAAGTAACTCGAATGTCTGGTCAATGTTACTAAAATAGAAAAACACCAACTTAATACTGCAGGGACAAATGGGATTTAAATATGAAACTTTGTACATCTACAGACATAGGGCGATTTGACGGTAATGCACAATGTTTAATTAGTAGGGGTTTTCACCGGTAAGGGAACTCCTATATTGCTTTCAGTACTATCAAAGCCTTGTTAAACATGATACACACATACAGAATGGTGGAAATATGTTGTATTGTAATATTTTCTAGCCGTAATAATTTCTTTCTTTCTTTCGTTTTCTTTCTTTCTTTCTGTCTTTCTTTCTTTTTCTTTCTTTCTTTCGTTATTTCTTTTTTTTCGTTATTTCCTTCCTTCCTTCCTCCCTTCCTCCCTCCCTCTTTCTTTCTTTCTTTTTTCGATCTTTCATTCGTTCTTTCCTTTTTTCCTTCCTTCCTTCCTTCCTTCCTTCCTTCCTTCCTTCCTTCCTTCCTCTGTCTTTCTTTTTTTCTTTCTTTCTTTCTTTGTAGATTCATGTTTTCTCTTCTGAATCATATAACAAGTGTAACAAATAGAATTGTGAAATCAGGCCCACATTGACTAAAGGTTTACCATATACACGTATCGGTATGTCTTTTGTTCAAGTCCACTCCTGCTCCGATATCACGGACGCCATCCTGCAGAAGAAAATGTCATGCAATTTTGACGACGGCACGGGGTGTAATTTTGATCTGCCAATTTACCCACGGCTCTGGGATCTCGTTCGATATCGCTATGGCAACGAGAGTGTAGGAGAAATCATCAAGGATGCTTCTTCGGCTGGTAAGTTATATCGTTAAAACGCATTTAATTTCTGTTGAGGTAGCACACCGTTACCGTGCATCGGATCCCTATAGAGAGCTATATGACGCATTCAAAAATGTTGTCCAGTTATATGTTCATTATTCATTAAAAAGTCACACTAACATAACTGAATATGCAGGAATCGAGTAATGAATTTTATCAGACATTCAGTCTGTCCGACATGTTTGACGTGTTTCGCGTAAAAGGCGTACGTAATTCTAACGTTAATTCGAATATGCTGCTTAAATGACGTCACTGCGAACTTCCGCTTTCTGTTCCCAGATGGCAGCGGCCTTTACGTAGTGTTCACCACGGACGACCACTATGTACAGACGGGGGAATCCAGTGAAATCACGACCGCCCTACTGGGGTAGGTCGCTAGCGATTAAAATATGATTATGTTAACAATATACTGATATATTGTGTAATAAATAATTATAAAACACATGGCCCCTATTTATAATAAGGTATACATTTTGGCATTATAACCATCGTTTAAGGTATGAGCAGGGTTTTTAAAAACATTTTTGCATCTTTTATTAATTTTATTTCAAATATTTTAAGATAACAACAACATTCCGAAGGTCGCAATGACATACACAGCATAAAATTTGTTAAATATAAATAAGGCGTGTGGTGGGAAAACCGGGCTTAATGCATGTGCGTAAAGTGTCGTCCCGGATCAGCCTGTGCAGTCCGCACAGGCTAATCCAGGACGGCACTTTCCGCTCTTATGGTATTTTCTGTTCCAAGGAAGTCGCTTCTAAGCATAAATCCACTGTGGGCGGAAAGTGTCGTCCTGGATTAGCATGTGCGGACTACACAGGCTAAGCCGGGACGACACTTTACGCGCATGCATTAAGCCCGGTTTTCCAACGACGCGCCTCAAATATACCTCGTACTAGATTACAACTTTCAAACAACAAAAACTCATCACATGTTTTCGTAATAAACATTAAAATAGTATAAACAGTGTATGCCTTTTATTTTAGCGTGACCGGGAGGTTTTGCCTTGGTTTTAAGTACAACATGCCGACAGAAGACGCCATGTTGTCGGTGTTCACCATTGCCGGCGGCGTTCGTCGTCAGATTTGGTCGGCGAGTCATCCCACCAGCGGTTGGGAGGAGGCAACGGTGCTTCTGAACACGAATCAAGCATTCGAGGTTTGTCTGTCCTTATAAGAATCAGCTTGATTCGAAATTACAACACTTTTCAATAAAATGTATGGTAACTACATGTATATAGTATGCAAGAGTTGTTCGAAAAGTTAGTAGAATTCTGTTATTACTGTAGTTTACAACGAGACACTTACAAACAATGTATTTTCGAATTTCAAAGCAATATGCCTATATTTTTTGAATTTCAAAGCAATATGCATTTATTTGTCGAATTTCAAAGCAATATGCCTATATGTTTTTATGTATTTTTCAGCATGGTCGAACATACAATGTGCTATATAGAAATGACAATGATACATATAATACCCTACTCGATTTATGTGTTTAGTTATAAATGCGTCAGACGGTTTACCTTTCGTTTGTTGCTATGTACAATGTCTACATATCACAACTCCTTGAGTCTTTTCACTTCTTTTAGTATTTAGAAATACACATCAGTTTATATATACTTGAATATTTATTCCATTCTGAATGTTTTGTAGATTGCATTTTCGTCAACAAAGAAAAGCGAGGAGTCCTATTTTGGAATCGACGACGTACGTCTGTACTCCAACGTCAGAGCTAACGTCTAAACTACATCCGAGACGTTACATTCTACAATAATACGAATGTATTATTCCTCAATTGTTTGAGTTATTGTCCATGCTAAATGTATTCAGGGCACAATATTGCTTATAGAGATGTCCTGTCTTTTACACTTTGTAAAATGCACTGTTGTTTTAATTGCTATCTGACAATATACACATCGAAAATAAATTGTGTTTGCCGTCCTATAGCGTTTTATTCATACAACTGACTCTGAAATTGCAATTTCGTTTGTTTGTTTGGATTTTTCGCCGTATTCAACAATGTTTCAGTCATATAACGGCGGACAGTTAACTTACTCACACTTTTCCTGGACAAGCTTAGCAATCTATGCGGTTTAACCATGCAGAACTAAGTTCACATACTTATGCCAGTAACTAACAGCTGCCCTACTTGAATCAGAGGTAGGGGAGAATGGCCGTAGAAATTATTATGACAAATCCCCACACAAGTTATGTGGCCGGGCTGGGGAGTGAACTCACAGTCCTGCGCTCTACCAACTGCAAGTATACAATGCTGTTGATACATGAATGTCCATGATTTAGTGTTAAGCAATGACCTTTATCCAATATTTTTTTAAACAATTATTGCGTGAACGTGCACAACGTGAAACCAGCAGAGTTAAACGCCTTCTTTCTTCCATATACAGGCTACATATGTAGGATCATATGTAGTAGGGAGATGTATAAGGGACACTTATACTGCCTTGCTATATGAGCTAGCTTTTATAGCGACGCGGTAGAGCGTTTGCCTAGGAACCGGGAGGACCCGGGTTCGATTCCCATTGTGACTTGGGATTTTTTCTACTAGGTTACTGTCCGCCGTTATATGACTGAAATATTTTTGAATTTTTTCCAATTCATATTTTGCACACGCCTGTGAAGAATAGGATCTCATATGTCACATTTATAAGTACGAAAAATTTGATTGGATTGGATCACATTTTTCACATATTTTATGATGCAATTGTATCGCGACAATCGATGAACCATTATTTGGAGCACAATTATACAGTAATCATTATCAACATCATCATCATACCCTATCATCATCGTCGTCATCATCATCGTCATCATCATCGTCATATTAATTATTCTCGTCATCACCCTTATTATCATTATAGTTAACGCCATCAGTATTGTCATCACTATGAGAAACTAAGCCCTGTTTAGGAGCTGCTAATGTATGCATGCGTTTAATCGTCAGTCAGTACGTTTGTACGGTCGAATTAGGAGATAAAAGTGCATACTCGCGTTCGTCCATACGAACGTACACCTTTTTATTGGGATATTAACCAATGCACGCATCGAACGTACCCTACAAACAAACGTCCTATTTTGGATCATTAAAACCAAAATAACCATGCATATGTCCGCCCGAACTAGAATATACGTATACACGCACGGTAATATAATGACCTTATGAGAACCTCCGCACATGTTGGTACGTACGTTTGGACAACCTCCGCGCAAAGATTTGACTGGTTCCGAGCATAGCTCTAATCAAATACCGTTAACCGATAGGGGAGGTAACCGCTGCGAGGAGTTTGACGTATGGACAGTACAGTAGCGAACCGTACCGTACCTCCCGAATCGTGCCGTACCTAACCGTACCGTACGTAACCGTACCGAAGCGTACCGTACCGTACATTTCCATACCATAGCATTACAAACCATACCATACCATACCATGCCTTGCCATGCCATGCCATTCTTACCATACCAAAACGTACCGTACTTAACCGTCCGGTACCATATCGTACCATACCATGCATACCGTACCATACCGTAAATCACCCCTTTTTTTCGGGCACATTCAGTGTGAAAAATAGGATTATGATGTAAAAAATTCACTTTTTTAATTTGAACACTTCCTTATCATGTGTGAGGCATATTATTTAAGTGCATATCATATCAAAACCTGGACTCGATCACAGATTTCACAGAAAATGTGAAGAATTAGATTGCGATGTGTGAATAATGAGATCCTATTTTCACAACTGTGAAAAATGAGATCCTATTTTTCACGCCTGTGAACAATTTGATTTGTGAAAAAAATATGGTCCTACAAGGCTATATGTCACCTGGTGGTGAAAGTGTGCAGCCAGTCCGGGACTCGAACCCGGGACCTCTCGCCATCAGGGCGCGTGCTCTACCGAGTGAGCTAACCGGGCCGCTTACACGCTTTTCACCAATCCCCCTTTAGTTCGGTACCGTGACATTCTCCGCTGCCAAGTTGGAATTCGTCCTCGAATTCGAGTCATAGGGAACAGTATAAACCTGATCCCGACGAACCAACGGGCAGGTTCTATGGTTCTATGGCGCCCGTTGGGCGCCAAATGTCACCGGGTGGTGAAAAGTGTGCAGCCAGTCCGGGACTCGAACCCGGGACCTCTCGCTATCTACCTAGTGCTCTTCCTAGTGAGCTAACCGTCCGCCTACACACGCCTACGCATATACATTAATCACCAATTCCGCTTTAGTTCGATACCGTGACATAAAGGTCACAATACACTAAATAAATAAGAGATGTAGGGCTGTACTCTCTAAATAAATCAACAAGTTTAACTCGAAGACATGTTTTTAGGTTTAGATACTTGCTTTGATATTCTTTTTTGAAGATGTTGGTAGGGTAAGCATTGGTATGCACAAATAAATCACTGATATGTTTTAAGATTGGAGACTACAGTATGACACTTGCGCTGAGGCGGGTTACATTCAACTAGAAAGTAGCTGCTGAAACGATGGCGATAAAACAGTTAACTTTGTTTAGTGTCGAGTTCTTTCTTACATAACACATGACATACCCTTTATATTGCTTAAAAAATCAATTCAGCTTAGAATGCTCTTAAAGAAAATGTATGGTTATGAGGGTCCCTATGTGCGAAATGTTGCATTAATTTTTGGTTAAAGTTATCGCTTTTACATGAAATTACATTGGAATTAGTATATTGTAACCTAAAGTAAGAGGTTAGGTACCAGTCAATCATTTTGTATCCCTCCGTGGTCCATTCGAAAGTAGTGCCTATTACTAAAGAGTTCCTTTTCTCTTCTGGTATAAAAACCATTAAGCAATCTCAGAAATGCCTTTTGTCGTTATTTCTTATATCCCATGTGTGTCTGGAACATTTCGGTGTATTGCAGGCTAACTTGAAAGATGAACTTTTCGGGTGTGTTTACTGTGGTATGGGGCTTTTGCCGACATAGAAACCCTGTTTTCTACCGCTGTCTGCATTCAGGCGAGATGCATTTTCTTAGACGTAACATGAAATATATTTTTTTGGCAATTTTTGGAAGACGAAATATTCATCTTGAAATTGATACCATGCTTGCACAATCTGAAGTAAAGGAAAGGCTAGAAAAATACTCGGAAATATCGCCGTTTTATAATGGGACCCTATGGGAATTGGAATTACTGGTATCTAACCTTTAAGAGCGTTTCGGGGTGGTATTTACAATTGGGAGTAGGATTTACTTTTAATATTTGCGTTGGTTGCGTCCCTTAGAAATAAATTTGCCATAGATACAAAGAGCACTTAAAGTGAAGCTATGTGTGAACAATTCTTCAAAAAGCTGCCTAAAGTGGTAAGTTGCAAACATTTCGTTAAGAATATTCACTAATGTTATTGGATGTAATTAGACTGGGTATACCAATTACCGGGAATGTTAGTTTTTTTTACTGGCTTGCAACATATAACAAAAAAGAAAGCAATAAAGACTGCTGGCGTATTGTGACAATACAACATTCTTCTATCAACATAATTCAAATATATCAAAAAAAGATCATAAGTTTAAACAACTGTTGTGTCAACAATTTGCGCATGTCATTAGCCATCTATGTTCTGGCAATACACCTATTACCGTGAATCTGAATATCAGCTAATCAGAATTCAGAAAAATCATGTTCAGGGTTAAACAAATGATACTGTACAAAACATCAGTCATATTACATTATATTTGCTAAAATTTTTAATCTATTCTCTTTACATATTTATAGTAACTGATAATTTATGTTAACAATGCTGCTGAAAACTAACTTTTACAAGACTTAGACGTTTAAATGAGTTGATTTACCTTTAAAAACGACATTATTGAATGGAAACCAAAGTTGACTGCAGCTAGCAGCAAAATTTTAACAAAGGGATGGACTTTGAAAAAAATAGTTTGTGCATGTGGGCGAAATTTATGTCTTTTGGAAATTCCCGGTAATAGGGATATCCCGGTAATAGGTATATTGAGTATAATTTGTTCATTTATCTGATATATTATATATTTTATCGTCAGACACGGTCGGAATGTCTGCATTACTGAAACCCTTTAGTAAAGACTCACATTTATTGCTATAATGTGTTGTATTCAGTGTTTTATATACAATAACCTGCAGTGATTGTTAAAAATAGGCTTCTTAAACTGTAAAAGTGTTATATGCCAACTTGTAGTTTTTAATGGCAGTGAACATATCTGGTTCACAGTGGCAATACGAGAATGGGTTTTAAACAAATCAAGTGAATGTCAAGTTTAAGTGTGTACGTACACATTTTGATGTAAATTACTTTCAAAATAAGCAGATGAAAGTGATAAAATAACTTGAAATTAGATAGCAAATCATAAAAATAATGAAGGAGACAATACATATCGAATAAATAATGAAACATGTTTCTGTGCTTTTGATTTGTTTATTACATTATTAGTGTTGTGTAACCTAAAACATCTCTCTAGTTTTAATAGCGTGTATGTGTTTATTTGAATTTACTGCTGTACAGTCGAAAACTATTTTGTGAACAAAAAACCCTGGACAATATGTGTTTTATAACAGTGGTTCTTCTAAACCTTTCTTCAGTTTTAAATCAAATTATGATCATGTAGACACGCTTTGTTGGGTTGTATTTATTTATGCCACTATATCTGTTGCAAGATTGTACATACATAATTTTAAAGTAGGTTAAAACAGATACATTATCTGTCGGCAATTATTGACGCCATAACAGGAAACACAAACAATTGTTTTATTATAAGTTTTTCAAACAGGAGCTTCATGCTCATATAAATGGGTCAATCAGCGAGGAAACCATGGCAACGCTGGTTGCTAAGAAGCAGAATGTAGACCAGGACTGGAGACTGATGTACAGGAAAGGAGAGTGCGACACATTGGAAGGGTACGGAATGGATTACAGTCAATCACCTGATTGAAGACTAACTGTTTGTATAAAAATTCTGTTGTATTAACATTTATCTTGCTGGATTGTAAACATGTACAAATAACATATAATCAGATGTAATTGATTAAAATTAAATAATGAAATATTACTGGATTTAATATGAGTGATTTTGCATAACGTTTAATTAGATTACGATCATTTTTCATCTTATTTTTCTTGCAGAGTCTTTAAGATGTTCAAGCTGATACATCAGATCACAGACAACATTGACGCTGTGTACAAGGTAAAGGTGTTTTTTGCCTCTTTCCTTTATTACCGATGCTACAGGTGGTCTTATTTTGATACGCAGTTTTTGTTAATTCATGAGCTTAATTATAAAAGGGAGACCATTCCATTAATACCTAAATTAATTGGAATGATTTACCAGTATTGATGAGAGTCAAACCTTTTTGGGTATGCAAAAATTTTACTTGATCATGTTGATCATACAGCTAAGCCACAGTGTGATGCATGAAATGATTTTAGTACGTTGTGGAGCCAATAAAAGGACTTATTTTAATCTAGTTATTTTCAAAAATTACTTAAACCATTAAAACTATCCTACATATGATGTAATTGTTCAGGTGACCTATGACGTCATTCACGAATTCGCGGCTGATAATGTGAAGTACCTGGAGCTAAGGACGACCCCCAGGGCCGAGCCCAGCACTGGGATGACCAAGGAAATGTATGTGGACGCTGTAGTTCGCGCAATCACAGACTGTGTGCGTCGGGACATCGACATCATTGTTCGTCTGATTCTCGCCATTGACAGACGACATTCTGTTGACGTTGCTATGGAGACAGTAAATCTTGCCACTGTGTATAGGTACGTAAGGAATATTGCTTAGGAAACTTTTGTAACATTGATTATTTTATTTTCAATTTCAATTTTAAACTGTATGTTGCTGAAGGTTAAATTAGTGAGTTGAACTTTTTGTGTTTTTTAATGAAAGGTATGTTTGAGTCACATGCTGGCAAATTATAAAATATCCTTAGTATTTAAATTTCCCGTGAAGTTGATGTAATAACTGTTCATCTTGCAGTGAGAAGACAGCGGGAGTTGTGGTTGGCATCGATTTTAGCGGAGATCCTTCTGTAAGTGTCACTGTAAATTGACATAAGTCTGAAGGGTTCCTATTCATTATTAAAATGAAAATGATAGATCTACACCGAGCCAATTCGGAGCTAGTCCAAAATATATCACCAATTAATAACACCAATTAATAAAAAAGGTTACAAGTATATTTACTTATTATGAATTTTATAATGGAATACATTTTCCAATATTAAAAGGTCTACTGTGTATAATTAGTTATTCCACTAGTAATTCTGATGCAAACTTAACGCCAAACAATTCAGGTGTTGCAATGAATTGTTAGTTAATTATAAATTATTACTCAGATGGTTACTGCACATGCAGACACAATATAAATGCTGTCTTGGCACTTTGTTTTCGTAACCAGACTTTAAGATCTTTTTCCTATATTATTGAAGGTGGGCGATGGTGCCGACTTTATCCCAGTGTTTGAGGAAGTGCGGAAACGTGGACTGAAGTTGGCTTTACACTTAGCAGAGGTTCGTACTGTAAAGATCATTACATAAAAAGCTAGTAGGCGTGTCTTACTGAACAGCTAGAGCACTTGGAAGAAATTGCAAATATTGCGTCCAAATCCATTTTTTTTTAATTACTGGACATGTTTTGAGATTAAAAAACAAAATGTTACACTGTTGAATAATTATTAGACTGTTGGCGGAAGCAAACGGTCTTTTGAGAGGGTCATTTCCCCCAAAAAAGGTATCGCGGAAAACTACTTCTTTTCTTTGCAGGCTATTAGTAAGTAAACCGAAACCAAAAAGGGGCCTTCTTCAAAAGAGCAAAATTTCACACCCGTTTTCTTACATTTTAATTATTCAAGATAATGTATGTAATATGTATTATAATCTATATATCATGTAATTATTACAATTACAGTTTGCAACAATGTCAATTAAAAAAAATAATAACAACTAATGACACACATACTTTTGCTATTTACTTGTATGTAACCAAAATATATGTAACCAAATATTTACCGGAGTGTCCTGGAATAAGGCCACCAAATAAAAGCGCTACATCGGTTATTTTTGACTCGTCGCCAAAGTGTTTTTTCTTGTTACCAATTCTCATTCTGAATATTTTGACCACAAATTACTTCAATTTATTTATTTTAAACTGTACTATGGACAATCGAGAGCTTGCGTCGTATGATCTATTTTGACTCAGTAGGCTACGAAGAAAGATCTATAAATAAATATGTGTGTTTATGGATCTGTGGCTAAGAAGCACTAACAATCGGTGCGCATAGCTACTTCGCTTCATCGGTTATTCTGGCCCTTGCAGATTGGCTCGTTAACTGGCATGTATATAATTCCGTTTGCATAAGATAATTAGCTCGAACAAATATTGTTTCGTTACTTACAGATTAGTTCTCATTATGATGTTGTATACTATAGAATAAGAAGCCAAATTATAAAGTTTAAAGGTGGGGAATTTAACTTTTGTTTACTTGTAGCAAAAATGCACTCATAATTTACATGCTTTTAGTTTCTTTTGTAACCAACAGTCTTTTTCCGCTGTCAGCGTTTTGATACTTTATACTCTCGTAGCACATTGAAGACGTACAGTCAAGCTACCGTCAGTAATGCCGAAGTAGACACTCTAACACTTGTATGTGGAATCATGATTGTCAAACAAAAGTTGTAAACAATGTTTTGACTGAGATGAAAATAGCTTCCCCTTTTCAGCCCCTGAATTATCTAGTTATGATAGAACAACAAAACATCTGCTGCCTAAACCTGAAATATACCTAGTCCAGAACGTTAGAATACATACAAGAACTATTTCAATAGCTTACGTTTATATAATATCACTTTTGTCTGTAGCGGAACTATTGTGTGATAACTGATAATATAGTTGAGGACTGTAACATATATCACCTTTCTTACTGGTAGGTTCCAGCTCCGGATGAAACTTGGAAACTCCTGCAGCTACTTCCGGACCGGATCGGGCACGGCACGTGTTTGCAACCGGAAGTGGGCGGTACCCAGCAGCTAGTGGACTTCGTCACTGAAAATCGGATACCATTAGGTATTGTATATAGTTAAGGTGTAATATTATGATGCTGGCATCCAAAATATGTATACAATGTGCCATGTCGATAATGATATTATAGCAATCGTTTGTTTTGTTAACTTATGTATTCAAAATAAACGTATGTTCTTCTTCAAAGTGAAGCTTTTAAATAGACTAATATGTTCTATATTTGGCAACACATTTACGTACATTCTAAATCTACATGTATGTTAATGAGTGCTACATGCAGTAACATTTTTTATACGAACTAACGTGGATATGTATATAATGTGCAACACATTTACATTCATGTACATAGAAATCTAAATGTCTGTTAATACGTGAGAACATGCAGTAAGGTTACAATATGCTAATTCAAATCCTTAAGAAACTCGATGTACAAAATATGAACGCAACATTTTGCGCATAGGGACCCTCAAAACCATAAAATGTACATTTTCTTAAAAAGCATTCCAAGGTGAGTTGGTTTAATTAAAAAAAGGTATGTCATGTAGCATATATGAAAGAACTCAACACTCGTCGACACTAAACAAAATTGGCTGTTTTATCACCGTCTTTTTACCGGCTGCTCTTCAGCTGAAGGTAACACGCGTAAATTTCATCATTTGGTCTCCAATCTTAAAATAGAACAGTGATTTGTTAGTGCATATCAATCCTTACCCTATCAAATGTCAAAAAAAGAATATTATAGCAATTGTCTAAACCTGAAAACATGTCTTCGAATTAAACTTGTTGATTTTAATTGAGGCTCTATACCTCGATACCTTATTTTAATAATGTGCTGTGACCGTAATACGTTAAATGTAACAAATGTCAACCGACGGGTCGTATTTAGTTCATTTACTGAGGTTTCATTTGTTATTTGTTGAGCATGTACCTGTGTTCACTATCTGTTCTCTTACTTAGAGCTGTGTCTGACCTCCAACATCGTGGGTAGGACAGTCCCGGGCTATGACAATCACCACTTCCAGTTCTGGTATGACAGGCGCCACCCCTGCATCGTGTGTGTGAGTACGCTCGTACTGCGTTGTCTTAAACTAATATCAGCTTGTTTACCCTCTGTAAATCGGTATGCACAATGACCGAGCAAACCCTTGTAAATATAGTTTATATACCGACCATTTTCTCTTCTGGTGGGATAAATATCCGACTAACCTGGCACGTCGATACGTAATTTACACTTTTAATGATTACACGTCATCATTTACAAAAAGTAATGATGCCATAAAATATTGTTAAATGTGTGTTTGAAAACGTCTATCAACTATTTCTCATCAATGAGTCTATCTGAAACAGTGTTATTATGAAATTCATAAAAAGAATCAAAGCGTTGAACGCTGAAAGACTGCGGCTTGCAAAATAAAGTTAAAGGTCACGAAGAGTTATAAATAATAGTGCGTATAAACTTCTTAAACACAAACAAGGAAACATACCGATTTGTCATTATAGGTTATGTACTTGTACATTTGGAATAAAATGATATTTTGATTGTTCGCAATGGATTAAATAGGATCTATTTCTTGTCATCTACCCATAGCAATCTCTTAATTAATGTATTGATAGTATTTAGTGGACCAATCTACTGATAGCAAGGAATTGTTTCGCAGTTCTGATTGGCATGCTATCAGTGATCTCCCCTGTTCCACCATATCGAAAGTAGAGAAGCAGGGGAGGTCACTGTGCAATTGCCATGTCAAAAGCGATACTTCTGCTTTCGATTTGCGGTACTAAAGACACCGTCTATCGCCGCAGTCTAAAAACAGTATACTAACCAGTTTAGTATTAAATTCACAGACAGACGACAAGGGTGTGTTTTCAACGACGCTGTCAAATGAATATTCCATAGCAGCCGACACTTTTAATCTGTCACGTGACCAAATATGGCAGCTCTCATTCAACAGCATTGATCATATATTCAGTGACGATGAAGTCAAACGGAAGCTACGTAACAAATGGGATGAATTGAAAGATCACGTGTTTGCAAATTGACAAGTGCCATGGTCTTAAATGAATATGTTTGATCGATTATTGTGTGTTACATGAAATAAAATGTTGTCGTTTTGCTGTTATGGTTGATGTTGAGAGGGTGTATTCTAATCTGGTTACATGTACATTATTCTCATAAAATCGTTTTGTTCTTTCACAAATAAGACATAAGATCGTAGTAGAAAAATTCAAACAAGTATGTACATCAACATTACTGTAAAGGTACCTGTTCATAGATTGGCATATTGACAATTTGCAAAATTCTTGTCATAGATCCCCCCAAAAATGCGTTATATTTAACCAAACAAAATAACACAGTGTCGTTTATAGATAAGCATTAATGAAATGGATAAAATTAGTTGTTACGCTTTTCATCGGTATTTTGCAAAAACACAGATATCATCTACAAAGCTTTAAAATTATCTATTTGTTAGTTAGTCGGAATGACCGATTGGTTAAACTACTTCATAAAAAAGAGCACGTGCATAATGTTTGTGATATTCGAAAGAGCTGGTGATAATGTTTGTGATATTCGAAAGAGCTGGTGGTAATGTTTGTGATATTCGATTAATGGAAATTAATACTTTAACAATAGCTGGGGAGGAGTGTAAACTATTCGTGGCAAAACCCATGAAGTAATTAGCATACTGGTATATATCTACCAAGATATTGAAAGTATGGATTATTACAACGAGTAGTTCGACTGGTCTTATGTACAAATGACATTGCAGAAATTAAATTTCTTTGAAACAATTGTGTCCTTTCTGTTAGAAAATGTTTGCTCTCTATTTCCGTTAATTTTGGTTTCTTTCCTTTTCTCGCCAACAGTTTTCTACGCTATCAGCGTTCTGATTAATTAAATGCGTGTGGTGCGTGTGTCATTAATATATTTTCTTCGACACTTATTGTACGACAACACCTACATTCATGACATTCATGACACTATTCGTTACGTAATGATTCTTTATGAATAAGTGTTTACTGTGGTCATAAGTAATCGAGCTAAAATACTGAGGATTTTCCTAGCGCACTTTCTATAAATATGACTAAAGTGCATACTCATCCTGCCTGGCCTATTGACGGAGATGGTTATCATCAAATTGACTTTCAATGGTTGGGGGCTTTGATTCATTGAAAACACAATAGTTGTTACAACAGCAGCTTAACCACAATTGACACTAAAACTGTGACTAGCTATCATTGTCCACGATTTTTTAAGATGTTACTTAATGTATACAAAATAGTAACAAACTTGGAATGAATTACTTCCTACGCATAATTAAAGCTTAACAATGACTATCTGTTGAGCATTTCTGTTGCGTGAAGGGCGTGATGATTTAAAGTTCACGGTCGTGCTTGTCGAATCGTGCTTTTTCCTGCATAAAACACTGTAACCTGAGTTTGTAGTAAAAGTGTAGCGCGATTGTTTGTTTGTATTCGTTATGTTCAGAACGCTCCACAGGCAAAGGGAATCTGGCGTGTTGGTATGGAATTCTTATAATACGTAATGAGCATAAGACTATATGTAAACGTGTTTAGCCCGATATCATCATTAATATAATTACATATATACTTGTATAATTCATGATTGTGTTTCGTCGGCGGGGAATATCGGTATGAACACTTTAAGTAAACCAAATACTGGCCGGAATTGTTTATTAAATATTGTATAACGCTTATTGTGAATTAAAGTTTTATACAAGGAAATAGACGATTTGTTATCGTTTATGAAATATACTTCAAAAAGTTTCAATAATTCATGGATTACTTCCGCACTGTGGTACTTGCGCTGGTGGCAGTACTCTGTGCGACCGGAATTTCGCGCCACAGGTTCCGGCGAGAACGGAAGTTAACACGGGGGCTAGGAAGTCCCACTTATGCGGGCGGCAGTGGGGAGGATCCCGACCCCGCCGATCTGCTCACGATGATGGGTAAATCAATTTATGTTATGGTAAATGTTTGTAAAAAATATAGAGGCATAAAATAACATGTAAGTTCTTTTTTTTTTTGATAAACAAATATTCTTTGAATGCTTTTAGTCAACAAGAACACGGTTTTAAAAATCCTGATTTGATAATTTCTGTAATAACATCCCAGATACCGGTTTTCTTAAAAACACAAACATATTACGAGGTGTGAGATAGAAGACAGAACCTTGCCATTTTATAAAAGTCGTGTTGGTTAATTATTCACTTACGAATGATACTGAATACATTATAGTTACTGAATAATAAATAACAATAAAAAAACATGCACAACTCGCTATTGTCGGTAATTGCAACTTTTATATTGACTTAATTTAACACCCATATGTTCGTAAAAAGAACAATGCAAAGTTACTTAAAGAGACCTATCCACAGATTGGCAAATTGACCATTTTCAAAAAATGTGTCATAGATTCCAAAAAGAAAATATACATTATATACAAACAAGCGAAATAACACTCACGACTATATATATTGGAAATACAGTTTCGTTTATGGATAATCATCAATCGAAATGTATAAAATTAGAAAGCGTTTGTAACGGTTTTCATAGGTATTTTGGAAAACATGTGTGTCAGTTTCATAGCGTTAAAAATTCACAATATTATATAAGTCCGAATGTCCAAGTGGTTAGCGCATGATATTTTTGATCTCAAAGGTCCCGGGTTCGAGTCCTGGCGAAGGAAAATTTACTTTTTTTTTCTTTGTATAATATTTGCTTTAGATTATTTTAGATGCTGTAGTTTTTGCAGTTAAGACATTTAATGACATTTATCAAAAATACGAAAAATCTGTGAACAAGTCCCTTTAATGCTATATCTCGTAACCAATCACCAGCATGCAGTTAATGTTCGCCAGGTCCTGTAGCGGGCTGCTCGGGTCCCTGTGGTGACAGGTCCATGAGGGGTTCGACCTGCTAGCTTGGGAGCTCGGAGAGGAGCTCACAACGGGGCCCGCGGGAAAGGTCAAAGGTCGCTACGTAATGCGCACGCGCACCAGCAAAACCATCGCGTCGACGCATGCGCTCACGGCGCCAGAGAGCGGAACCTGCTGTCAGACGTAGGGATGTTTGTCAGTAAATTGTGTATGATTAAAAAACGCGTTATCTTTTATTTAAATTACAAGGAAAACTATATTGCTGTTACTGCTAGTGCTTCAGCTGCTGTTGCTGTTTGTGACGATGTTGATAATAAGTAGCATTCTTATTCTTTTATTTCCTTCAGCGAAGGAGAATGTAAATGTAGATGATGATGATGATGATAATGATGATGGTGGTGATGATGATGATGATGGTAATGATGATGATGGTGGTGGTGGTGGTAATGATGATTGTGATGATGATGATAATGATGATCATGCTGCTGCTGCTTCTGATGATGATGATGATAGTGATGACGATGAATATGGCGATGAAGAAGAGAATGATTAGAATAATTGTAATTCTGATCCTCATAATAATGATTATGATAATGACGAGGAGGTTAAAGAGGTGGATTCAAGCGATCATAAGCATATATGACGCGCTTAGTTTGCCCTATTTCAGGGTCCTGAACGTGACGGCCCCGGGCCTGGTGATGCTGGACGGCCGCCAGATGGCGGTGGTGCACATGAACCATTCCTATCAGTACGTGCAGGAGGGGCAGTGTGGGTACGTCCTAGCTACATTGAGGCGTTTCGTGTGAAAACCGGGCTAAATGCATGTGCGTAAAGTGTCGTCCCGGACGTCACTTTACACACATGCATTAAACCCGATTTTTCCACGACACGCATCAATTCATTCAAAACCGAGACAAAGTCCTTGCCTCGCGGCATCCTTGTTCATCTTCGTATGTTAGCCAAGTAAATCATATGTAAGGTTTACATTTAAAAAAAGAATATGCATGTACTAGTATATTGATTATGAAAAGCATAGATATAGAAAACTAGATGCCGCGTAACATCCAATAGGATGCATCAGCGCGTCCGCCATATTGGAAAGGTCGTCGATTGTAAACAAACACTTAGACCTTGTGCTGGAATTAAAGGAATTTTTTTCATTTCTTAACACATTTGCATCTTTTTGCTGAAGAGTGTGTCAATGCATACAACCAAGGCGTAGAGGAATAATTTCACAAAGGTAATTGTCAATAAAAATTGTACTGTAACGTTTATACTGCTTATAAATGATAATGATAATTAGTTTAATATTTGCCGTAAGTGTTAATAAAGCAACGACTTATTATTTAAAAATCATTTAAATACAAAAATGGATAAGGAAATAATATAATATTATATTTTTACAATGACATAATAATAATAATAAATTAATAATATAATAATAATTATTATTACTATTAGATCTTTTATTATTATTATTATTATTAGATAATAATAATTATAATAATAAATTAATAATATAATAATAATTATTATTATTAGATCTTTTATTATTATTATTATTGTTATTATTAGATTGTACTTTTACAAATAAGTATTTATTATTTATTATATTGTATTATTACAAATAATTTATTGTTTGTTTTCATTATTTTTTTATTTTTTTTTTTGCTTTTTATTTAACAACATTTCATTTAAATCATGTTTTAATTATTTGATAAACACATCATTGCATCATTGTAATATAAAAGATTATCTATTAAAGCTGTATAATAATAATAATAATAATTATTATTATTATTATTATTATAGATCATAATTCATGCACTAGAAATATACAAATATGCCAGAAATAATGTATGGGTTTTTTTCAGAGGGACCCATTAATATGCTTTGAAAAAGATGGCATGCATTTCTTCAATCCAGTGCAGCAACAACATACATGAACTTGAATTGACTGATATTAATACTGCCTCTAAATATGTATTTCATGACTTTTCTGAGAATATAAACTATCATTAAAGTTCTGCAAGCCTCAGACTCTGTAGTATAGTGTTTGTTACAGTGATTTGTTAAGTGGATTTTATATATTCTAGCAAAATTAATATCCTTCACTGAAGTATTTCTAAAATCACACCCTTTTGCATTCTCCAAAGAAAGGGAAAAATATGAAAACAAATGAATATTTAAGCAAATAGATCTGTTATCTTTTTGAAAAAAGTTACCACATTGGATGTATTGTGTGGGCTGTTTTTTTAATATTGTTGAGTAAATAATGGATAACATTACCAGATGTTTGTTTATGGTTGCTATTTACTTATGGGAAAATGTGTAAAAAATCCATGCAGGAAAAATAAGGGAAAATTAAAAATCATATTTAGTTTAAAACTAATTATTTTAGTTTTACTGTGTAGAAAGCCTGACTATTATTGAGATATTTTGGCAATGAATTAATAATTAATCTGTTTCCAGAGTAGAATCAGTACTGGGTGTCTTTTTGAGAAAGACCATTCAAATGCTCCATTAATATGGATCATACGCAGAATCACTCAATCAAAAGGCAGACACCATATCCATTACACATGATTACACCTCTGCAACTCAAGGAAAATTCATAATTTTTATTTCAAACTGACAGGCACAATAAAAAACATGTGGCTACCACTTTGTATTTCCAAGCAACAACCTGTGTATACATGTACAATATGGCTAGAATGGAAAAATGGAGGCCACATTATAATACAGTGAAACCACCATGCCATAGTAACCTGGTTACCCATTAATAAATAGATAAATGCTTTGAAGACCTCCAGTGGCTAACCTTTAAAAGGCTAGAACAATGTAAAAAAAACTATATTACAAGGTATATCATATTTGCATTCAGAATTGTATGCAAATTCAGTATATTTTCAGAATAATTTATGTAGACTACAGTAGTGTTTGTAGCCTTTGTCACATAGTTCCAACTTTGCATGCATATTGCAAACAAGAAAAGTTTAAACAATGTGTGGTGTGTACAGTTTTATTGCAAACACAACTATATTATATATAATGAAATAAACATATAGCAACACTAATTATATAAATGTAGTATTCTTTATTGTTTACCACTAGGTTTGCCCACATATGTGGTCAAAGAGAGATAGAAGGCTTTAATTTGCACTTTAGCAACCTTACAAGGATTGCCAGTAATGCTAACATAGCTTATTTTTAAAAATGTTTGGCTGTTTCATCTGAAGAAGGAAAATAGGTATTTCTGAAAAATCATTAGCTTTTTAATCTAAAAGAAGAAAAAGAACTATTTAAATAGGACTTGACAAATGATTTAACATATTTCTAAATTATGTCAACACTATTTCCCTTTAAATAAGAAAAAATGTAATATTTAACAAATAAACAGTACATTTCTTATTAACATAAATCATTAAGTTCTCTTAAAATTAACATTTCAGATATGTAGATCTAATTGATTATTTAATCCATTTATACAATTAAAATACTAACATTAGTTTTTCTCTCTGAAACAGAGTCTGATAACAATACTGTAGTTAGGCATCAAAAAGTAATATTTTGCTGGTAGCTGGTCATCTTCATTTGCTTTTGACCAGTGACAAAAATGGCAAATTTCCATTCTGGCGAGTGGATTTTTAAGAAAAATTACAACAAACAGTATAAAAAATAAAAAGTGTAAAGACAGTTAATTCAAAGTGAACATGAATGACTTGTGTTTGAACAAGGATAACATACGTTTTTGCAAATGGAAATCGCAGGGCAATTAGATTCTAACAGACTGCAGTAATTTTAAACAAATACATGGAACAAAATATTCATAGTGTCTTGATTAAAATTGAATTTGCATTGTTTGTATATCTGTTAATTCCAGGCTCCCATTTTCCAACATTTTTTGCTAATGGTGCCTCTGCAGTCTAATGTCAGTATCAATCCAGATTTTAAGCATAAATGAAGATTGTTGTTATTTAAGCACTGCACAACACCATTATCCATGATGATGCATGAGAGTAATTCACACACCTTCTAGGATAAATGTATTGGCATACTTAATCTATCTATACGGCTAGTACATGTCAAGCTGAGTTGTATTAACTGTTGCCATCAATTTTTGCAATTCATTTGTCAGCTACGTGAACTTTGTCATTAGCAGAAATATTTTTTTCCGAAATTCAGACTGAGTGGTGTTCATCCGAAATCCCTTTATATTCATAATTACAATTATATTCCACGAAAGAATATATTTATTGTTAATAATTAGAGAGAATATTCACAAGACCAAAATAAAACAATATTAATTTTAAGATTTTTTTCCTCAGATTATCAAATTAAAAGCCTAATTATGGATAACCTTGCTAAGAAATCATAGCAATGTTTACAATCGACGACCGCACAAATATGGCGGACGCTCAGACGCATTTCACTTGCATACGGGTAATAGGCGATGCGGCATCTAGGTTTATATATCTATGATGAAAAGTACACATTTCAAAAACCACAGTTTGATTATATTTCAATTTACGGACATTGTGTAAGCTACGTAAGACAACTGATAGCGCTATGGTTAAACGGACAAATCATCAATAACTTTGACAAAATGACCCCCACCTGTAATTAAAACACTTTTTTACATACTATAACATACGTCAGGACGAATAAGGTATTTTATTTAATGCTTTCCAGTATTTTATAGGGAAATATCAGTGAAATAAAATTTGTAATTTACCGTTTAAAAGACTGTAAACTACCACTCTGAGAATTTTCACTGTCTCATATTGGTTCGCGTTTTAAAACAGTAAATGAAACGACCGTCAACGATGCCGGACTAAAAACTGTCAAATTAGTCCTGCGATATTTTCCAATAAAACCCATTTTGATAGCAATTAAAATCTAACAAAATGGTGGAAAAGCATAAAATAAAAAGAACATTTGTTGGTTTTCAGTAGAATATCGACTTTTTATTCACTCGTGATAATAGAAACTATATATTGTCACTCGTGGCTGCGCCACTCGTGAAAATATACATTTCTATGATCACTCGTGACTTAAAATCGATATTCTACCGAAACCAACAAATATCCTCTATATGTCCTTGATAGTGTTTGGCTAATCATACATATTGTAGATTGTTTATATAGTGCTTTCATAAAAAGAACGCCGTAAAACACTATGTATTTTATGTATCTGTGTTCAAGGAACCTTGGTTCGAGCTGCAGAACGTCTGGCGTCTGCACCCAGATGTACAAGTACGCTTTCCTGCTCCTTTACGACGCCGACTTCGCGGGCAAGGTCAGCCCTCCCGTCCGCTACGGCCGGGTACCAATCAAGTCGCACTGCGAGTATATAGACATGGGACGCAAAGTGTGACGCCGGGTACCAGTCAAGTCGCACTGCGATCGTCTAAACATGGGACGCAAAGTGTGACACCGGGTACCAGTCAAGTCGTACTGCGATTGTATAAACAAGGGACGCTAAGTGTGACGCCCGGTACCAATCAAGTCGCAGTGTATAAACATGGGACGCAGTGTGACGCCGGGCATCAATCAAATCGCTCTGCAAATGTTTAAACGCAGGGCACCCAGTCACATTGCAAACTTGTGTATTTACAAACGTGACTCGAAAAGTGTGACCCCGGGTACCATTAATCTTGCAAATGTATAGATGTTAGTCGAAAATGTGTCGCCACGCACCAGTGAAAGTGTTTAACCGTAGGTCGCAATGCATGAGCGTGTAAAAATCAAATTGCAATGTGAATCGATCAACCGCTGTCGAGGCCCGTATACCGGATACTATTATTACTTGAGACGGGAACATCTTGTGGAAAGTACATGGGCAAAACTGGCATGTTAGAGTTAACTTTGTTACATTGTATATTTATATAATTGCGTCATTTGTAGCTCGACCTATATATTCGCCCCGGCGTTGGCGTCGGCATCCGGGCTAGGTTAAAGTTTTTCGGTAAGCTAGTTTCTTAGGAATGGCTTGTGGGATATCATTCAATCTTAAAAAAGTTATTGTAAATATTAAAATGAACCATTAGGCCAAGTTTGGTAACTCTTGTTTGAAATTGTCAAAATTATGGGCCTTTTACTCTTTGAAATTTTACGTATAAGCTTTATTTGGCTAGGTTCAAGTTTTTCGTCAAGCTAGTTTTTCAGGAATGGCTTGAAGGATTTCATACAAACTTGAAACACTAAATCCCTATATTAAAAAGAACCCATATGCCAATTTTGATAACTCTGGTTTGATATTTGTCAGAATTATGGGCCTTTTTACGCTTAGACAATTAACATTTCCCGTAGTTGGGATGGCGGCGTCAACTTTCGATTTCCACTCTAACTCGAGAATGAATCCTAGATATATAAGATACATAGATACCCTAAAGCAATACATTACTTGGGATTGCATTTGGGGTGGGTTGGGTGGTGTCAAGCTCAAGGTCACTGTTACTAAAAAACAACAACAGTTTCTGCTCAATAACACAAGAACAAATTGAAATATTGAAATGAAACTTAATTTATAGATACCCTAGAATGAATGAGTTTTCATAACTATGGGGTGCGTAGGGTCAAGGTCACTGTTTTGAAAATTTGAAAAATTCCTCTCCACTTAGTAACTCGACAAGGAAATTAACTTTGTTTAATTGGCCTCTACTATCCAATCTCTTTGTTTTAGAAAAAATGCCAGTAATTCTGACAAGAACAAGAAAAGTCGAGCGCGCTGTCTTCCGACAGCTCTCGTCATCATAGTTTGAATAATTTCTGGGACCTGTCTCAAAAGACACCAAATACTAGTTCTACACAGGAAAGGGACTCGAATGTGTCTCAGTAAGCTTCTGGTTATCGTCACAATCGTGCTTAAACAAATAGCTATGAACTAAAACTAATAATTTCTGGGACCATACTCATGTATGTTCTTTCCACAAGATGTCTTTACAAATGAGGCGTGTCGTCGGAAAACCGGGCTTAAAGAATGTGCGTAAAGTATTGTCTCGGATTAGCCTGTGCAGTCCGCACAGGCTTATCCGAGACGAAACTTTCCGCCTACTGTGGATTTGTGTTTAGAAGAGACTTCATTGAAACAGAAAATACCATAAAAGCGGAAAGTGTTGTCCTGGGCACAGGCTGATCCGAGACGACACTTTACGCAGATGCATAAAGCTCGATTTTCCCTCGACACGCCTCAAAGAGTTTTTGAGCGATACCCGGTGTACGTGTCTCTACTGTGGGGGCGAAAAGTGTCCCTGTGTATTACCGCAATCGTTGTGCATTTTAGTGTGTTTGACCGTGAATTACAAAACTTATATACCGTACGTTTCTATAACGAGTTTTATTAATAGCAAAAACGTGTGCATAAAAGGCATATTTCAAGACCAGAATAGTTTGACAAAATAAAGTTTCAAACATCTACGTCATTATCATAAGCACATTCGGCGAGCCTACAAGTGATTGGTATTACATTTATCTCATCATCGGGCATGTATTTACGATAATTAAAGTCTTTGAAAAAATCGACACGCAAAAAAATGTTGGTTTAGGATTTATATGCCTTTCCAGATGTACGTGTATATAAACATATCTTCTTTACAAAATTCTTTATAAAACTTCATATAACACTAACCTAGTACTTGTATTCTCTAAACGGAAATATGCAAAAATAATGAATTAAGTGATTTTATGCAAAATAATATTTCTCTTGAACACTTAGAAACGTTTTTCAGGAATTTTTTTGTTCTTATTATAACATATCATTAAACAAAATATAAACTTGCAATACCATGTGTAATGCAATTAAGACATTTTCAAAAAAGCTTTCAATAAAAAATAAAAAAAAATTAATTAAATACACTGTAAATAATAATAATAACAACGATAATACTACTACTACTACTACTACTACTAATAATAATAATAATCATCATAAAATAAAGTAAACAAAATACATAAATACGTACATACACGTCAGCACAATAATTAATCAAAGTGAACATAACTATTTTGAATAAACAAAGTTTCTTAATATTAACTACATTACAAACATTGTTAAAAATAATCACATCATGTCTACATCACACCAAAGTACATCCAATAAAATAATCACATCATGTCTACATTACACCAAAGGACATCCAATAAAATAATCACATCATGTCTACATCACACCAAAGTACATCCAATAAAATAATCACATCATGTCTACATCACACCAAAGTACATCCAATAAAATCTCGACGAAAAATCACGACACTAAAACTAAAGCACTTTATTAACCACAAGCGAAAAACAATAAACACAATTTAAAACGAACAGAAACGCGCGTAAATAAATGCAAAATGCCATAATATTTTCTTAGGCTACAATCTCGGTATTCGTACACTTACAATTCTTGACATATAATGCATACAATGCAATTAAAAAAATATATATAAATCACAGCAAACGCAAGCCAAACAACAATGTCTTTCACAGTAATAACCATTAGACTGTTTAACATGATTAAAGCGTTAAACTCGGAATATCGTAAGTAAGGCCATTTTTTTTCTGTGTTTCGGGCAACCCGACCCTACCTAGCGATAACCCCACGACCCTGAAGTTTTTAGAGACGATTGTTTTCCGTGAAATCCGTATTCGTCGGATTTTAGATAATTTTCATAACGTAGTTGTTTTTTTTAAAACCGAAATGTGTCTTTAACAAATTATAAAAAATCAATCTTGACCCTACCTAACTTTTTTTGAGACCGTTGCCTGAACACACACAATTTATTTTTAGGCCTAATGCGAATTTGGCCACTCATGTAAAATTTCAGTCTCTCAAAGTCGTGAAAGTCACCAGTGAGCGTATATAACATTTAAGAGTGTAACGAAAAGCAAACGTTCGCTTAGCTTAGTGTTTATTTGTTGTTGTTTTTTTGTTTGTTTTTTTACAATTGAAAGCCAATTTTAATCTGACCATGAAGCTCACTTGCCGCCACGGAATCGTTGTCTTAATATTCTGGGTATTCGTCCTCGACATGTCCGCCGTTTTCAGTCATGTCCACTGCTTCTTCAGGCTCTCCGCTGTTAATCTGATCATACGTTGCAACCTGTGCTTTAGTATCGGCATCGTCTCCATCTGTTCTACTGTTATCTACATGTTCCTCTTCATTTTCTCCTCTCGTGAATGCCGTTTGATCATCAGGGTTCAAGTTTGTATCGTTTTCTGTTACCTATATTCAACCATTTACAGAAAATATTTCAAAACATGTAAATGAATTATAACATTTTATATTGATTTAAGTCGTTTTATACAATTTTAAATGATAAAGTCAGCAAGCATTCAGCTTACAAGTAACTGTGTGTTCATGAATATTAAATATGTTTATCAAATTGTACGCTTTCTGTATTTCGTGATTTTTGTCAAGTGATCTACAGCATTATTTTTATGCAAACAATGTTACGCCCAATACAGCTGACGAGTGACCTGTATACGTTGACTATACAGCGTAGACCGAATACAGCTCGTCGTCAAGATGCTGCACATCGCCGTTTATACCATATTTCAGAGAGTTGTTCTGCAGTATTCAATAACTGTTATTTATTTAATGCTAAGTAGTGAAATATAGAAAAATTACAGTGAGATATATCCCCATATCACTGACAGTGAGGAACTACTTTTTCGGGTCTCCCGATTTAATACGGTAAATGAAACGGACCGTCATTGATGCCGGGCTCAAAACTGTGAAATGACGTCATTATTTTGACGTCATGACGTTATGATTCACGTGATATTTTTCAATAAAATGTAACAAACGTTGATAAAACATTAAATAAAAAATAAATTTGTTTGTTTTCGGTGTGATAACGCGTTATATCATCACCGAAAAGGGAGACAATTTACATATTTTCACTCGCGCAAGCGCTCGTGAAAATATTAATTGTCTCCCTTTTCGGTGATGATATAACGCGTTATCACACCGAAAACAAACAAATATCCTCTATATTATAACAGAAACTGGTGGGCGGAGCCTAATATGCAAACTAATCGTGCAATAAGTAGCGTGCAGTATATTGAAATTTAGTTTTAATTTATACGCACGGTACTTATTGAACGGTAAGCCTCCACATTCGACAGCGCTAAATTTGGAAACGACACACATGCTTGACACACATGCCAACACGTCAGACATCACGTGACGTTTAGGAAACGCCTATGGGATGGGCATCGTGGACAGTTGCAATGTGATAGATAAATATGGGGTAAAACCCTTGTAGCACACTTTGACCTCAATATGTTAATTATTTAAACTCGCCCTGCGAGCTCGTTAAATAACTAACACATCGGTAAAGGTATGCTACAACTATAGCATATACCTCATGTCTGAAAGATAATGATAATCATCAAAATCTTCGTCGTCAGCAGCAGCCACAGCATCAGCATCGTCATCAACACAGTGTTGCAAATGTATGTTGTAGTTTTGTTGTTGCTGTTGCTGCTGCTTTAGTAATAGTAGTAGTAGTGTGTCTGTCTGACTGACTGTGTGTCCGCCCGTCCTTCAATCGCAGTTACCTTTCATTACAGGGGTCATTATTCTACCGTGGATCAAAAGTCTTTGGTGGGGGGGTGGCGAGGGGCTTAGTGTACTTCACGTGAGGGATGACCGGGGAGTTGAAATACTATGACCAGGGAGTCACTTTTTCAAGGCAGACCTTGTTCTTATTGAGGTGTTTTCAGGTGAGCGACATAGTGGCCGTGGCCTCTTGTTTGCGTTTACCACAATTTTTGAGACCGCTGCTGATGTTGATGATGTTTATTGTGATGTTGAAGGGGGGATACTGCTGCTCCTGCTTCTACTTTTGTCTTTTCTACTACTTTTTTACGTTCGTATTGAAGATACGACGGATGCTGGTCCTGGCTCATACTATTGTACAAATACGTGTAATGAATTTTGAAATTATCCAATTTAAAGAAGCAGTCCAGAAATATGGTAATAACAAGATTCTGTGTTTTATAAACACACATGCCCCCGGTTGGTGCCGGGTAGCCCATTTCTTAGTCCAAATTAGGTCAAGGTCAAAGTGACGTTGGGTGATATGGGTGGATTGGGAACGGTCATAAGTAAAAACTGTGTAAATATCCAAGTGTTGTAGTAAGCGGTGTTGGTGCTAGACGAAACGGTAAAATCTAGTTAACCAAGAAATGACACTTTTGAATTATCATGATTACAAATTAGGTCAGGTCAAAGTAAGGTTGGGTGATATGGGTGGATAGGGAATGGTCATAAGCAACATCTGTGTAAGTATCAAAGTGTTGTAGTAAGCGGTGTTGGTGCTAGACGAAACAGTAAAATCTACTTAACCTTGTCACGGACGGAAGGACGGACGGACAGGACGATCACTATATGCCTCCTGCATCAAGATGCCGGGGGCATAAAAATAAAATTTTGCAGAAATCCTTTGTTATGGACATATTACCGATGAAAATAAAAACAACAACATTGAAATTGGTAAAATAATAACGTTTTGGTAACTTTTTATCGTAAAAATATATGTGTGCGAGAGCTAGTTATGCCTCGAGAGTAAATCAGCATGTACATTAGTGTATATGTCGTTCGTACCGAGCGTTTTCGAACATAGACATTGTAAAATGCCTTTTGTAAATACGAACTAGTTTTCAGTGGAATAAACACATTTAACGTTCATTAGAGCTGATGCCAATTTAAGATTTATTGAATTATGTTCTATGGACTACGGCTTTACATGAAAGAAAAAAGAATACTACAAATCTGGGGATTTCCTTTACTACCCAGACGTTACGCCCCAGCGATTATAGCAAGTGTTCACGCTCACCACAAGATTTTCGACCACCTCCTCATGCCCGTCCGCCTTCATGTCCGAGGAGCCTGAAAACTGCTTCGCCAGTTTCAAGTTTCGCAGTTTCGACAACACGGATTTCCCCCGTTTGCTCAGATCCTCGTGGTAGTCTGGAAAACGTTGAAATTATTGAACAAAGTTAAGCTGTCATTGAGATGTTTGTTACACGGCATAGTGCCATGACGTGTATCATCACGAGCATCATCCAGCATGTACGCTGAACTGGTGAACATTTGAAATAACACGGCATGAAGAATTCAAATAACACAGATGTGAACATTTGAAATAACACGGATGCATTTGAACCCAAAATGTAAGGCATTTAAAAACATAATGGAAAATAATTACACAGTAAGATACAAAGTGAATATCGCATGCTAAAGACGACTTTAATGTACAATCTTCATTTACTTACTTAGTTCTATTACGACTAAGAGCTTTTGGACCACACAATATACACTGTACTGAATAGGAAAGCAAACATTTGCTATAAAGTATTAAAAACATTAAACAGAACCTAAAAACCGACATTATAGTAGGTACAGGAATATAATCATGGAACATGTGTCGCGAAATGTTTCCGTACTAACGCTTATTATATATAAGGCGTGTCGTGGGAAATCCGGGCTTAATGCATGTGCGTAGTGTCGTCCCGGATTAGCCTGTGCAGTCCGCACAGGCTAATCCAGTACGACACTTTCCACCTACAGTGGATTTATGTTTAGAAGAGACTTCCTTGAAACAGAAAATACCACAAAAGCGGAAAGTGTCGTCCCGGATCGGCCTGTGCGAACTACACAGGCTGACCCGGGACGACACTTTTCGCACATGCGTTAAGCCCGGGTTTCCCACGACACGCCTCGATCATTATGTAGGAGTTTTACTTGCAGCGGGCCGCCTAGTTGTGACCGCCGAATCAAAGACGTCAACCACTGACTGACGTTTCAGAATGCTCAGCGTCTCGTGACGTAAAGCGCTGAGGTCTTGCTTGATCTCAACGAAGTCGTCTGAAAATAAAATTCAGTGAGTAAATACAACAAGGCTTGTCACAGGACGTGACGTATATGCCCTTGAAGCTCAAGCATATGCTTATCACAGGACGGCAACACAATGACAAAAAAGAGTGCAATATATGCCCTGGGCAAATATCCCGACCTTTTACTGAGCAACAGACCTGTTTGTTGAATGTGACACACTACTTCATAATGATCATCATTCCAGCCGAGTTAATAGAGTATTTTAAAAATCCGTACATTTTGGCCAAAATTATGCTTTGTAAAGTTCATTATTAAATTTGACCTTTAAGTATGATCTTTTACCCACTGACCTTGTTCTTGCCATGGACACATCTTCTCATGATGGCGTAAATAATGTTCAGATTTATAGCAGAATTCCTCGTTGCATGACCCTTGACCTTTAAGAGTGACCTTGACCTCTAAACGAATGGCCTGGTCCGGGATTGACCTTAACCTTTCGAAATTGGTGGTCCACAGGACCTGTTACCTTACAAACTAACTGGTCCGACTCTATATGAACAGGTCCAAACAAATACGAAGTACAGCATAAACTATGGAATACTTGGATGTTTATTTATTAACATTATTTTATTCAGAAATGGCTACCAGAGGCAATATTCTGAGCCTGGTCCCCGGGTTCGTTAACTATGACTTTAGATGCAAAGAACCAGTACCCATTATGTTCCCTTAGAGTCACAATGACCAAACTCCTCGCAATAGTTATCGGTAAACAGTTGCCACCGCCATCAGTCTGGAAGGATTACGTGTTTGAAACTTTTACATCTTTAATGCAACTCAGTGCAATTTTCTAGATTCTTGCGCGCGACATGCCATCTGATGAAGGTGGTAATTTCCATTTCTTAGTTGTTTGAACATCCCTCTATGCCAGAAAATATGCTCCATACAAAGGTTTTACCTTTGAGCTTAAAATGTGTCCTTGACATTTAAACAGACAAGCATGTGTGATGCACGTAACACGCCATCTGGCCATGGAAAATACAAATCTGAAGTAATATGAAAACCCTTACATACATTAAGAAGTTATGGAGCGGAAACGAAAATCCTTTACTTTGTGAACTTGAATCGTGACCTTGACCTTCAACAGACAAGCATGTGTGATGTATGCAAAACATCATCTTGCCATGGTGAATAATAATCTGAAATAATATTAAAAAATCCTTACAATCGTTTAGAAGTTATGAGAAGAAAACAAAAACCGTTGATCTGTTTTTCTTGAATCCCTGACCTTGAGAGCCAAGCAGGGATGATGTACCCGAAACATCATCTGGAAATAGGGAATAATAATCTGAAGTAATATTAAAATTCTTCCCGGGACTTTGAGTTGAAACTAAAATCCGTGTTCTTCGACCTTAAATTGAGACCTGGACCTGGAGCATGGGTGTTGTACGCGACACGTTGTCTGGTCATGTGGAATAATAAATCTAAGTTATATTAAAATCCATTTCAGGCATTAAAAGGTTGCCGAGCGGAAATGAAATCCGAACTGACAGGCCCACCCACCAACACACCCACCTACTCAACCGAAATACACAACCACGCAACCACCTACGGACGGACGGTGCGACTGCTATATCACGGCCTGTACCCGGATAATCCTTACGCAGTGCAGCGACCCTAACGCAGTGCCAATATGGCGGACACATAGACAAAGTATGTAATTGTTGTTCAGGTTTTTTTAAATCATGTTTTTATATTTGTGTTGAGTATCAGCGTACAGCTTTTAATAGCTAAATAGTGTCGTTTGCTTTATGTACTCAATATTGTATTTGACAATTACTCTATGATGCTCGAAGTCATTTAAATGCACTCGAAAAAGTCTTCATAAAGAACATTTATATGTGTCCGACCTTTTTAAAATATCTTAAAATGCAGTAGTACCTTACTTGTTATATACATTAGTTAAATTAACATCTCTATGACAACTTGTAATCATATCCAAGTTTGGAGTTGATGTTTATTGATAAAACATTGTCTTTGTACTGAAGTGGCTATGGGCTTGCGGATAATTTCTGACCGATGTAGGAAACTGTGATGGATAAGTACAAACGTAAAAAGGATAATTACCTAACAAACTAAAAAATAGGATACCGATGCATGAACTAATTTCTTTTGGTGTTATTTCTCTGCTTTATTCTGTATTCAAATGCCTCTACAGGTGTATTTACAGTCTCATGCCTACTCTGTTTCTGACGGATAAAAACAATATTATCTTTTTCTACAAGTTCCTTGCCACTTCATGCGAAAGGAATAATAAGAACCTTATTTAATTTTGACATGCAGCCATAATTGTTCAACCCGGCATACACTCCAAACAAAATTCACGTTTTTTCAAAACATTGTCACTATGTTTAGAACGGCAGTGTTCAATCGTTTTCTCTAAGCTATCAGAAGATGTATCGCCATGTGCACACTAATTAAACTTTGGACGTTCAGAAATATTCAAACGAGGGTCACTTTGAATGCGTTCTATGCTTTTAATTTTAAAGGGGTCTTCGCATTTCCTGGTCCACTTTCATTATTTTAAATTATAACTACGTCGTCTTTGAAAATAATTGATTTTTTTTCCTGTCTTTGCAAATCGTTTGGCACTATATCAGGGCATACTTTATTTCCCACTATTTTCGTCCAGCACAAACTCGCGATATTTTAAACACAGGTCTTTATGGTAAACTGTGCAATGGGTAACATGGCTCTGTCGTTTAAGTGCATGCCTCCTCACATCGATGACATTTAAAGCGGTCCATAGTTTCTATCATGATACACGTTGTCAACTTTTGTTGAACGAGCAAATTATGCAATACGATTTGAATGAAAACAGAAACATTTATAGAGGCCCATTATAGTCGTTCATCTTACATGTATATCAATTCATTTATATAGAATATTAGTTGGTTAGGTGTTTATCCTTCACGTTTTTATGTGTTGGTTTGGTTTTTATCCGTTCCTAAATAAACATTGCGTTCGGTTATTATAAACTAGAAATTAGGTTTTTATCCATTTTCGCACAGTCTGCACATTTGAACGAGTATTGTGTCCATATGCAGTAGTATAACACCATAGTGTACACGGAACGAGTATTGTGTCCATATGCAGTAGTATAACACCATAGTGTACACGGAACGAGTATTGTGTCCATATGCAGTAGTATAACACCATAGTGTACACGGAACGAGTATTGTGTCCATATGCAGTAGTATAACACCATAGTGTACACGGAACGAGTATTGTGTCCATATGCAGTAGTATAACACCATAGTGTACACGGAACGAGTATTGTGTCCATATGCAGTAGTATAACACCATAGTGTACACGGAACGAGTATTGTGTCCATATGCAGTAGTATAACACCATAGTGTACACGGAACGAGTATTGTGTCCATATGCAGTAGTATAACACCATAGTGTACACGGAACGAGTATTGTGTCCATATGCAGTAGTATAACACCATAGTGTACACGGAACGAGTATTGTGTCCATATGCAGTAGTATAACACCATAGTGTACACGGAACGAGTATTGTGTCCATATGCAGTAGTATAACACCATAGTGTACACGGAACGAGTATTGTGTCCATATGCAGTAGTATAACACCATAGTGTACACGGAACGAGTATTGTGTCCATATGCAGTAGTATAACACCATAGTGTACACGGAACGAGTATTGTGTCCATATGCAGTAGTATAACACCATAGTGTACACGGAACGAGTATTGTGTCCATATGCAGTAGTATAACACCATAGTGTACACGGAACGAGTATTGTGTCCATATGCAGTAGTATAACACCATAGTGTACACGGAACGAGTATTGTGTCCATATGCAGTAGTATAACACCATAGTGTACACGGAACGAGTATTGTGTCCATATGCAGTAGTATAACACCATAGTGTACACGGAACGAGTATTGTGTCCATATGCAGTAGTATAACACCATAGTGTACACGGAACGAGTATTGTGTCCATATGCAGTGGTATAACACCATAGTGTACACGGAACGAGTATTGTGTCCATATGCAGTGGTATAACACCATAGTGTACACGGAACGAGTATTGTGTCCATATGCAGTGGTATAACACCATAGTGTACACGGAACGAGTATTGTGTCCATATGCAGTGGTATAACACCATAGTGTACACGGAACGAGTATTGTGTCCATATGCAGTGGTATAACACCATAGTGTACACGGAACGAGTATTGTGTCCATATGCAGTAGTATAACACCATAGTGTACACGGGACGAGTATTGTGTCCATATGCAGTGGTATAACACCATAGTGTACACGGAACGAGTATTGTGTCCATATGCAGTGGTATAACACCATAGTGTACACGGAACGAGTATTGTGTCCATATGCAGTGGTATAACACCATAGTGTACACGGAACGAGTATTGTGTCCATATGCAGTGGTATAACACCATAGTGTACACGGAACGAGTATTGTGTCCATATGCAGTAGTATAACACCATAGTGTACACGGAACGAGTATTGTGTCCATATGCAGTAGTATAACACCATAGTGTACACGGAACGAGTATTGTGTCCATATGCAGTAGTATAACACCATAGTGTACACGGAACGAGTATTGTGTCCATATGCAGTAGTATAACACCATAGTGTACACGGAACGAGTATTGTGTCCATATGCAGTAGTATAACACCATAGTGTACACGGAACGAGTATTGTGTCCATATGCAGTAGTATAACACCATAGTGTACACGGAACGAGTATTGTGTCCATATGCAGTGGTATAACACCATAGTGTACACGGAACGAGTATTGTGTCCATATGCAGTAGTATAACACCATAGTGTACACGGAACGAGTATTGTGTCCATATGCAGTAGTATAACACCATAGTGTACACGGAACGAGTATTGTGTCCATATGCAGTAGTATAACACCATAGTGTACACGGAACGAGTATTGTGTCCATATGCAGTGGTATAACACCATAGTGTACACGGAACGAGTATTGTGTCCATATGCAGTGGTATAACACCATAGTGTACACGGAACGAGTATTGTGTCCATATGCAGTGGTATAACACCATAGTGTACACGGAACGAGTATTGTGTCCATATGCAGTAGTATAACACCATAGTGTACACGGAACGAGTATTGTGTCCATATGCAGTAGTATAACACCATAGTGTACACGGAACGAGTATTGTGTCCATATGCAGTAGTATAACACCATAGTGTACACGGAACGAGTATTGTGTCCATATGCAGTAGTATAACACCATAGTGTACACGGAACGAGTATTGTGTCCATATGCAGTGGTATAACACCATAGTGTACACGGAACGAGTATTGTGTCCATATGCAGTGGTATAACACCATAGTGTACACGGAACGAGTATTGTGTCCATATGCAGTAGTATAACACCATAGTGTACACGGAACGAGTATTGTGTCCATATGCAGTGGTATAACACCATAGTGTACACGGAACGAGTATTGTGTCCATATGCAGTAGTATAACACCATAGTGTACACGGAACGAGTATTGTGTCCATATGCAGTAGTATAACACCATAGTGTACACGGAACGAGTATTGTGTCCATATGCAGTAGTATAACACCATAGTGTACACGGAACGAGTATTGTGTCCATATGCAGTAGTATAACACCATAGTGTACACGGAACGAGTATTGTGTCCATATGCAGTAGTATAACACCATAGTGTACACGGAACGAGTATTGTGTCCATATGCAGTGGTATAACACCATAGTGTACACGGAACGAGTATTGTGTCCATATGCAGTGGTATAACACCATAGTGTACACGGAACGAGTATTGTGTCCATATGCAGTAGTATAACACCATAGTGTACACGGAACGAGTATTGTGTCCATATGCAGTGGTATAACACCATAGTGTACACGGAACGAGTATTGTGTCCATATGCAGTGGTATAACACCATGGTGTACACGGAACGAGTATTGTGTCCATATGCAGTGGTATAACACCATGGTGTACACGGAACGAGTATTGTGTCCATATGCAGTGGTATAACACCATAGTGTACACGGAACGAGTATTGTGTTCATATGCAGTGGTATAACACCATAGTGTACACGGAACGAGTATTGTGTCCATATGCAGTGGTATAACACCATAGTGTACACGGAACGAGTATTGTGTCCATATGCAGTAGTATAACACCATAGTGTACACGGAACGAGTATTGTGTCCATATGCAGTAGTATAACACCATAGTGTACACGGAACGAGTATTGTGTCCATATGCAGTAGTATAACACCATAGTGTACACGGAACGAGTATTGTGTCCATATGCAGTAGTATAACACCATAGTGTACACGGAACGAGTATTGTGTCCATATGCAGTAGTATAACACCATAGTGTACACGGAACGAGTATTGTGTCCATATGCAGTAGTATAACACCATAGTGTACACGGAACGAGTATTGTGTCCATATGCAGTAGTATAACACCATAGTGTACACGGAACGAGTATTGTGTCCATATGCAGTAGTATAACACCATAGTGTACACGGGCTTTTTAAGCAGAATATGATTGCTTCCACACAGCGAAATAGTATGGCCATTAAAAACCTTTATGTATTTTTAAAGAGTTTGTATAAATATTTTAACTGAATGTTTGGCCTTGTTCCTCAGCATTCCATCTTACAACACAGTGTTTGCTAGATGAAACGTTAGATCTATTGAAAAAAATACTCACTTGATCAACTGCGACAGATATTACGTCCAAAACAAACCTGTACATAAGGAAACTATGCATAAATCAAAGTAAAACCGTCTTTCCATCCGCCATATTGGCACTGCGTTAGGGTTGCTGAACGGCGTTAGGATTATCCGGGTACAGGCCGTGTATATGCCATTCTTTGGGGCATGTAAATACAAATCAATCAGATAAACCGGCACGACCGTTGGCGTTGAAGAAGACTAGTGACACCAGGCCCCGTGTTCACAAAGGATCAATTACAGGATCAGGATCTTAGGTCTTAGCTGATCTTGATTTTGTAGCTCAACTGAGCAGAATATCAAACATATTTTATTTTCGGAATAACTTTTCTTTTTGATAAAATCACATAATCATTTTTATTTCTTTTATTAAATTTTTCATTTCAGACAGCAAATGTACGTTGCTCGCATTTTAAAATCGTTGTTATAATATATATTCGACCAAAAATTAAAATTGATCCTAATTTTAGTGAACATCATTTTTGAGCCTGATCCTGAAATATCTGGCTCAAGTTCATCTTGAACCTGAAAATCAGGCTCAACTTGTTTTGTGAACACGACACTAGACGTTGGGAACAGGAAGAAAAAGTGGTCGGTATTTTAATCAAAGCATCAACGACATGCATGCACTCATACCATCGTATGTAACCTACGGTAATGACATGAACATAAATTATATTATATACTCAATCATACCTTCTGTTATTTCTTCTTCCCGCTGTAAGTCAAAGATATAACGCTGTACGATCCGTTGTATCACTTTCTGAAATAGAAAAATAACATGGTGATCGGTGTTTGATTAGGCCTAAATAAAAAAATCTTTTGTTTGCCCTTTACCGATCCGAAATTTTAGAGGTAAGTCGTCAGGTAGGAACAATATTTTATTTTATTCCGAGAATTTAATTTTGCCATACATTAATGTCGTCATTTAAATAACAATACATAATCTTTGTTTGAAAATCACAATTACTTTCTTCATCTTGATTGATACAATCAAGATTATACATGGTAAAACTGGCTTTAATAAGGGACATAACATAAAATAGAATACCTAATGTTTTAAAAACAAATTGTTAAGTACTTGTATTATATTTAATACCAATGTCTGAATTAAATAGACACACATATGAATTTATGCAGCATAGATACATACTGTCTGACAAAACAACATGTGTATTATTATCAATGGCTGAACTGGCTAGACAGTCCCAATCATATTAATACAGTACAAACACATACTGTTTGACTAGAAAAATGTTAAATCAATGAACTGAAAAATAAAAATAATTTGATGAAAATTTCACAAATAAGAAAATCAGAAATATTGCTAACTCGGATGTCTCTGTCCTCTAAAATATAAACCGTGTTTTTGTCAATGACAGTTTAACAAAGAACAGTTTAATACTAGTATCATATGTAAAATGTTGGCTGCTGATAGAAGAATTATTCCTTAACAAAGCCAGTATTGACGTACACTATTTTGTTAATGTCAGGGTGAAACTTTTCTGCACAGCCACTTGTTGATGTGCTAACTTAAATCGTAACTTTGTCGGTAATTTACTTGTTCTCGTCTTACCACGCACAATAAATCATTACAATACATCATCGCAAGTTTTACTTGTTTCATCTTTATGAATTTTGTATTTATTAATTGATTTCAACAAACACGCTGAATGTTAAAAATAGGTAAATCTAGTGTTGTGCCGATTAATCATTTCGTCGATTAATCAACTACTAATAGTTAATGATTAATTAGTTGATTAAGATTTGGGATTCGTCGATTAATTGAAATATATATGCATTAGTTTTGTTTCTTGAACAAATTATAATCCCTTTCTTTTAACTTGAACAAGTGATCCGATTCATTTATATGTGTCAATGACCAAATAATATAATTTAATAACACAATTGCACATATAATTTAATACATTGTTCAACAGAATAAAATGTATACATTCATATATTTTAATATGATTTGTAGAACAAATAATTGTCTCTAGTAAAGCTGTTCAGTCTTGATTAAAAACAAAGAAGTCCATTTAGTATTGATAAATATGGAGATATTACTTTTGTGAAAGGTTTGAACTAAGGTCATAAAAATAAAAATTGCGTAATTCTTCAGACCACTAGCATAACATGTTGTTTTATCTTTGCTATGTAAAATTTTTTTTTTTTTAGTTTTGTGCATTTTCGTACCAAACAGAAGATAAAGTTTATAGTTTTTGTGTGGTTGCTTAACTTTTCAGTAATAAAAATTCTGATAATTATGTATCTTACCTATAGTCCAGCGTGTTAGTAGGATAATGCAGTTCATAAACTGTATTTACAAAAACATGTTTTTATGCTTATTTTCCTTCATAATTGCTATATAAATCAGACAACTATTTATTTTCAAACTAAATAAAACAATGTAAATCATTGAAACGTTGCAGTCTATGGTGTATTTCCTTTACTTTCAAGAATCCTGATTAATCGGTTATTTAGTCAGAACTTGTTGCTGATTAGTCGACTAAAATTTTGGACACTGATTAACAACACTAGGTAAATCAAATCCTCATATGGTCCCATTGTAAAACAGCAAAAACTCCTTGCATCGTTCGCCACTTTTCTTTGATTCAGATATTGCGAGTCTCTCATTGGAAAGATTGTTATCTCTGCTTTCAAAATTTAAGATGAAAACAAAAATGTATGCTACTTCTAAGAAACTTCATCTCACTTGATTGTAGTCACCTGTAAGAAACACTCGCAATTTCGACAAAAGCACATGCTGCCTATACATAAACTGATGTATATTCACATTTCAAGTAATTTATGCGAAATATCTTTCTTTTCAAAGAAGAAAAAGCGAACTATTTAATATACAGACAACTTTCTAGGGGACCACCCCACTATTTACTGGTATCTAACCTTGAAACAAAACGTAATTCTATACACAGATGATGACGTCATACGTCGACTGGTGTGTACACGGCTAAACGTGAAACACACCATGTTTAGTAGTATCCGGTCCCTCGGCGCTTGTTTTCACACTCAAACGCATTATATACTCTAAAAATCAAGCAATAAAAAAGCATTACAGTAAATATTTTTTGTGGGTCGGTCGGTAAAGGGCAAACAAACTTAATTTTAATTTAGGCCTTATACATATTATACTAGTACTACAATTGAATTGATTTCTTCCGCTCGGGTATGATAGACTAAGTAATAGTTGCAGCATACTTTTACCGAAATGTGCTCGTTATTTATATATATAAGTATGCTACACGTGTTTTATACGGTCATATTTTGAGTGTTGTATATTGAAATTTAGTTTTAATTCATACACACGCTACTTATTGCACGGTCAGGCTTCGCCCACCAGTGATATCATAGTTAATGAATACCTCATAACAAACAAAACGCTGTTAACTATGGTTTACTCTGTAACCCGTTTTAGCCAGATCACGTATCGTAATTTTATATAAGAGTTGCACGTTGTTTCCTGCTGACATTCTTAACAATATGACACTGACCTGGTACTGGTTCCCGCCTGCGACAATCCCCGGTAGACTCGCCTTTCGGACTGTGGACCTCTGTTGTCGCTTGCCAAATGCTGGGATATCCGACGACAACGCTCTGTTGGTTTTCGCCACTGATGGTGAAGTGCCACGACCGTTCGCGCCATTGGTTGCCAAGGCTGTAAACTGGGACGCTGAGTGATGTTTGGGTGGAGACTTGGGAAGACCTGGAGCGGCCTGTCGGAAAATATCCACATTAATGAGTTAGATGTGTGCCTGTTTCTAATTATACATGTGAAACAAATGCAACATGTGAGAACTTGCGTTTAGAATGATCGATTGTCAGTCAAACATACATAATACATGTTTTACAAATACATTGTAAATAACCTGTTTTCTGAATAGAAGATTTTAATTGTATCTGTTATTGGTTTACGTGTGTACACATTATATATAATTGCCACTGCCTTTGGTTCAATTCGACCAAAATGTTTTAATGTGTCATGTATAGAAATTGTAGGCATGTCTGATATGGGTTAATTGTTTCAAAAGACACATTACCTCGCCGTTATCATGTCCGTACGTGACGTCATTGCCGTAAATGTCTTGGTCTACAGGCGGCTCTAGGTTCTCCTCAGTGACGTCACATCGTTCACAGAACCACTCTATCAGACCACGTGGTGCACCTGCCAGGTTCAGCGGTACCGGAAGTATCTGACCGTTACTCATGTACTCAAGATAGAGGACGCTGCGCGCGAACTTCCACTCCACGTCTGCTTCTTCCTGCGATCAAAGGACTACTTTCACGACTAACGACTGTGCTACATACGAATTTCTTGTTTGGCTGAAGTGTTCTTGCTAACCGTTTTAACGATATTAAAATACGAATTCAATGATTACTCAAATATAAAAATAATGGCCAGGATATGTGATAAAGTCACATAAGAAAACTCATGCTAAATAAGACGTCATTCAAAGCAGAAATCATAAGTCACGAACGCAATTATGATAAAAACACTTTTTTTTCGAGAAATAACGAATGCATACCAACAACAAACCAATAAACCGTACAAAGAACAGACGCACGAAACACTCGAAATGGATTTAACGCACATATCTAAAACATATACATGTATTTCAACATAATTACCCCGAGTGCAAATACCTGAGTTCGCTACAACTTACTAAGGCTATAGGATGGAAGAAGCGCTCCATGCATAATATCTAGCAACATAATTCTCGATAGGGCACGCATACCGGAAGGCGCTACTGGTTACTAACCGCTATAGCCTGGAAGGAGCGCGCCATCATGGCGATGAGCATGTTGATGAGCACGGTGACCATGATGACGTTGTAGAGGCCGTACAGGAAGTAGCCGAAGTTCTCCGTCAGGTAGTTGTTATACTCGGCCAGCAGGACCACGTCCGTACCGCCGTGTCCGAATACCGACCAGAACATCGTCTGGAACGTGCTCACGATGCTGAAAATAGTCGTTGCCGCTCAAATTCTTCGGTCATGGTTCACATATCTACCAGGTCGGGTGCTGACATTCTGACTCAAAAGGATGATCTCAAAAAAGCGCCGTGTGTTTAAGAAATTATTGAAAATCTCTCCAATGTTTAAAACAATCATATATACCATTATTAAATAATTCAATGAATTATAATTTTCAGAAAAGGTGCAAGCACCTTAAAATATTTGTTCTTTCCTCTTAATACACTGTCTATTCGTTATTAAACTTTAACGTTTCAAATGAAAAAATCATCTTCCAATTACTAAGAAACTGACCACATTAGCTCACAATTTAAGGAAGTAATGACAAATAAATGCGAAGTTTTTTTTAACAACATACTCTCCAAAGGCGTCCTCCGCGGGCACGGTGATGTGCCGGTCGATCAGCTCGATGGTTCCCCGTATGTGGTAGTACGAGTACACGTTCTGCAGGCCGATCATGAAGGCCACCAGCACCATGCTGATCAGACACAGGCACTTGATTATGTCCTGCAATGGAGACAATCATTAACAATAGACACAGGAATTGAACAAGATGATGTCCTCTATGGGAGACAATCATCAACATCAGGCACAGGAACCTGGTGTTGTCCTGTAAGGGAGACAATCATCAACATCAGGCACAGGAACCTGATGATTTCCTGTAAGGGAGACAATCATCAACATCAGACACAGGAACCTAATGATGTCCTGTTAGGGAGACAATCATCAACATCAGGCACATGGAACTGATGATGTCCTGTAAGGGAGACAATCATCAACATCAGAAACAGGAACCTGATGACGTCCTGTAAGGGAGACGATCATCAACATCAGGTACAGGAACCTGATGATGTCCTGTAAGGGAGACAATCATCAACATCAGGTACAGGAGCCTGATTATATCATGCAAGGGAGACAATCATCGACATCAGACACAGAAAACTGATGATGTCCTGCAAGGGAGACAATCATCAACATCAGATACAGACACTTGATGATGTCCTGCAAGGGTGATAATCATCGATATCAGACGTGAGCACGTTGGCCATCGCAAACAGCCCCTCGGAGAGGTTGATGGGGTCCCACGTCAGCCAGTAGAACCGGTCTGGGGAGAGGAGTCGAGTGTGTGTGTGCGTTTATTCATATAGTGAACACATAGAATCTATAGTGTAACCGTCTCTTGACAAGGAAAAGATCTTGGACACAAAATGTTACATAGTGCTGCTCAAAAGAAGCACGGAGGAGCCGGACAAATTCTGTAATATGTTCTAATAATTTGGTAAGTCCAAGGCTTTTATCACTAAAGCTTCCAATTAAAGTTTTAAACATAATCAGTTGGACATCGGGGGGGGGGGGGGGAAGGTGCAGTTAACAGCATCCTGCTATTTCGTTCTGGATCTCTTCAGGCATTGACGTAAGGTGATTCATTAAAAAGACAATAAATTAACTATTCATTGTACAAAAACATTATACGTCAACGTTAACATCAACATGTTGCTTCATTTTTTTCGTCTGAACTGCTTAATGTACAAAGTACTAACAATAAAGTTTCAGTTAACTTCAGTACATGTATATCGCGTGAGGATGTGGTATTTTCATGCCGGCTTTGTAATATTTACCGGTAACGTCAGTGATAAATTTTCCTAATATCGAATTAATACAGTTTATACGGTTTGACCGCACCGCAATGTAACATATAGGTCTGATGAACAAACGAGTTCATGTGATCATCTAGCTAAAAGGTCATTTCACCGCAAGCTGCATTTTTGTTTTACAGTAACGTGTGTGTGTACATTTTTATCCAGTGCACGGGGATTCTCTCCCGGATGGCCATCGCCCCCAGAAGACGTATTAGTGGGTTTAGGGGGATAGTGCAAGATATAGGAGACGCCCCGTTCCAGAGGCGACCATGGGTCTTTTAGTGCCCGGTGTGAAGCACCTAGTACACTGCACCTCGGTTTAACGTCTAATGCGAAAGACGAGTTAGTAGGTTAGGGTGTGGCGGGGGCTCGAACATGTGACCACTGGGTTGTGAAGCCAGTGCGTAACCACTAGACCACGGATCCGCCACATACAGTATCGTCATACAGCCAATGTCTATATATGTGTACACAATGTATACACTGACGTAATTAGTAATACTTGTTTATTTACTTGTATTTATGTTGCATTTATATGGTATTTGCATTGATTTGTATTGACGCGCATGTGCGAGATAAACGTTGTATAGCGTAGATATTTTTTCATTGAAGATCGCAATTTTGCCATCGTCAGTTCGATTCCCAATGGAACCGTGTGTCCATTTTTTTCTTTGTATTATTAGCGTTTCTTATCATTCCATAATTATACATCAATACATCTATGTATGTTTCTACTCGATGTCATGTCAAATATTGTTTAAACTAAGGCTCGTCGATATGCCCCTAAACAATACAATAACAACATTTGATACATCTGTCACATTTGAAAACACTGTTGAAGTATGTTGTATCTCGTATTTTAATAATGAGCCTGGTCCATAAAATCGTGTTGTTTTTGCAGAACTAACAGCTGTAACTGGTTCCTGCAGTAGGTAAAACGATTACATGAGAAGAAAATGGATCTTATTATGCGTAAAATTACGCTTATTAATGACCGTATAGCATCTGAAATTAATATAGAAATTGCGGCTGTACATAATTATATTGATGACTAATTGTAATTTCAAAACGACCTCAAACTAGGTGCCTGAGTACTAGTATTATATGTACTGTTGTATGCATTGCGTTGCCACATTTTCTTTAAAGAAAAACAACATCATAGAGGGTCAAGTGGATAAAACAGTGTCGATTTGTGCCAGGTAGGCGGGAAGATTGGCACGGGTAGACATCAGAACACCGCAAAGAGCCTGTAATTTACATCGACGGGTCAACGCAAAACTATGCTAAGTCTATGTTGTATACCAGTTATATAGCATAGTTTTGCGCTAAGCCATCGACATGTTCTCATCCTTGGTTGTACATAGCCTAGATTATACGAGTTCTTTGTATGTAGGTACATCAGAAAGATCCTACATACATTTATATTGCAAGTTCGTAGCCTATTTTGTACAAGTTCGTTGCGTGTGTGTACACCAAAACGATCCTGAACATTGCAAGTTCGTAACTTAGTTTGTATAAGTTCTTTGAATGGAGGTAGTAGCAGGCATTTCCATATCACCGAATGAAATAACAATAGTTCTAGATAACGAAACAGATTTTACAACTTATTAAATGTTTGGCATTACGGATTTTAAAAGTTCATTAATGTTCAATAGTTTTGTATGTTTCTTCTATTTGTGTTTTTCATTGGAACGAACAACAGAACAGACAAACAGATAAGTCAAAGTAGAGTTGTGCCAACATTTTAGAGTATTGGACTTACCCGCGACAATCCAGTAGAGGCTGTATTGTGTGTAGTACACATCTCGAAGCATGGCCGACACTTCCGCTGTGTCGAGGTAGTGTATGGCTATGTGCACCTGCAAAACATGCGCAGATGTGTACAGATAAAAATTGCTTGTAATCACTGGCGCTACCTTTTTGAAGTGCGTCCAAATAAGAACCACGATACTAAAAGAGGAGGCGCCAGTGATTACAGGTCGTGTAATATTTTACATGTTTATTCGCCATTAATATTTTAGGATGATACCACAGCGATGCTTTAATTGATACAATTTTTAGACTGTTGGCGGCAGCCAACGGTCTTTTGAAAGGGAAATTTCCAAAACATGTATCGCCGAAAACTACTTCTTTTCTTTGCAGGCTATTAGTTAGTAAATCGAAACCAGAAAGGGTCCTTCTTCAAAACAGCAAAATTTCACACCCGTTTTCTTACATTTTAATTATTCAAGATAATGTATGTAATATGTATTATAATCTGTATATCATGCGATTTATTACAATGAAAGTTTGTGAAAAGGTAAATTAAAAAAACAACTTTAAACTAATGACACCCCTACTTTTGCGATTTACTTGTATGTAACCAAAATATTTACCGGAGTGTCCTGGAATAAGACCACCAAATTAATGCGCTACATCGGTTATTTTGACTCGTTGCGAAAGTGTTTTTTCTTGTTACCTATTCTCATTCTGAATATTTTGACAACATAGTACTGCAATTTATTAATTTTAAACTGTACTATGAACAATCGAGAGCTTGAATCATATAATCTATTTTGACTTAGTAGGCTACGAACTAAGATCTATAAATAAACATTTTTATTAATAGATCTTTGGCTAAGAAGCACTAACAATCGGTGTGCCTAACTACTACGCTTCATCGGTTATTCTGACCGATTGACTTGTTAAATAGCATGTACATAATTCCGTTTGCATAAAATAATTAGCTCGAACACAATATTTTTCGTTACTTGTCGTATACTATTGAATCATAAACCGAATTATAAAAGTTTAAAGGTGGGAAATTGAACTTCATTCAAACACATGTTTCCTTTTAGCAACAATGCTCTTATAATTAACATGCTTTTAGTTTATTTTGTCGCCACCAGTCTTTCTACGCTATCAGCGTTTTGATTTTATTAAAATAAATGTTTTCTGGAACGTCTAGCCATTAAATGTATCAACTGGCGCTTCTCTCTATAAAATACTACTAGCATACTACCGTGTAAATGTCATGTAATTTGTTTTAATTTTCAAGAAAATAAAGATATTTTGTCACATATGTTTAATGTAACAAGTTAGTTTTAATAACTCCTGTCAAAAGAGATGCAGATAAATTACATTCATAAGTGTTTGTTCTTGCCGCAGATGAATGAAATTGACGTTTCTATAAACCTTATTAAAAATACGATCAGTGTTATATCGTATGTGAACTCGTAGCAACAAACCATCAATTCATTGTAAACACATCATGCTTAAAACAAGAACAGTCAGGCAATGGGTGAAATGCGCCGAATAAAGATATAAGGAAACCTCTACAAAAATGTGATGTGCTCCATAAAATCCGTTTCGATAATAAAAAGATACAACATTCATAATCATAATAAAAAACGGAATGAACACAGATAATGGAACAATGCTCACGTATTTTAACAGAAAAGGCATTGATTATAAATCCCGGTTTTAATCTTTTAAACCCAACAGAAAAATTTAACTTTTTGATGTCAGATGATCGTATCATTAAATCCAAAGCCTATGGTGGCATAGAACTGCCTTACGATAACCACATAAGTTTCGCGATAATTATCACGTTAACCACTTAAGTATCGTGTTAACCACATAATTTTCGCGAAAAATATCACGTTAACTAGTTAGCGTTCGCGAAAAGATTCGTGTTACTACTTATTTATTGCGATATTTATCTGAATATTAAGTTTCTGTTTACGAAAATGTTTCTGTTAGATAATTTATTATTAAACTAAATGACCTAAAAGTGCCTATAAGTGACATAAGTTACATTTTCTAGGTCTCCGAATTATCTAACTAACGCGAATTGTATCATGAAAATTATCTGCTAACGTAAATCATAACACGTTAATATTCCTGTTACCACTTAGTTTGCCCGAGGTGTTCCGCAATATGTTGCTAACGCGAACCTTAACACGATAATATTCCTGATACTACTTAATTTGTTTTCGAGGTCTTCCGCAGTATCTGAATATCGCGATATTTTTCGTGATAATTATCTAGTAACGTAAATCAAAACACGTTAATATTCCTGTTACCACTTAATGTTATGTTTTTGTTAACTGAAATCCTGGTGTCAGTTTGGGGCACTTTCAGGCCACATTTCAGTTAAGCAGAAAATAAATGACAAAGAAAACTATCGCGAACACTAACAAGATACAAGATAAATAACACGATACTTAAGTGGTTAACGTGATAATTATCGCGAAACTTATGTGGTTATCGTAAGGCAGTTCTATGCCACCATAAAAGCCAGAGCCTGTCATGGTATTTTAATTAAGCGCCGAAACCACTTGTATATATGATCTTATTTGTTTAGTACTACACGTACAGAATAACTATTTCTTATAGTTACATAGCGATCCATTTGTTGTACATAGTTCTACGGGTTCATTGTTTTAAGATTACTATTTATTTTTGCATTGAAGATCATACACATGTCCGTTTTAACAAAATATTTTTTAAAAAATGTCTGTCTGTCTGTCTGTCTGTCTGTCTGTCTGTCTGTCTTTCTTTCCGTCCGTCCGTCCGTCCGTCCGTCCGTCCGTCCGTCCGTCGGTCTGTCTGTCCGTCTGTCCGTCTGTCTGTCCGTAAGGCCTGTATCTATGACCACGAAAGTGCTCAACATCAAGGTTAGTCTCAACTTAAAATATCTTCCAAATAAAACACTGTCTACATATGGTTTTGATTTCCATAGGCCAATATTTAATATTAAGCCTACGATTCAGTTTAAGAATGTTCGTAGCCATGGGACCTGTGCTGGTATTTATAAAGAATCTTAGTCGAAAATGGAGAAAATTCTTAAAATTCTCAAATTTAATTATTGGATTTTCTGACAAAGCAATGCATATCTGGAAGATTTTGACACATAATGTGCAATATAATTCAAAGTGTATTAATATCTAGCATTAGTCATTCAAATGTTCCAAAGCATAGTGTTTTTAACACAAATTCTAATTTTGATTTATGTTCAACTTAAGTTAAGAATGGCTTAAGAATCGTTATAAATATGGGCCCTGGTCCCATGGCTACGAACATTCTTAAGCTCAATCTTTGTCTTAATCTTACATATTGACCACTGAAAATCAAATCATAGCCCATGTGTTACACGCGTTTCATTGGAAGATATTTGAAGTTGAAACTAAATTTGAGATAAAGAATGTTCGTAGTCATGGGGCCTGTTGCATAGCAACGCGCGCGCTCACCTTGACCATGCCGACGTATTTGAGCGCGAAGGAGCAGACGTAGACGGCGAGGATGGTGAAGTCCATGAGGTTGTACAGAGAGGAGACGTAGGCGTCGAACCCCGCCTGAAACACCTGCACGCACTCGTGGCACAGGTTACCTGCAAGGGCATATGGGTACCGGAGAGATGTTGTATGATATTATGTTGTGTTAGACACGGGTACGACACTGATGTAACGGCGTTCGTACGTGGCTAAGTTGTGTGATATTATAGTCTTCAAGGCATGATCCAGCTGTGTATGCACTCACCATTGCAGTTATAAAACGATAAAAATAAGAATGGTAGATGTCATTCTTTTAATTCATATAATTGAACAGCGTAAGATGCGTTATTGCCCCTTAAAGTGTACAGTAAATGACTTTAATAATATATAAAGATAACGTGTTATGTTGAACTGTTCGTGTAGTTTGTCAAGTAGAACTAGTTAAACAACAACGACGACAGCGACATCAAAGAGGCAAGAGCAACAACAAGAAATGACAACAACACAAGACACCCGCCTGCAATCCAAATAGAGATGAGGATCTGGAGGGGACTGGGGAACATGGGCCGCATCGGAAGATCCGAGCCGTACTCGAACAGCGCAGACGCGTTACGCATTGCTTCGTACTTCCGGAAAATATCCGGATACAGATTTCCTGTGGGATAATACAATATGTGCTTGAAGAAAAGACATTTGCTAACTTATGTATTAATAAAACATGTGCATGTCTATACTTCAACTTAAATAAACTAAAAACCTGGAACGCGTGCATAACAAATGATGTATAGAATGGTCCTAGCGTTCAAAGCTTACACAAATACAAAAGTTGCAATGGATCTATACTAAGTAGGCATAGGAGCAGTGTTACTCCATCTGCTACTTGTAAGCTCAAACATATTAAACTGCGGGTCAAAGACATGAATGCCTATGGGGATCACCAAATATTGCCTTGTATTTTGTTTTATCAAAGAAAAATGAGGCGCGTCGTGGTTAAACCGGACTTAATACATGCACATGTGCGTAAAGTGTCGTCCCGGATCAGCCTGTGCAGTCCGCACAGGCTAATCCAGGACGGCACTTTCCGCCTACAGTGGATTCATGTTTCGATATCTCTTGATTCAGAAAATACCATAAAAGCGGAAAAGGTCGTCCCGGATCAGCCTGATCCGGGACGACACTTAACGCATGTGCACTAAGCCCTGGTTTCCCACGACACGCCTCAATATAATTTAATAATTAAGTTAATATAAAGTTATATGTGAAGTTTAGGAATTATAGCTATCAATGCTCCATATTCACCGAGTGTGTAGTTGCACGTGTGAATGCGGGTAGCCTCCACGGTGTGCACGGCGATCATGACGAGGAAGGCGATGTAGGAAATGGAGTGCACGGTGAACTTGATCCACGGGTACTTCAGCACCTTCACGCCCTGGACACCGAGGTTGGAAACATTCAATTGCAGTACGTAATATCTCTTTGTAAATACGCGTCGCTTCCCCATGCATGCAAACTGTTTATGCATACAATCGAATATTAATGTAAACTTGTTAGAAGCGACGAGACAGATTTCGTTTTATAAACTGACATCAGGAAAGACTCATAGCGATCTTACAATATATGTTCAGTATATCTATAATCGGGATAGTGAAACATTTTTGGGATATACTATTTTCTCATATTTAATAAAGTCAATGTTTCAGCAACAGGCTGTATATTATTAATTTATTATATTAACATCGTCCTTTACAATCTTGTACAATTTTATTAGACGGGCTTCTTATGTAGCCATAAATCTGAATTACCTACAACATTTGTATTGAAATAATTCAGTAATAGGGCTTTGAAAAACATTAAAACACTACATGAAAAATGCTGTTGTTTTTATTATCATGACTACGTTTACAACAAAACGCTGCTTTTTTTTTCTTACTGTTTGATTATAGAGATAGTTGAATTTAAATTGCCAATGCATAAGGCTGAACTACTGCAAGAAATCAGATTACGTCTAAGTCCAGTATAAATATGATTCGTAAACCTATCAACCAATCAACAATCAGGATTTGCCATGCCCACAACTTGTCAAACCTTCATATTACTTTTGACACGTTATTGTGTAGAAATACACAGGATATTGTCATCGTTGTTTGTCGGGGCCATAAAGTTTATGATATCGCTTGTGTCGACAGCAGGAAGCCCAGACTATTAAGGATCCATTTCCATTGATCTCAAAGATAAAATATTGTTATCATATGTCTAGTACTGATAAGTTGATAACACAAAGTGGTACTAAGTAAACGATCCCAATAGCAGATGTCTAAGACGAAGAAAGTAAGGATTATGTGTAGTCTATTTTTATCAAATGTAGCCAAATACTTACATTAGAATATGTTTTTATAACTACATTTATCTGACACATCCAACTTAATATAAATTGTCTTAGGTTATTGGTTATTGGTACCTAATGAAATAACGCGAGTTTTGAAGTAATTTGTACAGTCTATATATAAAACAATTAACGCGTTGGGAAGAATATACGTCACTTCCGGTTTGAAACAAAATGGCGTATCGATAGAAATATGCGCAAAATCATGTTGTCTTTTATGCTATACTCCCTTATAAAAGCGTTATTTATGAAAACTGATACGAGAAGTTAATTTGTTATGGCTAAAACTATGTTTCTAAAGAATAAATAACATTTGTTAGAACCGTGGCCTTTCACCTTTAAAATAATTTATCGGACGCAATGTTGTTCTATTTTTAAACAAATACATCTTAAAGTTTAATTAGTTACTATAACTACCTAAATATCGGCGTTTGAAACATTAAATTTCAATGCATAATATAATACACATGTATCTCTGCGGATATATGCATGCCCTCGACATGTATGCAAACTATGCTAACAGTCAGACGTTCTAACAATTTCTTCCTGCGCATATATGCATAACCGCGGCATGCATGCATTCTAAACTAACATATTAATTTAATTTATTCTAGAATTGAAGAGACAGACTTCTACTAAGTTTAACAAGTTGATAACATCGGGAAAGATGCGATCTTGGTATCATTTATTTATCCTAGTAATTTTGATGTTTGGGGTTATTTTTCATTTTATGAAGAGATCTTAATTGATCCAAGACTATATCACGAGAGTGGTGGAAAATATTCAATCAAGTTCAACATAAATGTTGAAGTATAGTTACAACACATAAAGAATACCTTAATATCGGAGTTCGGAGCCATTATGTACATCAGGGCCAGCATCGGATATGCGAACAAAAACATCGCTAGCATGGTAACTTTCTTTAGAAATCCAGCTTTCTTAAAGCTGTCAATACCTTCCAACCAGCTTTTGTCAAGACGCTGCTGGCAACTCGGGTGAGCAACAAACTGAAATAAGTTAAAATCCTGAGTTACATATCTGCTATAATACCTGTCGATTCCTATACGTGCAGTGTACTTTGCTTTTGATTTTTCTGTATTTAATATTGTTAACATTGTTGAATGGGGAGTAGAACCGATAGATATATTTGTAGATTGTATAATTGAATATTAAAGCAATTGGGCGCAATCCTTGATAGTGTACTTTCATAATTACAATATCGTTCTGATAATAGTTGACTGTAAACCCTACATAGAACTTTATTATAATTAGTACACATTGCAGCCTAATGTATACATTACAACAGGCAATCCTCGTCTCCATTACCGGTAAGTGAATCACTGTACATGCATTAAGGTATGCACCATAGTTCTGTCATTTAGTACACATTAATTGCATCTCTATTAATTATTTCAAAATAGTTCCCTCTAATCGCTTTTTATGACATGTTGATTGTATCATTGCATTATTTTGTGTAACGCTATTCCGTAGTCGCTAATAGAAAATCCACGTTTCCACAAAGCTAAACAATAAAAGTGCGACATTTTGCATTTGTCAGTCCAACAGATAAGGCGCGTATTTGCGTAAATACGCAATTCTTAAACCCCTTTTACGCAATTAGTTTGTTATCTAATGAGTAACAAAACTCAATTAAAATACCCAATACGTAAAACCGGCAAACTCAGTGCGTAAAGTTTTTAATTATTTTTCAGAAATCATCAGAGTTCAGTTATTTATTTGTTGAGAACACTCCTGAGATTTAATATTGTGAAAAGAGACATAGTTATGTTTGTGTTAAATTAAAGAAACCATTTGAGTGTTGTAGTCGTTTGACTAAATTTGGAGATCAAATTCGTTTAATACTCAATTCATTTTATTCTAATGGGGTAACATAATTTAAAGTACTCATATCTTTTTTTCAATACTCAATTATTTTAGATATGATTGGGTTATACCCAATTCTGACAGAGTCCTTATTTGTGCATACTTGTTACGGTAACAAAAGCCCATGCCAATGACAATAAAGCAGAACAGACACCGACACATTTAAGTATCAAAGTGAAACCAACATAAAGGCTTAACATTCTTTTTGTACATATTTTCTAGTAACAAATAGTCAAAAAATGAAGAAAAAAGCTATTCTGAAAAATGTCCTTTTCACTATTAACTAGTTGGTCTCGTTGATATTTTTTAATTGAATGGAATTAAAATGTAAGAAAAGGCGATTTTATTCCATCTTAACGCCGTGAAAATAATAAGAAATGTTTTACAATGGCGCCCAAAATAGTAACAGTCCACAAAATCGGAATGTCTTAAAGATCTATCTTCTGATATTCTATATTTATATTGCCTAAATTCGCTATAACGGAAATACGTTATAACGACATTTTAACGGGAACGGATTGTGTCGTAGTAACAATGGCTGATTGTATATACAATGTAATATATCTGTTCTTGTTATATAATGGATAGCGAAATAATTCAGACAAGTTTTTCATAATTTCTTGATTATATGTCAGTAGAAATTGTGTTTTGCTAATTATTATAATAGAAACGCGTGGAATTAATACCGGTGGTTCTTAGTACTGTTACCTTCTTCTCTTGATACTGGACCGCGAGGCGAAGGCGGGCCAGCGTGCTGTACCTGTCCTCGTTCGGCTTTCCCGTCTTGTTGAGAACGAGCTCGAGTTCATCGTGCGTACGCACGCGGTCCAGAAGCTTCACGACGAACTCGCTGAGCTGATTGATCAGTTCCTTGTACTCTTGCTGCAGACAAAGGTTTATTTTAAAAAAAAATCACAGATATTGGTATTTTTGAAAACGTCATAAATGAATAACTGCAAAAACTAGAGCATCTGTCTCAACCTCCGCGCAGAGATTTGACTGGTTCCGAGCATAGCTCTAATCAAATCCCTGCCTTCATAACAAACCACGTGATGATGATCGATTTAAATCTTCTAAATATTATTTATGGTTTTAATTAGTTTTTTTCTTTTTTTGATTCATTATTGACTGCAAACGATATATAAAAAGTCCAATTATGTAGAAAATTGCACTGAGTTGCATTAAGTAAGTAAAAGTTACAAACACGTAATCCATACAGATCTGGAAGAATTTTACTTGTTACCGTTACCGTTAACGTGGTTACCGTTAACCGATATGGGAGGTAACCGCTGCGGGGAGTTTACATCTGTCTGGGCTTACCGAAAATCATTATATAATGGAAATAATAATTAAAAAAAACCTAGTGTGGATCAAAATTGTCACGCTAACTACTAGGGCTGACAGGCGTTCATATATTATTTGTGTATTTTAGCTCTATGTAAGTGATACACGTGGTGTTGTTTTTTTTTATCTCAACGATCTGCAATAAATTTATCAATTTTATTCTGGTTCATTCGTAAACACCTTATTTCCAGTATATTTCTGTGTCAGGAGTTTGATTTCACCTCTCTCTATACTGTGTACTTTTCATTTTGGAATATTGACAAATTGTGGAAAATGCACATTTGCCAATCTGTGAATAAAGTATATCTAAGGAAAATTTCAAGAGCGAAATAGAAGGGTGCCGCACCCTGCTCCTTTTTGGTCCCCCCCCCCCGCCTGCTGCACCTCTGGGCTGGTCAAAACAGAAATGTTGAATACCATTTGAAATGTATTGGATTATTGCAAATATTCAATGACAAATGAATAGATTATGCTTAAAATACATTAATCAGTAGCATTATACTCATGCAAAAAACTGAATTTAGCAAAATATTAGACAAAGTCAACAAAATGGTCCGGCTTTTTAGCAGCACCCTGTACCTTTTTTTATTCTAGATCTTTCCCTAAACAAACGTACTGAACTTTATTTGTACATGAAGGTTTGAACTTTATTTCACCTGATGATATATCGATCCTTGCAAAGTGATAATGACTTATTAAATGACAACTGATCGATTAACGCAAACACTGGAAGAAGCTACGGTTGATAGTGGTTGAGCACACCGTTAAGCTGCTACGGTTATTTGTAAATGAAAGTCACAGGCAATAATATGAGATCTACCCTAGAAATCTCTACATCATAAGGGACATTCATAATAGTGTAATTACCTGTAGTAACCACACAAAGACTCTCCAGGCGTGGTCATCTTAATGTGTTTTGCCACCAAACATCATTTAAGAACATTTGTGCGGGAAGGTGTTTATTATTACCAGCGTTTTTCCCTGTGTACTAGTATTTCAACACACACGTGTTCCGGTTTTAAACAAAGAGTATTATTGATCTTATACATTTACTTCATCTAAATATAGAAACCTTATTCAAAAAAGGTTGTTTGATTTACGATCTGTATATATGTGTTTTCATACATATATATGTTACTGCAATTATATAATTGCCACTGCAATTATGTAATTAGTTTAAATTAGAAACATAATACATAAGACCGTGTTGTGTACACACCTTGAAGCATTTCTCGGCTTTGGCGATATTTTTTAGTTCCTTTGCCAGCTTGAAGGCTGTCAGTATCGGGTCCTTACTGGATATGGATATGTACGCGTCACTGGCCAGACCGCGGAACGCATTCAGGCGGTATTTAGCGGCTCTCAGCTGGTCGAACTTCCGCTTGTTGTCACATTCCTGTCAATATATTTTGGTCTAATATGTTTCAATCATCCTCAGCGATTCCTATTGTTTAAGACCAAATCTTTCCAATTAACCATTAACAAGCAATGACGCCATTTGAAAATATTGTTTATTGCGTCAGTAGAGGAACATAATTATCTGGGAGAATATACTGAGTGTGCTAATTTAGAACACAATGAAGCTGCTAGGTGACGTTGTGCAATAATATATCAGTACCGGTAAACCGGAGATAACTAAAGATTTACCGTAGGTGGAACTGGCTCTTGATAACATTGTGCGGATAGTACAAGTGCTATCATTAAATGGCCCCTCCAGTATGACAGGTTAGAGCACAGTCTGACTACAGTGTAAGATCTTGTTGCGTGACATATTTTAGTAGTGCAGTAAGTAATAATATTAACGAGTATCGAATTTGGAGATGTACCAAAAGTAGAATTGGCCGTTATAATATTGCAGTTAGTACATGTACTGAAAAGCTTCCACCGATCGCATGTGGGCCACACCTGGCAGAGGCAGCTGAACTTGTGCGGCGTCTGTATCCGGTCTCCGCGAATCAGCAGCAGCTGAACGATCTCGAACTGGTTCTTCTGGGCCGCCAGAATCAGGGGAGTTAAGTCTGGCGAGAACTGGGAGTCCTCAAACTGCGTCTTGAAGAAATGGTCGTCATCCCCGAACTTCTTCCGATCCTTTAAACATGAACGCAGTGTAATATAAATAAAAAGATTAATGTTCGACATATATATATATATTTCAAAACAAATATGTATTCGTGTTTTACAATATACATTTAACGCATTGGTCTTCTAAATCCATGTGTTAGCGATCATGATATGTCATCCATAGTTACTAAGACTAATGCACCTAGCAATATTTTACCCCAGGGGGATCGCGGCGGGCTGACCCAGGGGAATTTGACAAAAAAAAATTGGGGGGGGGGGATCTAATTCCCCAACCTAGAGCCAAGCATTTTTGTCTAAATTCCCTCATTGGGAGATGCTAAATGTTTATCAAATGGCCCGAGGGCCAATATTATCGGGATCAAAAATCCGACCAAAGTCTATTATCCCGGGACGCGGAATCATTCGGAATGTCAGTCAAATTCCCGCCTGTCGGGAATCGCTTTTTTTTAAAGTCCCGTATATGTCCGCCGCTTCCCCCCCCCCCCCCCCCCGCCCCGGTGGAAAACATTGATAGGTGCATTATTTAGTACTATGGTAACGTGGTGGATTTCGTCATCTATATTATTTATACTCTCAATTGGTTGTCTCGTGTCACAATACCGGACAGTTGGTGTTTCCTCTGAGTACTTCGGTTTCCCCCATAGCACAAGACCACACCAAAAGAAATTTCCGTAACAAATAGCTGAAGATGAGTCCATAGTAAGTAAATTATGTAGGAGTGCTGGGACACACTCCGGGACCTCATATATAGAGAATAACAGGTTACAGCCTGGTCTTGTGTAATATATCAGGTGAGGCTGAGAATAATATTTTATTCGTGCCGAACCTGATATATTACACAAGACCAGGCAGTCACCTGTTTTTCTATTTATCATACCCACGTTTTTCTTCAAATTACACCAAACGAGCTCATTTTTTACATATTTAAAAACTAAGAGCCGCACTGATTTTACTGAGCCGGCTTTTACACGTTCACGTACATGTAGTTCTGGATTTCTAAAAGTTGACTGGATAATACCTTATTATTAATATTTCGCAAAGATAAATGAGCTGTTGTCACTACAAATACATAGATTACACACACGCATACGAGGGATGATATAAAATAATGTAGATATTTTTTCATATTTTTAAACATATAATTATTTCATAGAAAATAAGTACATTAAAATAAACTGGAATATATTTTGCATCAATTAAAAAAATTTCAGCGATTTTACTCTTCTCAGTTAAAAATGGCAGGCATTTATAATGAGTCACTATAGGCTACCCGGAGCACGTCAATTGGAATTCAATGACGTCGTTAACGTCATTTACTTCAGGGAAGAATTGGCGCGAAATAAATGTTATTGTTTCAATATTATTATTTCACTATTAACCTAAATTAAAAAATCTTTTGATTTCCCATTACCGATCCGATATTTTAGAGGCGAGTCGGTAGGTAGGAACAATATTTTATTTTATTCCGAGAATTTACTTTTGTCATACATGAATGTCGTCATTTAAATAGCAATACATTATCTTTGTTTGAAAATCACAATTACTTTCTTCATCTTGATTGATACAATCAAGATTATACATGGTAAATCTGGCTTTAATAAGGGACATAACATAAAATAGAATACCTGATGCTTTAAAAACAAATCGTTAAGTACTTGTATTATATTTAATACCAATGTCTGAATTAACTAGACACACATATTAATTTATGCAGCATATATACATACTGTCTGACAATACAACATGTGTATTATTATCAATGACTGAACTGGCTAGACAGTCCCAATCATATTAATACAGCACAAACACATACTGTTTGACTAGAAAAATGTCAAATCAATGAATTGAAAATTAAAAATAATTTGATGAAAATGTCACAAATAAGAAAATCAGAAATATTGCTAACTCTGATGTCTCTGTCCTCTCAAATATAAACTGTGTTTTTGTAAATGACAGTTTAACAAAGAGCAGTTTAATACTAGTATCATATGTAAAATGTTGGCTGCTAATAAAAGAATTATTCCTTAACAAAACCAGTATTGACGTACACTATTTTGTTAATATCAGGGTGAAACCTTTCTGCACAGCCACTTGTTGATGTGCTAACTTAAATCGTAACTTTGTCGGTAATTTTCTTGTTCTCGTCTTACCACGCACAATAAATCATTACAATACATCATCGCAAGTTTTACTTGTTTCAACTTTATGAATTTTGTATTTATTAATTGATTTCAACAAACACGCTGAATGTTAGAAATAGGTAAATCAAATCCCCATATGGTCCCATTGTAAAACAGCAAAAACTCCTTGCATCGTTCGCCACTTTTCTTTGATTCAGATAGTGCGGGGTCTCTCATTGGACAGATTGTTCTCTCTGCTTTCAAAATTTAAAATGAAAACAAAAATGTATGCTACTTCAAAGAAAATTCGTCTCACTTCATTGTAGTCACTTGTAAGAAACACTCGTAATTTCGAAAAAATGCTGCCTATACATAAACTAATAAATATTCACATTTTCAGTAATTTATGCGAAAAATCTTTCTTTTGAAAGAAGAAAAAGCGAACTATTTAATATACAGACAACTTTCTAGGGGACCACCCCACTATTTACTGGTATCTAACCTTGAAACAAAACGTAATTCTATACACAGATGATGACGTCATACGTCGACTGGTGTGTACACGACTAAACGTGAAACACACCAGGTTTAGTAGTATCCGATCCCTTGGCGCTTGTTTTCACACTCAAACGCATTACATACTCTTTTGTTCAAGCGCCTCGATGATCAAAATTGCCTATGAAAGTTGTGAGCGAAAAAAAATCAAGCAATAAAAGAGCACTGCAGTAAATAAAAAAATAATAACCGCAGATTTTGCAATAAAATGTTTTGAGTCGGCGGCTTTTTTGTGGGTCGGTCGGTAAAGGGCAAACAAACTTAATTTTAATTTAGGCCTTATTCAATATTTTCAGATATTTTAATTACGCTATCGTATCAATGATTCTTTTGTTGGAATCTCCGTAAAGAGGCATTTCTCATCATGGTTTTGAGGCAATATGGTAACTAGTCTCGCATACACTTGTTCAGAGCGCTTTATGGCGTTTTGAATACCAATATATAAAATATATTTCAAAACATTCTTCATTTTAAGTATGTCTGATTACATTACACATTTAGCATATAAACGTGTATAATGTTAACATATGCATACAGCATTTTACTGAATCAAGAAAGGAAATACCTGTTAAAAATATTTAAAATAAAATAATATTTACGTCTTATTTTAAATCTGCATGTACACTGAAAATTAAAATAATGATGTAATTTGTCATTGACATGTTTTCCTTATTGCTTACTAATCAACAAGCATTAATCATGGAGAAATAAACCAAGCGAGTCATTTCGCTTAGCTACCTGACCATTGACTGTCCGTGCTGATCAAGCAAATTTAAGCTGATTGACGTCGTCACCGTCGCGTCTTTTTTCCTTATCCATTCATGTCTCAATGCTTACAATGCCATCTAAAAATTCTATTGCACTATGTAAAAACACGTGCCCTACTAAAAAAACTGTATTCTGTTCGACTTGTTTATCAAATCAAAAGTCTGCATAGGTGATTTACAAATATCTTTACTCAATTTCATTACCACCCGAATTTAAAGTTGATCTCACAATTACATTTTTTCTCAATTGACGTTGTGCATCACCTTCATATCAATATTGATTTTATTAATTGGCAATCTTAAAATAAAGCCAATTTTTGGTATGATGTCAATGTATGTTTGTCTTACATTATACAAAATTTGTTTGAAGTAAGTATACTTATTTCGTACAGAATTTACGATCTATTTACTTGTTGTAATGCAAATAAATGGCGTGCTCCGCTTAACGGTTACCATTTTTATATAATCAAATAGATTAGGCGCATAACACATTAATTTCAAAGATTACTTATTTTTATATAGGTTTTATTCAATTAATGTTATTTATTTGTGAACAATATAAAAAGTCTACGTTATTTTTGAACATCCCTCGTATTCATCAATTTTGGAAACGCAAACTGAAATGGGTTACAACGGTCAATTTCATCGGAGAACACGCATCGACACTTTGCTGTGAGACGCCATTTTAATGATTTTGGAGTTGAGTATTGAAATTGACATTTTGAAAATCGTTTCAATAATGATTATAGCGTGTTCAATTTTTGGCAAAAGAATGTTTGAGACTCAACATAAACTGATCCTGTGTAAGTGACTCAGTGCATTTATTTAAAATGTATTGAAATAACTGTACATGGATGATTTATTGTTCCATTGATGACGTCATACCACTACCAAAGTGCGGGTTTATGGGAATATTTACAAAAATAACGTTTTTGTGATTTATGACGATTAAAAATAACAAACTATATACGTTCTTGGTATCAAATTGTTTGTTTTGTTAAATCTGATTCATTTTTACTGAAAATGTTGAGTTTAGGAGTTGATTTCCAGTAACATGACGTACATCTAAATATTGACTGATATACACGCTACTGACCTGAGATAAAAAAATGTATCAGGCACCTTTGTATCAGGCCGATATCAGCATAGTGGTATGATAAAAATCAGCTTCGGCGCGGAAGGACCTTATCAATTTCGAGATACACTGCATACACACAGTTGTCTCGCGGCATCATTTGACTCGCGGTATTTAAAAATGCGCCACAAATCTCATGTTAATCCATTCAAACTAGGGATGGCATCGAATATCAAAATCGGTATTCGAATATTCGCCTTTTCATTCAATCGAATATTCGAATATATTCATATTAACTACATTGAGCTTAAGCTTTGTAACCTATTCGGCACCATGTAAATATTGTTTACAGAGTTTTAGTACAATTATCTTCGTATCTTCATTAACAAACTACAACATGTCGATAAGCATTTAATTATCGGCAAATTTTAGCAGCATTTCTCAGCTATAATGACTGCTAAATGTGTGATCGCATTTATTGTTTTTTTTTAATCTTTTCACAGGTTATTTTCCTTTCAAATGTTATGGCTTCATACTAGTATTGTCCGATATTACCGTCGACACGGACTCGTATATTCCATATCTTTGTCTCACACTTGACACGGGGCTATAATCTGTTAAAAAAAGACGGAGTTATGTATCTACTGGTGAAATATTGCTTTTACATTTAAAGCAAGATACTTTCTACAGTAAATAAATTAATGTTTTAAAAAGCAATACAAATTTGCGAATATTCCAATAGCGTTTTAACTATTTGAATAACGATCATTCAATCGAATATTTGAATATTTTTGCCATCCCTATTTGAAACTGTTGACATACTTTCTTTCTCGTTTTTCATGAAAAACCCGGCTATTCACCACTTATTGAAGTAGTGTAGTGTAAAATATGTCTCCATCCGCATTGTCCTGGAAAATTAACATGCCAACAGTCGGTCTCCACGATTATCAAATAACCGTATTCGATCATAAGTGTTATTTAGAATTTGTCGGGCTCGTTATTTATCATTGTGTTATCAATTCTCAACAAGTATAATATTATTTTCAATTTAGTGCAGTGTAACCATTGTATGGAAGTTATATGCATTGGCATCTGAATACCGCGAGTCAAATAATGACGTAACTAGGTCAACATGTGCGATACTAATCAAGTTTGTTTCGTTTATTTACAGTCTTTCTTAGTTATTTCGATAATTGGTATTAAAACGGAATCGAAAGATGGTCAACAAAATTCTCTTGATAGTCTATGTGCATACTGTCGTAAATGGAATATCACGGTTAATATAGAGAAAACTAAAATCATGGTCTTCAGAAAAGGGGGAAGGTTGGGGATTAATGACAAATGGTTATACAATAATCAAGAAGTTGAAGTTGTTAACTCGTTCAATTATTTAGGGGTGGTGTTTTCCAGTGGCGGATCCTTCGCGCAGGCTACGAAAACACTTGCGGGAAAAGGATTGCGATCTCTACATTCATTGATGTCCTTAATTAGAAATAACAATGTGCCAATAAATATTATGTTTAATTTGTTTGATGCATACGTACTATCAGTTTTAAATTACTGCTCAGAAGTTTGGGGTTATGTACAGACAGAAGTTTTAGAAAGAGTCCATAAGAAGTTCTGTAAATGGGTATTAATGTAAAACAGCCTACCAATACTCTAGCATTGTATAGCGAATTAGGTAGATTTCCATTGTTTATTGAAAGATATGTTAGAATGATTAAATATTTTTTAAAGCTCCACACTGTTAAGCAATATAATTGTATTTTATATACCATATCAAATGAACAGTTAAATAATATAGATGTAAACAATTCTGGCACAAATTGGGCCTCACAGGTACGTTATATCTTACAGACATCCGGTCTAAATGATATATGGCTCTGTCCCGGTTCTGTTAAGATAGAAGCATTCATTCCCATATTTAGAACTCGACTCCGAGTTATCTATATTAGCAATTGGCGGTCAGATCTAGACTTAGATAAAACTTAAATTTGAACAATCAGCATATATGTCTGTTGGAAAATTCAAAATACAGAAATGTCTTGGCCAAATTACATTTGTCAAAAATCGGTCGGCACAATAATGTACCAAGAAATGAACGGTAATGTACACTTTGCGAACATAATGATATTGAAGATGAATTCCATTTTGTCCTCAAGTGCCCTATGTACACCCACATTCGAAAACAATATATCCCAAAATATTTTTATACTCGCACAAGTTTGGTAAAATATATTGCTTTAATGCAATGTGAAAATAAAACGATCATAAAAAGGCTGGCAACATATTGTCATAAAGCATTTCAGCTAAGAGAAACATTAATTTAATTTATCAAATAATTTATACATTTTTTGTTCATTCTAATTTTGACTGTTTATATATGATATGTCTGTTAAATATTTACGGATACAACACTGTTTACGTACGTTTACTCAACATTGCCGTATTGTGTCTGTTTGTTTATTTTATATTGAAATAGTAACAAATGTATTTTATTGTTCCCTGTAGGCTACATATGCATTGCTCTGTACTTATCAAATGACTTCCGACTTAAAATGTTACTACTTTAGTGAAGTTAATCTACATTCCTGTCAAGCTTCCAGTACTGATGTAAATTAAAATTCAATTTAACAACCTGTATGTTGTTAACGTTTAAACACTCTCACTTTTATGACTGTTTGAAATTAGATAAATATTTGTAATTGATAATATTTAAATGTATTATGTACATGTCACATGCAATGTATGTGTTCTTGGTCTGTTTGTATAACGATAAGCTTGTAATGCTTAAGTTAAATAAATATTCTGTTCTGTTCTGTTCTGTATATATTCTATGTGTTTCCCGATTAATCTCAAAGTCTTCTCGTTAATTAACGTATTTATTAAATTGTCATATTACTTTGTGTATTGGGTGTCTGTTTTGCGAAGTTTGAAGTGTATAGATCTGTTTTACTATTAATAAATGTATGACACAGTAAATGAATCGAAATAAAATCTAAGAACTGTTTTCTATGTAGTTTTATTATGACATCAATACATCAGCTGATGATTATGACTGATGATGATGATGATAATGATGATGATGATGGAAAAATTCGTATTAAATTCATAGAGTCGACAACGATAAGAATGGTTTTTAACGACACATTAATTCGTTTACCTATTATACATCCTGGATAAATAAACACAAAGACTCGGACATTTAAAAAAACGGACGAATATTCGAATATTATTCGAATATTGAAATCGAATATTCGAATAGCGTTTTGGTATTCGTTGCCATCCCTAAAAACTACAATTACGAAATGAGAAAGGTGTTAGTTGTTTAATCAATTAGCAGTTTTAATGAACAATTAAATACCGCGCCTTAACAAATTAACAGATGACCCGTATAAAGACGTTTTTCATTCGTTTTCGAAGTATGTCAATTAAAATGCGTTGTGTTATTTAGTTACAAAAAGGCAAATCCATAAGTTTGAAAGATATGAACTCGTAATTATAGCACAAAGGGACTGTGCACATCCCCGTTTACCTTCCATATCTCGAGGTATCTCTTGTGTTTCAGGATGGTCTCCGCTATGAGCACGTGACCCGCACTGATGGCCTGCATGACGGCCTCCATCACGTGCCGCTTACTGGACCGGTCCAGCAGCTGCTCTACTACCTGAAAAAAAGAAGTGTGATGTGTACAGGGCCCATATTAATACAGATTCTTAACTGGTTAAGTATGTAAATCCACACACTTTTGCTGATTTTGGACGATTTCTCTGTATAATTACATCAAACGAAACCAACAAGTTAAACATAATAGCAAGTATATGAATTAGTACTCAATCGACTCTGTTAAAAACTTGGGTTACGTTGTTGAAACAGGCGCGTGCATCTAACGATACCGTAAAATTATTAGTATTGGTCATACAAACGCCTTTTTTTTCAGGTGTCCGAATTGAAGAATTTTCCGGATTTACGAACATAAGTTGAAAATAAGTAAAAATTTGAATTTGTGTTCGAAACATTATGCTTTGGAACCTGCGCATGGTAAAAGCTTAATAATGATACACAAAATCATAACATGTGTATGGTAAATACTAAATATTAGTACACAAACGTATAACATGTGTATGGTAAATACTAAATATGAATACACAAAGTCATGAAATTGCAACTTCTGGATCAAAATCTTTAAACAAAGCTGACGTACCTCAAGATGCTCGTTTTGCACTGCCAGCTGGAGAGGCGTGCGGCCCAGCGTGTCGATACAGTCGACGTCAGCGTGGGGGTTCTCGGAGAGCACCCGGTGGACCGTCTCCACGTCACCGAACTCGGCCGCGTGCAGGAACACGTCCTCTATGTCCATTACCTGTTAGGTCAGAGTTTGTTGATTTTTAGTTTCTTGAATCCGCCGATCCGATTTTATTTTGAAATTACATCTAACAAAAAATACCAAGTGGGAAACAACCAATATTTAAAAAGTATAACTAAAAATTGTATAATCGTGTATTTCCACTGTTGACTGATCCTGTATTCCTCATGAATATTATTGAAATATCAAAAATTTTCAACTCGCAGTTAATTGTAAAAAAACACATAGTAAATCATATTTTAATTCAACATAAATCTTGTTGACTTTATATGCATTGTATTATTATTGTTATTTAACATGTTTATTGTAAAACATTTTCTTAAATATAATAAACATCTATGTTATATTTTTCATTTTATTTCCGCTTCCAACTTGAGAAATTTTCCAAAGATGTCCGAGAAACTAATACAAAAATCTCTATGGCCTTGTATATTAAACACTTTACCTTTTTCAGTATTTGCCCTGTATTTGCATCACAAGTTTAACCATGTGCTTCTTGTGTAAACTAGGTTATTTACAGATACCGTAATCAGATGACATCCGAGTGGAATTATTGGATAAAACACGCAATTAATTTATTGCTGTACTTCTCACAACTGTATGCTTCAAAACTGATACGTATCACGTTTGTGCACAAAGGTGTACGGTAAATGATTTCGTATATACGAGTCATATATAATTAATAATTAAATACACCTCTGACCTCAAACATATAATGTTATATTACAGTAATAAATACAGTATGTGATACAATATTTACATCATCTCTCTTGTTTGACCTACTTCAGTGATCTTATTTAATGTCAGAGGTTCTTATTTAATATTTATTTTGCATATAAAACCAAATTCAGATACGAGAACCATCGAACAGTAGAGCAGCATTATGCCAAATTTTTGGGTCAGGTATGCAATGAAAAGTAACGAGAAGTAACGAGTCAGCGTATAAAAAGTGGTCAAATTTGGGTGGAAGGTTGGACAAACTAAGGTCAATCTCCTATCCTAATAAATTGCATGAAGAGTGCCACATTGGCCAGCTATATTTTTATAATACTTTATGCGGCAGCAATATAGTATGTCAAACGACTAAAACGTAGCTCCTACGTTAAATAACATAGTTGATTTTGGTATCTAAGATCAAGGTCAAGGTCATGACAAGGTCAAACTGAGAAAAAATAAATAAATAAAAAGAAACACTTTATTTGAGTATTACGTGCTTGTTGTTACTTGTCACTTACTGACTGGGTATCCACGCTGCTCGTCTTGGAAGTGAGGCTCATTTTCGAACCGGGCCGCCGCCACGGATGCTTCATCCCAGTGGACATGTTCTATAAATAGATCCAGGAATTTCCCTCCATGATTTTCTTGTGCTAGAAAGTGTGTTTATTTAGAGGAATGACTTAGAATTAGAGCAAATGCACAGTCTGATTAAATCAGCTCCTAACATAATCTCAAAATACTCAGTAGAATTTTACATTCGAAAAATCGTGCAGGTTAGTCAAATTTAGTTCACCGCACACTAAATTTGCATATAGCATGTAGGATGAACTCGTTCTTTTGTTTGTAAAGGTCAGTTTCTTTGGTACACTATACATCATGTATATTTTAGCAACTTTCCACGATGCCCATCCCATAGGCATTTCACAAACGTCACGTGATGTCTGACATGCTTGGCATGTGTGTCAATCTTGTGTGTCGTTTCTGAATTTAGCGCTGTCGAATGTGGAAGCCTACCGCGCAATAAGTAGCGTGCGCATAAATTGAAACTAAATTTCGATATACTGCACGCTACTTATTGCATGATAAGCTTGCATATTGGGCTCCGCCCACCAGTTTCTGTTCTAGTATCAAAGTTATTGAATACCGCAAAACAAAGAAAACTCTCTGAAATATGGTATAAAGTAACATATACAATTTCCTAAACCACATTTTACGTTTACATTTGGATCATTATGAAACAAATGCAAATTTTGTTATATCAATGCCATAACCCGGTGAGGTTTCATTTTTAAAACGTATTTGGCTGTAAAATTTTCGATTTTCAGCCGCTTGTACACGCGTACGTGCGTATGCCTGGGCACACCCCTTCTTTACATGTAAGTATGGATACAAATCTATTGACATACTAAATATTCTAACACGACACGCGCCAACGTTCATATAAACAAAGAAGAAAATCAACTATGGGCTTATATGCAATAACATACGGACTGCACGTGCCACCAGGCAATGGTGCCGATATTTTCCCCCATGTGTTTATAAAAAAAAATGCCGCGTCCAAATACAACGATCCGTCATCCAATGTGTAACATTGACAATATTTCCTGAGTTTGTACCGTCTGCCACATATTTTCAGACCCGATTAACTCCATCACGAGCACAATAAATAAATCCATGACAAGGCGTACAAAAATATGTTTGTTTCAGGTTACTTGCCCAAAAAAATTAGTTTAGATAGATCGGGATTTATTTTTATTTATTTTTTATTTTGAAAATGGTCAACTTGAAGATTCTAAAACTGAACATATATTCAAAACATATCAGTAATATCCTAAAACTGAAGATATATTCAATCCTAATATCCTTTATAGGTGGATGCTGTCAAAACAAAACACTTATTTATCCAAAAACACTTAATTATAAAAAAAGGTAAATGAAACAAACAAAAAATATCTCAATAAAATGTTCTAGGGTCGGGACATTTTTTTAGGGTAGGTCGGGTAACCTGAAACAAACATAATTGTTTACGCCCAAGTGTCAACATTTATGTTAGTAAAGGCCTAACTGTCCGTTACACTTTTGAGCCAATGGCTCCAGACTTAGAACGAACAACAGGTCTCAATAAATTCCCAGTCCCGGCGCATGTGAGGTTGGTTGGTGGTCACCATACCGGACAGGTGGGGTTTCCTCCGGATACTCCGGTTTCCCCCCACAGCACAAGACCAAAATTAAAATATCTTTCAGTAAAAATAAAAAGCTGGAAATTGCAGCTATGATTCAAAATTCGTCCCAACTTTAGTGAGTCTCCAGTAAGTTAATTAGGTAGGAGTGCTGGGACACAATCCGGGTCCTCACATAATGCAGCCTCAGGCGCGGAAGGACCTCATACACTTCGAAATACACATACACACAGTCTCAAATAACGCGAGAGGCCGAACCTTGATCGAATTCAGTATATGCACAGGAAATGTGCACACTTAAAGTGTATACATGAAATTCTGCTAAATGTTCACTAATTATCAATTTATTATTAATAACTATGTACTTAATTGTAATTGGAATAATTAATTTATATGTAGTTGTAAATATATTACATACCAAAAATTTGAACTTAGTGAAAATATTTTAAGATAAACTTAAGATGCTTCTAGAATGTAGCCCCAGGCTGTTAATTTGGTACATACATTATTTTATGTAGCTGTACTAACACACGTTAGATCTATTTTATTTCCTAGCAACGTATCAAATGAACGCTATTAAACACGATGGGCACGAAGCGGTGTACATGAACTATATAAAATGAACGTGTTCGATTTTGCTATGGAAACGGCAATGAAGATAATAACAACGCATAGACATTTGTTTTTCTACTGAATACGGACATCAGAATCATATTGTAATTAATATATAATGCGAACCAAAAGGCTAATAAAACATGTATTATTATTTTATAAAATTAAGATATACACAGATAAAGTAATTGTTATTGGTGAAATACTTTTTTACGCGATACGTTATTACTATCTACAATGGCTAAACTATATTAGTACACGTATTTTGCAAATTTAATTTATCCTTAATAACAAAATTGGGAGTTTTATATAGAGATACGCCTTATATAAAAAAAAACACTCTGTCTACGCGTCATCTATATATTCATATTAAGGACGTTATCTATTCATATTTCATGTGGATAGATTTTCATATTTTCTTATATATATCTTGAAAGATTAATGCATTAGTTCAAATAATATGGCATTATGTAGATTTATTGTTACAATTACAATGTAACAACCGTGAACTACCCCGGTAAGCTAAACCAGCTAAATCACACGGTTTATTCTTTCACTTATGTAAAACAACTCTTAAAATACTGTTTGGTATATATTTAATTGTGCAATTCACATTTATTTGTAAGTGCGTGCATACTACTTGCAGTAGGCGACCCACGCCCGTGCAGGCAAAATCGATAGACGCATCAACAAGAAATGTATTTTAAAAAAGACAATCGGCGTTGACATTAATAATGAGATATCATTTTACCCTAAACATAATAGAAGAGGGCCAAGATGATCGGTTACGTGGCTTCTCGGACCCCAGATTTTTCGGTACCCACCTAGACAAGGCGACTTCTAGGACCCCAGATTTTTTTAGCACCATAAGAAAACTTCTCATATCCCAAAATTAATGTGTGATTAATTCAATAATTATTAATATTTGTACCGTGAATAAACCCATCATAACGCCCCATGTTTTCACCACTTTTGGATGAAGTTTTTGATGTAAATTAAATGTTAAAATTTTAAAATTTGCATTTATTTTAAATAAATTGATATGCTCAAATGATTGTCAAATGCATCATAAGTGAGATGCTTGTAATATTAGTTTTATTTACATCTTAAGTTAACAGGCCGTTAGCTTAACCGGCCGTTAAAGTTTTGAGCAACTGGGCCCTGGACGCTAATTGATGCATGTATATTATAACAGCTATACACCGGCAGCTAAACGCGCGCTAGTTTTAGAATGATCGTGAGTGTGTTGAACTCGCTAAAATCAAGTGTTTATTTATTGAGCGTGCCGCTAGGCTAAACAAAACAGTGGATTAATTCTGAGAACGAATATAATATTCTGATCTTGACATACAATGAGAAAATATGTTCATAATTATGTTCAGTTCTAGAGAGTATGTCGAAGATATGATTATAACTTTATTTTAACTGCTTATGTAAACAATCATGTACATTTTAATACCTAAATGTATGCAACAGTTGTTGGTATACATTAAACCATTGTTGTAAGTTTGCATTCCCTAAAAATAGAAAATTTGCCGAATTCTATTGGCATTCAATTTTCCCGCTGCATAATTATCGCAAGAAATCTAGGTCAAAAGTGATCTTAGACAGCTACGCCTAAAAAAGAAAGCCGATGTGCATTTGACTACACTGCGCTACGCAGTGCTATCACGCACGTGCGTTTTTCGGCGTAGCTGTCTAAGATCACTTTTGACCCAGATTTTTTTGCGATAATTATGCAGCGGGGAAATTGAATGCCAATAGAATTGAGCAAATTTTATAATTCTAGGGAATGCAAACTTCAAACAATGGTTTAACGTATACCAATAACTATTGCATACTTTTGGGGATTAAAAATTTACATAATTGTTTACATAAGCGGTTAAAATGAAGTTATAAACATATCCTCAACATATACTCTAGAACTGAGGCTAATTATGAACGTATTTTCTCTTTGTATGCCATAAGCAGAATGCTATATTCATTCACGTAACGAAATAAATATTTTGTTTAGCCTACATTTATGTAAGCGGTTCGCTCTATAAATCTCATTCACAGTGTTGCCGTTCCATGTAGCCCATTGATTCTTGCGAGTTCATCACATTCCAGAAACACTAGTGTCATTCTAAAAACAGCGCGAGTAGCTAGCAACCGTTGTATAGCTGTGTTAATATACTCGTACATGCATCAATAATAGCTTTCAGAGAATCATAAACCTAATAATTTCAAAAATGGGGAATTTATATTTATAAACTTACTGTTAATTTGACATAAAAATGTGGTTACGATTTAAATTACGATTTATTAACGATTATTTATAATTGAATAATTGCATCTTTCTATCAACTTCTCCAGTAGATGTTATTTAATCTATAAAAAGATGCTACATTTTCTATAGATAAAATGTTATGAAAGACGATTCGGAATACGTCGATTTAAAAATCGTCATAGTCTAATGAATTTTTATTTTATCAAAAATAAAGTCTTAACATTTTAAAAGTCGCTGAATGTTCCCTGACTATTGCTTTTTATTGGGATACACAGTATAAATGCTTATTTGACTTCAATTCGTCATAATATTAGATAACTAATGGTGTATTACCGGTACTATAAATAACTATATAGACCCGTCTGATACATAATAATTTTAATTCATTTCCTAAATTATTTTCTTACATTGTTAATTTGTTAAATTGGCTTGACAAATTCAGATAACAATTATGTTAACCTAAATTATTTTGGTTATTCATATATCTCTGGTGGAAACTTGGAGCTGTATGATTGGTTTATTGACAGCATAGATATTAATGATACTTTTATTTAATTTTTAAATTAATTAATTTATCTCAAATTAACTTTTGGGTCCGAGAAGTTTTCTTATAGTGTCCGAAAAATCTGGGGTCCAATAAGTCTCCTAATATTGGTGGGGACCAAAAAATCTGGGGTCTGAGAAGTCACGTAACCGATCATCTTGGCCGTCTGTTTAGGTAATTTTTGAATGACATCTCAATATTAATTTCAACGCCGATTGTCTTTTTTTAAAGACATTTCTTGTTTGATCTACTTACTGGTGAAGACAGTCAATAACGACAGAAACCTGTCAGAAACGACAGTGTCTTTCGTTACGTCAGATCATTACGTGATGTTCTTTCCACATGGATGGCATTGTTTTCTATCACGATTTTAGAAGCGTATTTTATTGGAAAGCATCTTCCAACATCAATGCATTTACCCTTATAAACATCGAAACATTAAAACCTTTCAACATACACCAGAAGGTTTGACCGTCATATTTGTTAATGATGACATGCATTGGAAACTCTTTGCCTCACGATGCTAAATAACTAAATTGGCACCGATTTTTTTCCACATCTATACATCAATGACAAACGATTGTAACACACGAACATATACGTGTGTTATTTATACATGTATTTGCGGATTTATTATCAGGACATTCGTTACTGACAACAAACGTTCTTTAAAGTTCGGTTGATGACCATAACCTCCTGTAATGGTGCAAGACTGGCATACTCTGAACATCGAACATGTCGAAGTGGACATTAGGAAGTTAATCCTTTCCTCAAAAAATTATTCAGTGAATACAATTTTTGACTGCCAGACAGACAGGCGGACAACAGGATGGGAAGGAACTGGACAATCAGGTTATCTCACCGCACATACTAATACCTCTTGATGTTAAACTTAAAATTTTTATGGGAGCAGGAAGCATGGTTAACTTATACTTTACAGTTGCCGTGATGTAAACATAACATAAAGCAGTGTTACATTTATAAACACCTGACGATCCAAGGAGAGATTGTCGTGAAATATGTGAGGAAAGATGGCATGTACATCTTAGAAAAAAGGTTCTGTATTACTTATATATGTACTAGTAGCGTGTTTGTTGTTTGAGAAATGTTAGTAGTATATGCGTCTCTACGACGACAACAACAACAGCAAAAACGACGACAACAACATCAACGGCAACAACAACAACAACAATGACAACAACAACACCCGCATATACTACTGATGTTTCATTCATTCAACACACGTGGTCATACCGTTTATTTCAGATCTTTTAGATTCGATTAAAGTGACTGAAAAGCATTCAAGGTTTTACTAATTGGAAAGACTCTAGATCTCCCGTGAATAAGCCTTCATTATAAAAGATTACAGAAAAAAATTCGGGTTCTTGTAAAAGTGCATACATAAATAATAAACTATGTGCGGCGTGTCGTGGGAAACCCGGGCTTAATGCTTGTGCGTAAAGTGTCGTCCTGGATTAGCCTGTGCAATCCGTACAGGCTAATCCAGGACGACACTTTCTTTTTTTTATGGGTTTTGCTGTTTCAAAGAAGTCAAGTAAACATACATCCACTGCAGGCGGACGACACTTTACGCACATGCATTAAGCCCGGGCTTCCCACGACACGCCTCATATTTATTCGGTATGTTTTTAATATTCAAATATAATCATGGTTAATAAAGAACATAAATATAGTGTTTTTACCATTTTGGATAACATTTATTCATATATTGCCTCGCAACGTATTATAATGCTCACAATAGAACATTACATAACTGGCAAAAACCAAAAAATGTCCCCGCGCACACACAAGTCAAAAAGCTTTAAAAGGAGCTATATCCGAATACACTTCCTAAGGACACCAGCAGATTTATTTCAAAGAGTAAAAAGTTGTTTACTTTTTCTCTAAAGATGATTACGTGTACGTTAATGCAATGTCAGGATTATTATTCATACTATTTATGTCTGCCTCGTGCTTAACGTGTTCACAACTTTAGTCTGTTTTATTTTACAGAATACGTTTCTAGAACAACATTTGAATATGTTCAATCTCATTATGAAAAATTCAACCTTCGTAAGAGAATACGTGACAATAATAATACACTTACTTCGAGCTCCGCTATTGCACTATGTTTCGTCACATTAGAATACGGCATTTTCGATTCCGATCCACGAAAATATACACTATAAACTTAAATATCTTCGTAAAAAATCACTTTACCATGAAATATATAATACCAATTTTCCACTGTCTTTCATTTTATTAATATCATTCAACACACGATGATTATATATATCACTTTCTCCATACAGGTACATTTTATTTCCATAGTAACCCTCGCGAAGCCGATGCTTCGGATAATAAACCGATGCAACAGGCGGTAACTGTTTGTGATTCCTTTCAGAAATATAAATGACAATTGATGTGGTATCATGGAAAAGCTTGTGTATCTCGTTTGTTAGAGTGTTGGCGCAAGCCAACATGAGTTAGTAGGTGTATTTCTGAAATCGGTATTTAGGGAACTACTTCTTTACTTTGCATGCTACAAGTCAGTAAATCGATAAATTACTGCGCTTCGCTCGCTGAGCAGTGAGGCTACCCGTTATCGATGCTACTTTCTATGAATAGATGACAAGAAATAGATCCGACTAAAATACTAATAAACAATAATAATAATCCATTCAGTCCACATCTACAAGTGATTGAATTAGACGTGCACTATATTAGTTTTAATTTGCAAAAAACAGTGGGCTGGATATCCATCTTCAATTAAGTCAAATACCACCTTATACCAATATATTTTATGGGGAGCGTATAGTTATGAGTTTCGAGTTTTTTTGTAGAAATGATATAACAGACAGGTGACTTACTTCAATAAATGTTCCTTACGATAAAAAATACTCTCGTAATTCATTTGCTCTTAGTTTCTTTTCTCGCCAACAGTCTTTCTACGCTGTCAGCGTTTTGATTGATTTCGTGCTGATGAACAGAAATGTTTTCTTGGGAATATATAGGCGTCCGCAATGGGAGTACGTATGAAGTTGATATTGCTAGAAATCCATAACATTCAATTGAATGTGTAATGGAGAAATACATAGAAGTTACTGTACACAGTTTAAAACGTGTATGTTCGATCTTACAACAGATATAGTGGCATAAATACAATTAACCAAATAAAGTTAAAAAACAACAACATATGTTTGTTTTTAAAATGGAATAAAAGTTAAAAACAACCATACCTTTTAAACGCACAATGAGCTAGATTTTATCACCAAATAGTTTTTGTTTGTACATACGGAAACTCAAATACATGTATATACGTTGAAGTGTATTAAAGTGTTTCCTTCTTCATTTTTATATTGTTTTTAGACTGTTGGCGGAAGCCAACGGTCTGGTCTGTTGAGAGAGAGAATTTCGAAAATAGGTATCGCGGAAAATTACTCCTTTTCTGTGCAGGCTATTAGTCAGTAAATCGAAACCAGAATGGGTCCTTCTTCTAAATAACAAAATTTCCCACTCGTTTTCTTACATTTGAATTATTTAAGATAATGTATGTAATATGCTTTATAATGTGTAAAAATGTCAATTTATAAGAAAATAACTTTAAACTAATGACATCCCTAATTTTGCTATTTACTTTCTATGTAACCGAAATATTTACCGGAGTGTCCTGGAATAAGGCCACCAAATTAATGCGCTACATCGATTATTTTTGACTCTTTGCGAAAGTGTTTGTTTAGGCTACCAATTCTCATTCTGAATATTTTGACAACAAATTACTGTAATTGATTAATTTTAAACTGTACTATGGACAATCGAGAGCTTTCATCGTCTGATCTATTTTGACTCAGTAGGCTGCGAACAAAGACATATAAATAAACATGTTTATTTATAGATATTTGGCTAAGAAGAACTAACAATCGGTGCGCCTAATTACTACGCTTTATCGGTTATTCTGGCCCTTGGAGATTGACTTGTGAACTGGCATGTATATAATTCCGTGTGCATAAGATAATTAGCTCGAACACAATTAATTTTCGTTACTTACAAATTAGTTTTCATTAAGATGTCGAATACTATTGAATAAGAAGCCAAATTATAAAGTTTAAAGGTGGGACATAGAACTTCTTTCAAACAAATGTTCTTTTAGCAAAAATGCACTCATAATTCACATGCTTTTAGTTTCTTTTGTCGCCATCAGTCTTTCTAGGCTGTCAGCGTTTTGATTTAGACTGTTGGCGGAAGCCAACGGTCTTTTGAGATGGTAATTTCCAAAACAGGTATCGCGGACAACTACTTCTTTTTTTGCAGGCTACGAGTCAGTAATCAAAACCTGAAAGGGTCATTCTTTTAAACAGCAAAAATTCAAGAATGTTTTCTTACATTTTAATTATTTAAGAAAATGCATGTCATGTGTATTATAATGTGGAAATCATGTGATTTATTACCAAAAAAAGTCAATTTATTAACAATTTTACGTCCAATTAATGGCACCCCTATGTTCACTATTTGATTTAATGTAACCGAAATATTCCACTGAGACCACTTAATTAATGCGCTACATCGGTTATCTTTGACTCATTGTAAAAGTGTTATTTCTTGTTACCGATTCTTATTCTGAATATTTTGAAAACAAATTACTGCAATGTATTATTTTTAAACTGTGGTATGGACAATCGAGAGCACGCATCGTATGACCTACTTTCGACTCAGTAGGCTACGAATCACTAACAATCTATGCTCCTAACTACCACGCTTTATCGTTTATTCTGCATGGCTCGTTGCAGACTGACTTGTTAACTGGCATATAATTCCGTTTGCATTAGATAATTAGCTTGAAAAATATTTGTTCGTTACTAACGAGTAAATTTTTATTATGATGTCGTATACTATTGAACACGAATACTATCAAGTTTAAAGGTGGAAAATTGAACTTCATTCGAACAAATGTTTCCTTTTTAGCAAAAATGCACTCTTAATTCGCATGCTTTTAATTTCTTTTGTCGCCAACAGTCAGAGTATGTCAGCGTTTTGATTTTTTGTTTGTTTATATATTATATATTATATTTGCAAATAATTGATATTAAAGATCGTACATATGCATTTTAAAGCATTGTGGTTTACCTCGTGAAATGAGTGAAAACCAGCGCATCCTCTTTATCTCTGTCCTTACTACAGATATTCAGTTGAAACTTAATACATGTCTTCGAGGTCATTATGAAAGGTCACTGACTAAGGCCCATAACTATGACAAACCCGTATAAATAGCCCAGCACGCTGTCCTGAGATCTTGTTGAACTTACCTCAGAACAATCTAGACAAGATAGGACGAACTATGAAATGCCTGTCACAGAATTAGTCCCCAGAAGCTCAACAAGCTATTTGTGCCGTGTTGAGGTAAAACAAAAACAACAAACGAAAAGCAGATATCACAACCATGATACTGGAGATGTCAAAACTATTTATATGTGTCTAAATACTTGTTAGTAACTCTATACTAAAAAAATACGATTTTATAGTAAATTACCCATTTGATTCGATTGTATCACTCTAGATGTATGTATGCAGAGGCCCTTAAAATGCGTTAAAGCCCTCGTGCTACGCATTTGGGCTTTAACCCATTTATCGGGACTCTGCGGACGTTAACAACCTCAACAAGGTTTATTGTCCCTATATTTGTACTTGTATAATGATATGTACCACATGTTACGCCGCCACTAAACATTTATCAAAAAATAAGAACGGACTAGCCGTCTCCGTCTCTGTTGGTTATAAACATTACTCTTCAGCCAATTACGCCATGCCGCGATGCCGGTCCTTATATTCTGATTGCATTTGTCAAATGCGTTGAAACGTGCATACAAAATAGTTACAACATATATATGGCTGACATATTGTAAATAATAGCATTATATAATATATAGTTTTATATAATGGTCTGATACTTTTTATTATATTGTTATTGGGTATAACGTATAACAATATTTTACTTGCGTCATTATGTTAGCATGACAAATTAAATATTCGGCAAACAAGCCAATACATTCAGGATGTACATTTTATTGCTTAACAGGATATCAGCTAATGACTACAATTAGAACAAAACACATTCTATTCTTATGTACCTATTAATATTCCCCCGAGGCGGGGTGCGGCTGGCATATACTGGGCTTTAGACTGAAATTTGACACGTCGAATGATTCTGGGTCCCGGGAAATAGACTTTAGTCGTATTTTAGACTCCGGTTATATTGGCCCCTCGAGCCATTTAATACATCAACAAGAGATGTTTGTAAAACATGTATGCCCCCGACTTGCAGCCAAGTTGTGCATATGTGCAATTGTTAAGAATTTTTTTTAAATATGCAATCCCAAGCGAGGTCTCGATATATGGTATCTATGTATGACGTTTCATTACAATATCTCGATGCGTTCTCAAGTTATTGAGCGGAAACCGTTTTTCTATTTTTAGTAATGGTAACCTTAACCTTGACCCCACCCACCCCATATGAAATCCCAAGAGAGATCGCAATAAAAGGTATCTATGTATGAAGTTTCATAAAAATATATCGATGCGTTCTCATGTTATTGAGCGGAAACCGTTTTTCTATTTTTATCAACAGTTACCTTGATCCCACCCAACTCATATGCAATCCCAAGCGATGTCTCGATATAAGGTATCTATGTATGAAGTTTCATTAAAATATCTCAATGCTTGTCAAGTTATTGAGTGAAAAGCGTTTATATATTTTTAGTAACGGTGACCTTGACCTTGACCCCACCCACCACATATGCAATCCCAAGATAGGTCTTTATATAAGATATCTATGTATGACGTTTCATTAAAATATCTCTATGCGTTCTCAAGTTATTAAGCGGAAACTGTTTTTCTATTTTTAGTAACGGTGACCTTGACCTTGACCCCACCCACCCCATATGCAATTCCAAGCGAGGTCTCGGCATAAGGTATCTATGTACAAAGTTTCATTAAAATATCTCTATGCGTTCTCAAGTTATTGAGCGGAAACCGTTCTTCTATGTTTAGCAACGGTGACCTTGACCTTTGACCTGTTGACCTCAAAATGTATAGGCGTCTTCCTTTCCTCCAAAGTAACCAGCATACCAACTTTCATGATCGTAGGTCAAAGCGTTCTCTAGATATCGTGCGGAAACGAACTGGTCTACGGACAGACCGACCACCCGACCGACCGACCGACCGGCATAATTAAGCGTCTCCCACTGAGAGGATTTCGACAGAAATGTTGGGCTCTAGGGCGGGGAATTAGACCCCAAAAATAAAATTAGTCAAATTCCCCTGGGTCACCCCGACCCCCCCCCCCCCCCCCACACACACACACACCTGGGGGAAAAATTGATATGTGCATAATTACTGAAATCCATGCATATATCGACTTTTTGGATCACTTTATCAATAACTTTAACTACAATTTGAATACAGCCACATTGTTCAACTCATTAAACACAACAAACTACAAAAATTAATTCTTATCAACTACATGTGGTTAAAGTCATAATTTTAAGAATAGAATCCCCATAAAAACATCCCGATAAGCATTAGGACAACGGCGTTGAGGTTCACGAAAAATTTCCAACGTGGCTCCTCCTCGATTGACGTCAGTAACTTCTGCTGCTCCTGCTTTTCTTCTTCCGTTACCGTCTGCATGGCGTGCGGCGACTCGTAGCCGCAGACGACATATAAGACGCGGCGCCAAGTTGGGAGTGGTCCTTGGTAAACACGGTAATGTTAGTTCGTAAAAATGTGAGGCAAGTCGTGGGAAAACTGGACTTAATGGAACCTGTTTACAGATTGACAAATCGACAATTTTTCATTTTTTTGTCACCGATTCTAAAAATAAAAGAACACTGTATACAAGGGAGCGAAATAACATCACGGACCTAGAAATAAACTATAAACACCGTTTCGCTTATGAGTATTCATCCGTTGAAATTGATACAATTATAAAGCGTTTGTAACGCTAACGGATGGAATAATTTGGAGTGTTTCTGTTGTTGTTTTTTCTGAAATTGTTGACAACACGTGGAACACTAACATAAAGTAAATAATGCAGATTAAAGTATATAAGTCGGAAAGGTCGCGTGGTTAATGCGATAGCCTTTGAATCCGGAGGTCCCGGGTTGGAACCCCGGAGGGACCACTCGTTTTCTTTTCTTTTTGTTCTAAATAGGTTTACCTTTCTTGTTATCATACTCGGGCTTTTTAGTTTCGATGCTTAAATCTGTCAAGTTAAGACATTTAATGGCAAACTGCAAAAATGCGAAAATCTGTGAACAAGTCCCGTTAATGCATGTGCGTAAAGTGTCGTCCCGGATCAGCCTGTGCAGTCCGCACACTTTACGCACATGCATTAAGCCTGGGTTTCCCACGGCACGTCCCATAATGTTTTGTAACATACGAAAGAGTTCACTGTTGACTAAATAATGCTGTTAAAGTAATACAGTATTCAAAACTGTATTTTCAGTGGAATGATCTAACATCGTTTGAACTCGATTCCATTACGGAAACTTATATATTCCTCGATAGGGATGTGTGATATATATTTAATATTATTTATGCATAAAAGTCAGTGTCAGGTCAATGCGTTCGAGCTATACCTTGTATTCTCGCAGCGTCCTCCTCAATTTGGTTGGCCCTAGCGAGATCAGCTTTCTGTGTAAAGGCCAGCTCCTCGGCGAATGGTTCCCGGGTCGTCTGGCTGTGCCGGGTCCACCACGTCAGGCGATGTAACTGAAAACATAACGAATATCTGATTCTGATGAACTATATGAAATTATCTCTGAAACGCATAACACAACGTACCTGTACACGTTTATATTTGTATGTGAATGTTTTCATTTCATGGTCTAATAACCCTAAAACGGAAGTCACATCCTCAGGGTAACATGCTATAGTTAGATATTTAGCACATATGGTTGAGTGCAAGATGCATACTGTAGTATTTGTAAAACACAATTAAATGATATGTTTTGTATCATTTTCAAGGTACATATGTAAGCAATAAGAAAAAAAGCCTGATTTTTGCGCTACTTTGTCTTGTGGTTCCCAGCTTCACAACTGTTGGCCCATGTATTCATGCGCAAAATGGCAGCCTCCATGCCTGTCAAAACCGGTGTTTTTTTTATAAGGTAAATATTTTGAGTTACAACGAATATAATTTTTTGACATGCTGTTTTTTTCAAAAGGTTATGACCTTATCTTTTCAAAAATGACTGGTGATATATTGGAAAGTAGCAGCTTGGTCATGGTGAAAATTGAGATCAAACATTGAATATTATATATGTAACGAAGAAAGAATTTATTTGCGCATGCGTAACCTTTAATGCTTTGTGCAAAAAAATTATTTGTTAAAACTACAAAACACTTGTTTAATGACAAGCGCAAAATATGACGGCGATTTATTTCTGTTTACCTTAATGCAATGTCTCTAAATAAAAATAGAAGCATGTTTAATTCACTGCATTCATTGCATAAATTCACGCCAATTTGCCGTTAAGTTGTTGAAACTACATTACATGTCTTGACTCAACAGTGAAACAATTTAGTTCCCACACAAGAAATCAATTGAACAACACAGTACCATTTTTACTTCGACTTTAAAGAGTATCTTCCACTTAAATTACTGTAAGAATATTGAATTTTAACAAATAATCATTTCAAATATCGTACGTAAATATCGTACGTGTTTGTCCGGTATCGGTGACGTCATGAGCGAGACAATGACAGTGACCGCCAAACTGACGACGAACAGGATGATGGTGAAATGCAGGAAGTGGATCTTGGAGATTACGGTCGGCCTCGTGTCTTCCTCGCCACATCCGGGGCTTCCGTATCCGAAATCGAGACCCATCCGAATGAGTCCAACTACCAGTCCCGCCATAAGTCCCCAGAATGCTCCCTATGCAAAGAATGGATGAATCAATGATGATGAATGAATTTAGATGATAGATGGATGGATGGATGGATGGATGGATAGATAGATAGATAGATAGATAGATAGATAGATAAATAGAGTGACTGACTGACTGACTGACTGACCTGACTGACTGACTTGAATGACTGACTGACTGATTGATTGATTTATTGAAATAGACAGACCGACAGATGAATAAATAATCAAATAAATAAATAAATAAATAGCCATGTATAAACATATGATTGTATTGTAAAGATTTCGCTATTTTAAATATAACAAGCTTATCAATACGCGGACCTTTTCATTCGTTCGTTTCCACAGGATTGCTAGTAAATAAAGGGAGAGCACTGGGGGTGCCAGGTATCCGGTGACAGACTGGATGTAATTGAAGAGTTGCCCCCCTTGCGAGGCCTGAAGTACGGGAATCCAGACGACACTTACCCCGACCAGCACTAGAACGAACACTCTGCAATAGTGAGACACTGAACGCTTGAAAGTTTAGATTTGAAAATAAATTTTTCTAGAGGCAATTTTTAAGCCATGGACCAAAAGTAAAACATATTCACAACGCCTGTACACTTAAAAAAGAAAACGATTTTCATTATTTAATGATCTTTATAATGCAAATCAGATGAGCCTTATAAGAAGCATACCAAACGGAGAACATAATAAACTACCAAGCATTCTTTAATTGATTAACATTGTTAATTATATTTCTTAATTAACGAAAGTATACACATTGGTGTCTTCAAACAGGTATCAAGGATTCTGTGCATCGCGAGACAATATGGTTAATATTTCGTGTAATGTATAAGATACTCGCAGACGCTTTCTTCACTTACACATGTTTAAATTTTGTGTGAATAAATGACATTGTTACTTCACAAGATTGAGCATATAATGAATTTAGTAATTATTTTAATTGCAATCAATAGTTCACTACAATGTTACATCAAGGGACTTTAAAAACTCCATCCCAAAAATCTCCATCGATTCATTTCCGGAACTGACTAGTTAAATTTGTGTTACCTGCCGACAACAAGCAGCTCGCCGTCGGAGGCGCCGGGCCGCAGCCGGTGCCAGATGTCGATCGTGAATATCGTGCTGGAGCTGTTGAACACTGACGTCAGCGATGACATCAGCGCCGCCATCATGGCCGCCAACATCAGTCCTTTCAGCCCTGCAGATACGAGAGACGCCGTGACAGCCGTCATGGACATGTGCGCATGCGCATATCCGTATTCCACTTCTCACTACCTCATTGTCTCGTTATCAATATTTACTTGTCTGTCAAAGACGAGGCTAATTAAATTATATAAGAATAAAAGAAATGTTAAATATGTACTATTTACAATCCACTGTGACTAAGCTTGTTGTATATATATTTCTACAGTTCTTCTTTGACATTTCAGTTGCAATATGAGTTTTAATGCATCTCTTTTCAAACATAATTAACACTCTATCTATACTGGTATGACTTGGCATATACGAGAGGTAAAATACAAACATTTCAACGCAAATCAAGTATCTCAGTGTTTACAAACGTCGCACGCAATGCAATTAAGACCTAAACATGTGTTTGTTTCAGGTTATATGCCCCCCCACCCCCCAAAAAAAAGGTAGGTAGGTAGGGATTTTATTTTTATTTTATTTGGTAAATGGTCAAATTGAAGATTCAAAAACTGAATAAATATTTAAAACATATCGGTAATATCCTTAAACATTGCTTTTAAGTGGATGCTATCAAACCAAACACTTTTTATATCCAAAAACAAAAAAATTATTGGAAAAAAGTTATTAAAACAAATTAATATCTGCATATTTAGGGTAGCCTGAAACAAACATATTTTACGCCTTATAAGACTTGCATGCATGCGTTTGCTTACCGAGAGGCATGAGTTCGACGACCAGTTTCGGGTAGGCAATATTGGTACATCCGGCCGGGTTGTCGCACACTGCCCGGCACACTTCCGGGTCCACGCACGCAACCTGGTCTAGAGAGGGCGCACACTTGTTCAAACAACATTCTGGTCAATAGGGGGCGCACACACTTGTTCAAACATCACCCTGGTCTAGAGGGGGCGCACACACTTGTTCAAACAACACCCTGGTCTTCAGAGGGCGCACGCACTTGTTCCAACAACATTCTGGTCTAGAGAGGGCGCACACTTGTTACAACATTCTGGTCTAGAGGGGGCGCACACACTTATTCAAACAAAATTCTGGTCTAGAGAGGGCGCACACACTTATTCAAACAAAATTCTGGTCAAGAGTGGGCGCACACACTTATTCAAACAAAATTCAGGTCTAGAGGGGGCGCACACACTCGTTCAAACAACATTCTGGTCTAGGGAGGGGGGGGGGCGCACACACTTATTCAAACAAAATTCTGGTCTAGAGGGGGCGCACACACTTATTCAAACAAAATTCAGGTCTAGAGGGGGCGCACACACTCGTTCAAACAACATTCTGGTCTAGGGAGGGGGGGGGGGGGGGCGCACACACTTATTCAAACAAAATTCTGGTCTAGAGAGGGCGCACACACTTATTCAAACAAAATTCAGGTCTAGAGTGGGCGCACACACTCGTTCAAACAACATTCTGGTCTAGGGAGGGGGGGGGGCACTCACTTATTCAAACAAAATTCTGGTCTAGAGAGGGCGCACACACTTATTCAAACAAAATTCAGGTCTAGAGGGGGCGCACACACTTATTCAAACAACATTCTGGTCTAGGGAGGGGGGGGGGGGCGCACTCACTTGTTCAAACAACG